>BGZK01000096.1:0-600000 GCA_005406025.1 Eumeta japonica
TATGACCGCTATGTGACAAAAAAATCGTAAAAATTAAACAAATTGAAGTACTCTTTTCGGCGTTTTTTTGTTAGATCTCTATTTTTTCTTGTTTTATATTAATTATTAAAAAAATATGTAGTGTTAAATATTTTAAGATGATACGGAACCCTTTGCGTGTGACTCCGAATCGCTCTTATTTTATCGGTTACGGTAGATATCTAATGAAAGGTTGTAAAAGTATTAAAAAGGATTAATCTTTTTAAAATTTCCTATATTATATTTCCATTGGTTTAAAAAAAATGGCAACCTGTTTTAATATATTATCATCGTCGTTTGCAGGTGTTTCTGTTAATGTCGTATTGAAACACTTTCGTTAGGTTGTTTTCAAAAGCACAACTAAATTAGATTCGTGATATTTCATTTGCGTACACAATACTTACGTGCACATTGGGGTCGAATTCATGGCCTTCATTGCAGAACAGCTGGTTGGCTATACCCGCAGTGCACATGTAGAACGAATCGCATAGTTCCGGATGAGCCACGTTTCCGAAGTAGCCGATAGGGCAGAGCTCTTTTTCGGTGGTCACTTCTATTGCAGCGTCACCTTCTGTAGTGACTTCTACTTCCTTCATAGTAGAATCCGTTTTAAGATAATCCTCTCTCTCTTTGCCGTTTTCTCCTTCCAGTAACGGTTCATCGGTATTTCCTTCTGTGGAATCTTCTGTGACTGTGGATTGAGCAGTGGTCAATCGGGAAGCCGTGCAACCGCTGTCAGATATCTCGACGCATCTCTGAAATTTTTTAAATTCGTCTATGTAATACTAGTTAATGCAGCCGGCGATGATCAATCTAGAAATCAAATTCAATGTCTAATACTAAAATTATTAGGATCTAATAATTCAGTAGTAATTTTAACATCAATAGATGTAAAAAATTAATAGTATTCTAAAAACCATTACTAAGACATTCATTATCATCAATTTCGCTATCTGTGTGCTTCAAATTGAAATTGAAAATATCGTTATCTCTTAGGTTACCACATAACACTTAAAACATATAATAACCTTTTGTTAATTTATACTTTTTCACTCGTGCGGAAGGAATTTTTTCCTCAAAAGAAACAAAAAACGTCCTTAACACACAGACACACGGATGGTGTTATTATAAGGATTCTTTTGCATGCCTTAAGCGGGAGTGCTTCTACTGTCGCCTGAAAATCCCGTCTAAACTGGGTGTGACCAGGCTAACTTAAAAACTATTTAACTTTTAAAATTAATTTCTTTTACAATCTCATCACTAATCGATTGGCAATACTTATATTGAAAATCACAGCTTGATATAGTACCGATTAGCTGTAATTGAATTTTTTAACTGGCAGCTATTCATGTTTTGATCCGTCATTTCGCTTAAATATCTAAAATAGAGGTTGAGATGAATGTTTTATATTATTACCGCTATCTGTTGGCAATTACAAAAATAAATTGAGTGTGAAGTTGTTTATTTTTGTAATTACCAACAGATGGCGGCAGTAATATAAAACATTCTCGTTGAAAGCGAAAAAAAATCATGCATTGAACTACACATATAATTGGCATTATGATGTCTAATAAATATGAAAAAATAACCTATCCTTTTTTCGATTCAAGTTTACTATAAAACTATTTAAAAATCAATAATAAAAAAAGAGGATTTTTTGTGAAAAGCTCATATGTTATCATAAACCTCTAATTTAAATAACATACGTATGGCACGAGCGCTTAAGGCATGCACTTTTGGTTATACCAATTTTTATATTTTTACTATTAAGATACGAAAAACTATAAAATGTCATAAAATTTAACACCGATGTCTCATTTGTTACAAATTTTGTAATGAGACATATTTTATTCCAATTATCGTTCAAATCCTTCAATATTTAAGAAAACTGTGAGAGACCGCGCTTCAACATTGAGGTATTAAAATCTGAGACAAACGAATTTTGCTCCACAGATAAGTGATCGTTAATGTTACAATTTTTCTTCGACAAACACTACATATTTAACGGTATATTCAAATATCCTGCCTGTCTTAATTTTATTTAAATGTTTTGTATTATTTTCGTATGCCTATCTATTTTACATACAATTATATACAACACTTTATTACAACCGATTATAAGTCTTACTTACATTTACTTCAGGGCTAAATTCGTGGCCATCGCTGCAGAACAGCTGGTTGGCAATGCCCGCTGTGCACATGAAGAACGAATCACAAAGTTCCGGATGAGCCACGTTTCCGAAGTGGCCAATGGGACACAGCTCCTTCTCTGTGGTCACTTCTACTGCAATTTCTCGTTCTGTGGTGACTTCCGCTTCCTTTTCAGTGGAGTCTGCTTCAAGATATTCCTCTCCTTCTTTGTCGGTTTCTTCTTCCAGTGTCGGTTCAGCAGTAGATCCTTCTGAAGGATCTTCTGTGACTGTAGTTTGATCAGTAGTTAGGCGCGACGCTGTGCAACCGCTGTCAGATATCTCTACGCATCTCTGAAAATTTTGAAGATTAATTATAAATATCTTTAAATAGTAAATTGGGCAAAACCCTTTTCCTTGAATTTGTGATTCCTCTGGTGATAAATAAATAAACATAGGACGAAAACCTAATAAGAGTTCTAGTCTTGAAACTAAATAATGATATTAATTAACAAAATTGTGTAATTTTTGTATTACACACGTTATTTGTAACCTATATAATATACACAATATTATAGACATTACAAACTGCATGAATTTGAGTTCAGAAGAAAATACGATCAACAGTGATGACTCGGAGAAGAAAGTTTGAAAAACAGTGTTTTGTTTTCACTCGTTAATATAAAATATTTAAGCAGTTTTTTTTATTATAAATGAGATTCAAGCCTCGCAATCTGATATAAAATACAGAAGTGCACTGCCATTGGAATCAGGAACGCAACAAGAGTCACGATCGAAAGTAGGATAGGAATCAAGATCTAAACCGGAATCGAAATTACAAATTGTTGACAGCGAGACTATAGTACTTTAAGGCGTTGGAATCGATTCTTAGGGGATAGTCTTATCGTACTTAATGAAAAACAAAAGCTACTACTTTTATAAATTTTACTAGCTGTTCCGCCCGCTTCGATGGGTAATTTTTATTATAAAATAAAATGGCGAAGGATTTACGGCATTCGAAAAATGAGTAGCCTAGAACCATCTACAAATCATCCCGCATCGAATGGTCCCAGTCCCATGTCTATATGTTTAGTAGTTTTTACGTGATTGGCGAACAAAGACAACCTATTTTCATTATATATGTATAGATACGTCATCTCTGTATTTTAGGCTATCGTTAAGCATTCGCGAGTTCATATTTGTTGAAGGTAATCTGGCAATCTAATGGCATAAAGTTTCAATATTTATTAGGTTATAAAATGACACTTGAAATAAATCATAATCTTTTTGCGAATTAACACTTTACCACTTATTCGAAAGCCAGTTTTCCCTCAAGAAGAACGAGCAAGAAATTTAATGGTAGCTCTATTCTAATTTGCACATACATAGCCAAAACAAAATATACGAAATCATTAAGAATGAAACAGCCCGGCAAGAAGTCAAGCCGCTTATGCTCATGGATATTTGTCTTCTAAATATTCAATAATTGCATAGTACTCTTTTTTAGTGAGTGATTGTTTAATAACACTCTTAACAGTTCTTTTTTCATTTTGCCATGCATAGCCAAAACAAATACGAAACCATTAAGAATGAAACAGCCCGGCAAGAAGTCGAGCCGCTCATGCCCATGGATATTTGTCTTCTAAATATTCAATAATTGCATAGTACTCTTTTTTAGTGAGTGATTGTTTAATAACACTCTTAACAGTTCTTTTTTAATTTTGCCATGCATAGCCAAAACAAATACGAAACCATTAAGAATGAAACAGCCCGGCAAGAAGTCGAGCCGCTTATGCCCATGGATATTTGTCTTCTAAATATTCAATAATTGCATAGTACTCTTTTTTAGTGAGTGATTGTTTAATAACACTCTTAACAGTTCTTTTTTCATTTTGCCATGCATAGCCAAAACAAATACGAAACCATTAAGAATGAAACAGCCCGGCAAGAAGTCGAGCCGCTTATGCCCATGGATATTTGTCTTCTAAATATTCAATAATTGCATAGTACTCTTTTTTAGTAAGTGATTGTTTAATAACACTCTTAACAGTTCTTTTTTCATTTTGCCATGCATAGCCAAAACAAATACGAAACCATTAAGAATGAAACAGCCCGGCAAGAAGTCGAGCCGCTTATGCCCATGGATATTTGTCTTCAAATATTCAATAATTGCATAGAACTTTTTTTAGTAAGTGATTGTTTAATAACACTCTTAACGGTTCTTTTTTCATTTTGCCATGCATAGCCAAAACAAATACGAAACCATTAAGAATGAAACAGCCCGGCAAGAAGTCGAGCCGCTTATACCCATGGATATTTGTCTTCTAAATATTAGGAAATTGTATAATACCCTTTTTTACAAAGTGATTGTTTAAAAATGCTCTTAAATTTATATGTATAGGGGTAAATCTTGTATATTCACAAAAATCCTAATTAATTTGCACACATAGAGCCCTCTAAACGAATTTGAGACTTAGCATAGTCGACTAACATTTAAACACAGTTTATTTTTGTTTCTAATGCTGTGTTTGTGTCGATCATTATTCCTTTGAAATATTTCTAAATATTTTTAGATAAAATAAATTTTCATATATGAATGAATAAATGTATCGTGAACAATGAGTAGCTGTTTAGTTAATTTTAGTTTGTTTTATAGTCTTATCCTATCATGGGGCATCGTTGGGTCCGTCGAAATACACGAATTACAAACATTAAATGATAGTGGTGAACTGATACGAATTTATAAACTGGAAATAAATTCATTCCGGTTTCATAGTCGGTTCTGTAGTATTTATAGTAATATAATGTAACAATACGGTTTTATAATATTTATATATATTAATTACGTAAGATACTCACGCCTTCCTCTGGATCAAATTCGTTGCCATCGCTACAGAATAACTGGTTAGCTATTCCCGCGGTGCAAAGGTAATAGGAATTGCACAATTCTGGATGTGGGCGATTCCCGAAGAAATTGGACGGACAGAGAGGAGCAGCGGTCGTGGCTGTTGGACTTGTCGCTTCTGACTCAGTAACAGTTATTTCTTCGACTGTTGAAGCGATTGGCGTCTCTGTTGCGGCTTCTTCTTCGCGTGTCGTCGCAACTCCTTCTGTTGTAATCGTTCGTGATGTGGTTGTTTCTTTTTCTTCTTCTTCGCTCGTAACTGACACTGTGCTAGAGATTTCTTCCGTAGTCGTAACACTCGCATGCTCATCAGTACTGGCTTCAACTGTTTCGGTAACTGTTTCTGTAGTAATTGTTTCCGTGGTAGTTTTTGATAATTGATACGCAGTACAACCACTATCAGATATAGGTACACATCTCTGAAAGTATTTTATGCATATTATTACCTTAATATGGATGCATGCTTAATTTATCGCTAAACGCAATTTTTAAAAGCGTAATCTTATAGTCAGTTTAAGATTTGAAATGTTAAAATTATGTATGGCATTGTTTTTTCTTAATATCTATATTTATTTGTAAATTCGAATAAATATATTATCAAGAACTAAAGTGTTAAAGACCCTTACCAGTGAACAAATCATATTAAAATTATTTTTACTCGAGTATAAATATTTATTTGGAAAATACGCTTCTATAAAAATAAAAGTTTCGTAATCCCATGAAAAGCCCCATTATAATCATAAAAAAATGCAGAATACTGGCATCCAATCATAAAATTCGTTATACGTTGTGTAAACAGAAAGGCTGAACATAAAATGTTGTGTTTTTTTTCTATATTATTCACCTTTTTCCCATTGATTTATTTAGCATGTACTACCTAAAATTCTGTTTTAAATATTAGTGCAACTTATATTGATAACTGTTACATTGAATGCTATTTTTACCAATTGCTCTGAAAAAGCCAACAGACAGAAAACAAATAAACTATTCTGTTTTATAATAATAAATAGAATTGATTGCATATATGTAGCCGATTGTTAACACGTTCGAGAGACACCCAGTTTATTTTTATCACAATTTTTGTAAGGAGAATTACTATTTATAATAATTTTACTAAATTAGATTAAATATTTCACTTACGCCTTCTTCAGGACTAAATTCGTTGCCCTCGTTGCAGAACAGCTGGTTGGCAATACCCGCTGTGCACATGAAGAACGAATCGCAAAGTTCCGGATGAGCCACGTTTCCGAAGTGGCCGATGGGACAGAGCTCTTTTTCCGTGGTCACCTCCGTAGTAATCTCTCGTTCCGTAGTAACTTCTTCCTTTGAAGTATCTTCGGAGCTGAATTCTTCATCTTCTTCGTTGCTATTTTTTTCTCCTACTGTTGAAGCGGTAGTAATTCCTTCCGCTTCTGTGACCGTGGACTGATCAGCGGTCGTGCGGGAAGCTGTGCAACCGCTATCAGATATTTCGACACATCTCTGAAATATTTTAAAAATAAAAAAGCTTAAGTGGTTTCTATTTTGTCGAATAATAAATAGCTAAAAATGACAACATAAAGAATTTCCAAGAAATACAAGGTTTTTAAATAGTTTATTTTGTAAAGTGTTACTTCACGGAGATTCTCGTAGACACTTGCATGCAACATGCACTTACATGCAGCATGCAAACCACCACTGATCCTTGAATTTACTTTCCACTATGAATCATCCTTTGGCAAATTGAATATTCGTTAGATGGACATTTACTTCATAATAATTTATGTGGTAAAAACTGTTTATTTTCACTTTCTAAATTAATTTTGCATTTTTCGAATTATTATAGGACATGTTTCACATTAAAATTATTGCTTACACTAAATACTTTTTACGACAATTAAATAAAAGTTATGCATCTCTTCCGCATATTTACAACGTTAAATAATTTTTTATATAGATTTTATAGTCTAGAATTAATTACGTAAGATACTCACTCCTTCCTCTGGATCAAATTCGTTGCCATCGCTACAGAATAACTGGTTAGCTATTCCCGCGGTGCAAAGGTAATAGGAATTGCACAATTCTGGATGTGGGCGATTCCCGAAGAAATTGGACGGACAGAGAGGAGCAGCGGTCGTGGCTGTTGGACTTGTCGCTTCTGACTCAGTAACAGTTATTTCTTCTACTGTTGAAGCAATAGTCGTCTCTGTTGCGGTTTCTTCTTCCGGAATTGTAACTCCTTCCGTGATTTCCGTAGTACTAATATCAATTGTAGTAGATATTACTTCTGTAGTAGTCGGTTCTTGTGTAGTAACAATATTTTCTGTTGTGAATATTGTTTCAGTGTTATTTATTTCTTCTGTTACACTACCATGTTCTGTAGTACTCGTTACTTCGAGTGTAGTCGATTTTTCAGTGGCTGTAATAACTTCAGTAGTCGTAGTTCCTTGTGTTGTAGTTGTTTCTTCTTCTTCTACGGTTACATCTGATAATGTGCTAGTAATTTCTTCTATTGGCGTGGCGGTCACATGCTCATCAGTACTCGGTGCAACTGTTGTGGTGACAATTTCTGTCGTACTAATATCTTCAGTGACATCTGACGTTGTCACGTCCTCAATTGTGGTAACCACTTCCGTAGTAGTTCTTGATGATTGAGATACCGTACAACCACTATCAGATATGGGTACGCATCTCTGAAAATAAAATAATTTTATTATTACCTGGACATGGAACTATATTTAACTTATCGCTATACTTTAAAGTGTGAATTAGTCATTTTATGGTTTTAAACATCAAAATAAAATTATGCACTTTTTTGTAAATAATAAAAAAAACATTTTTTTATTACTTACAGTCAATAGGTAAAAGATTTGAGGCCCAGTTTATTTTTATCACATATTTTGCGAGAAGGATTACGTATACAATTATTTTACTACATGAAACTGTAAATTTTACTTACGCCTTCTTCGGGACTAAATTCGTTGCCCTCGCTGCAGAACAGCTGGTTGGCAATACCCGCTGTGCACATGAAGAACGAATCGCAAAGTTCCGGATGAGCCACGTTTCCGAAGTGACCGATGGGACATAGCTCTTTTTCTGTGGTTGCTTCTGTAGTAATCTCTCGTTCCGTAGTAACTTCTTCCTTTGAAGTTGCTTCAGAGCTAAATTGTTTGTCTTCTTCGTTGCTATTATCTTCTGCTATTGTTGAATCGACAGTGATTCCTTCCGATTCTGTGACCGTTGATTGATCAGCAGTTGCACGGGAGGCTGTGCAACCGCTATCAGATATTTCGACACACCTCTGAAAGTTTATAGACATAAAAAAAAACCTTAGTTGGCTGTTATTTTTCCAGTAATATGTTAAAAAAATACTGTGTAAAATATATGCTAAATACATCATTTTGTAATATTCATTACAAAATCCATTCTTTGTTGTGAAATACAATAAGGTCAAATCATAAGTGTAACTTAAATCATAAATGTGAAAATTTATAGTATTTTTATGTATAAGAATTAATCTATACTAACAGAAAAAGCTGAAGAGTTTTTTGTTTGTTACCAATCTACTAAAACATGCTAGTCTCTAAAACTACCAATTGGATAAAAGAAATAATTTTGTACTTGATAGGCCAATTTTGAGGAAGTTGCTGCCTCAATAGAATTTAATATTGTTATCACAATATTAAATTCCATGTGATTGGTTGTACAACTTTAGGAGCTCCTAAGATAGAATTTTTGAAATTTTCTATTTATCGGAGTAAACGGGGGTCAGATTTTATATAAAACTTTTTATAGAAGAAGATACGACTATGTTTGGTATAAATATTACTTACTAAAAGTGGTCAGACGATATTTGAGTATTTATTTATATATGCATAATATATTTCTACATCTATCTACAGAAAAACGAGTATGTATTTTGTTTGTTTTTTTTTTTCGCATGCCCAAACCATTCATCCAATAAGTATTATTGGATGAATGGTTTATGCATGAGAAACTATAAAGCTGGCGATATCTTGTACTCGCGAATGAGACATTTTTTGAGAAAGAAAATTAGCGTTCACATTTGACATTATCTGCATATTTTTACTATTGAACTGAACTACTAAGCCGATTTTAAGAATCAGTTCATTCACATGAAGCGCCCCGAGAAAATAGATTATTAACATTTCGCTTTGGCTTCATCCGCATGTTTGTGCTATCACAGATTCTAAAAACTCATTCACTTATAGAAAACTACAATAACCCCAAGTAATATATAAAATAAGTTTTTTTTTTGATACTATAATTTGCTTCCGCTTTGTCCAGTTCGGAACGGTGACTGGTAACAGAATCGAAATTGCAAACAAATCGTAGAGCACAATCAACAGTTGAGACCGGAAAGGTTTAAAATCGAGTACGGGACCAACATAGAAATCGACTGTGGGACCAAAAATAGAATCAGGGACGAAACTGAAATCGGATTAAGAAGGAATACCTGTTGAGATTAGAATTGAAAGTGAGACCGGGATAGATTGCTGAATCCTAATAGGAATTTACTTAAATCAAAATCTATTTCGGAGTTAAAAGCGGGTCCGCGATCCGAACCAAGAGACACATTAGCGTCAAGAATAGAACTAGGATGGGATTCGACAAGGACGTAACGATCAGGGTGATGGTTAAGATGGTGATCGGTCGACATATAAGATGAGAGAATTCACTCTAAGTCTACGCGGGTGAAACCGCGGGCGGAAGTTAAATAACCCGCTGAAAAATTTAAAATGTATATAGAATACATCATGACATTCTTAGTTTTTGAGTGGGTTACACGAAAAAAAGAAACGCAACTCGTAAACGTAACCCGTAAGATTAGACAAATTTTTCGTACATGATCTGTCAAAATTTACGTTTATTTGTAGAACTTAAATTTTCATCTTTTGGTGCAATTTACCGAATATCTTCAATCGACATTCGTTATGAAACTTGGATAGAATCATACATTTCGACTGCACCAATTGCGTTATTTAAAAATAGACGAAATATTTCACACTATAACAAGTGTTTAGAATGGATACTTATTACATATTTCACAGATACATTAAAAATTAAATTGAGTATAAGCATATTTTAAGACCAAAATCAAGTTCATTATTATAAGGAAAGAAAGTTCCTTATCAATTATTCTTTTAAATATTATTTATTTTTTATTACTCATTTTTATTGCGATTTTTAACTCATTATTTAATTGTATTTGTTTTATTTAATAAGGAGGCAAATTTTTAGTCTTTGTAAATGTCAACTATTTCCCCAACAGTGAATCATAACAGAACAATATAAAACATATTTTTATAATTTCGGTTTTTAACGGTTTATAATTTCGGATTATACTAAATACTTACACTTAACTCCGGGTCAAATTCGTTGCCTTCACTACAGAACAACTGATTAGCTATACCCGCGGTGCAAAGGTAGTAGGAGTCGCAGAGTTCTGGATGTGGAATGTTTCCGAAGAAATTGGAAGGACAAAGAGATGCAGGCGTAGTAGCTGATGAAGTCATCGTTTCTAATTCAGTGGCTGTTACTTCTTCTACTGTCGAAGTAACCGGCAAGTCTGTTGTGGTTACTTCTTCGGTTATTGAAATGTCATCCGTCGTTTCTGTAGTACTGGCATATAAAGTAGTTGGAGCTATTTCGACAGTGGTCGGATTTTCTGTAGTGATATGATTTTCCGTAGTAGTAAGATTTTCAGTGTCACCGATTTCATCTGTGACACTATCTTGAACTGTAGTACTTGTCACTTCAATCGAAGTCTGTCCTTCAGTGACCGTAATGATAGCAGTTGTGGTACTTCCTTCACTCGTACTTGGATTTGCAGTCGTTTTTTCTTCTTCCTCGGTTGTGACTGCTACTGTACTGGTAATTACTTCCGTAGTCGTGGTACTCACATGCTCACTACTAGTCACTTCAACTGTTGTAGTGACTGTCTCTGTGATACTAATATCATCAGTTACGTCGGACGTTGTCACTTCCTGTGATGTTGTAACTACTTCCGTAGATGGCCACATGCTAAATACAACCACTATCACCACAAATATATTAGATCAGTTATCCTGAAATATTTCCATTACAAGTAAAACAGTATATTTAAAAATATTTGATGGATATCAAGAAGGATATGCAAATATCGTATATTAGAAATGCCTACGTTGATAAAACATTGACATCTATCTCAAAATTACCGTAGGAGGACAAAGAAAAGAACTAATAATTCTATTCTCCGATTCTAAATTTTTTCTACTTATCCCTTCCTATTGTCATTTAAAACAAAAATACATCAATTGTCAACAACACATTTCTTCTGGATCAAACTCGTGGCCATCACGACAGAATAATTGGTTAGCTATTCCAGCGGTGCAAAGGAAATAAGAATTGCACAATTCTGGGTGTGGGAGATTTCCGAAGAAGTTGGACGGACAGAGAGAAACAGGAGTCGTTGCAGTTGAACTAATAAATTCTGTTTCGGTAACCGTTATTTCCCCAATTGTTGAAGCAATAGGCGTCTCTGTTGTAATTTCTTCTTCAGGAATTGTAATTCCTTCGGTTGTTTCTGTTGTACTGGTATGTACTGTAGTAGATACTACTTCTACAGTAGTCGGTTCTTGCGTAGTAACAATATTTTCTGTTGTGATTGTCGTTTCAATGTTCTCTGTTTCTTCTGTGACACTTGTTACTTCGATTGTAGCCGGTTCTTTGGTGGACGTAATTATTTCTGTCGTTGTAACACCATCTGTTGTATCTGGCAGTATCGTAGTAATCTCTTCTTCTTCTACGGTTGTAACTGACACTGTGCTAGTAATTTCTTCTGTCGTCGTGATGCTTACATGCTCGTCGGTACTCACTGCAACTGTTGTGGTGACTGTTTCTGTGGTAGTTAAGTCTTCGGTTACGTCTGACGTTGTTACGTCTTGAATTGTGGTAACCACTTCCGTAGTTGTCTGAGCTGCTTGAGATGCAGTACAACCACTATCAGATATTGTTACACATCTCTGAAAACACATTCAATAAATTATCATCGTGGTATAATATTATTATACTTAAAAAATCAAGCACAGTATTGAAAGTATATTATATAAACGCACAGTTGTTTCTATTTTGAAAATTTGCTATTACATCTGTAATTGTTTAACAGCAAATGATAATTTTACAATCTAAGTCATGATTATATTAGTTCAGCACGCATTTGTGTCATAATGAGGAATATCCCTTTTTAATTTCTTAAATCAAACGAAATTAAAAACTACAGCATATTGATTAGTGATATCTCGGAGATCTTTAGCTTCATTCGAATTGTATTGAAATTAACAAAATAAATAGCTTATCTAAAATGGGTCAATAGTGTAACTCAGAAAAGATGAAATGTTGTAGTTGTGAATTGTTAAAACACTTACAAAATATTTTATATGTGTGATTTTGAGAAAGAAATTTAACATCCACACAAATACTATACTTACTCCTAAATAAGGGTCAAACTCGAATCCAGTGTTACAAGATAGCAGTATGGGCACTCCACTAGTGCACATGTAGAATGCGTCACAACGTTCAGGATGAGCCACGTTACCGAAAAATCCGGAAGGACACAAAGGAGGAGCAATAGTAGTCGGTGCTACGACAGTAGTCATATCTTCCTTCGTAGTAATTTCCAATGGCTCGTCAGTAGTGTAGGATATTTCTGTAGTACTAGTGGCCTCGGTAGCATTTGTTACTTCCGTGGGTGTCCACGCTTCTGTAGTACTAGTGGCCTCGGTAGCATTTGTCACTTCCGTGATCGTCCATGCCTCTGTAGTGCTAATTGCTTCGGTAGAATTTGTTACTTCCGTAGTCGTCCATGCCTCTGTAGTGCTTATGGCCTCGGTAGCATTTGTTACTTCCGTGGTCGTCCACGCTTCTGTAGTACTAGTGGCCTCGGTAGCATTTGTCACTTCCGTGATCGTCCACCTCTGTAGTGCTAATTGCTGGTAGAATACTAGTCGTCCATGCCTCTGTAGTGCTTATGGCCCGGTAGCATTTGTTACTTCCGTGGTCGTCCACGCTTCTGTAGTACTAGTGGCCTCGGTAGCATTTGTTACTTCCGTGGTCGTCCACGCTTCTGTAGTAGTGGCTAATTTGTTACTTCTGGTCGTCCACGCTGTAGTGGCCTCGGTAGCATTTGTTACTTCCGTGGTCGTCCATGCTTCTGTAGTACTAGTGGCCTCGGTAGCATTTGTTCCACGTCCTGGTCGTCCACGCTTCTGTAGTACTATGGCGTCGGTGTTTGTCACTTCCGGTATGCATTTGGTCACGCCCTCCTGGTGGTCGTCCACGCTTGTAGTAGTACCACTTCTGGGTCGTCAACGCTTCTGTAGGTAGCATAGTGGCTCGGTAGCATTTGTCACGTGGTCGTCCACGCTTCTGTAGTACTAGTGGCCTCGGTAGCATTTGTTACTTCCGTGGTCGTCCACGCTTTGTAGTACTTCCGTGGTCGTCTCGGTAGCATTTGTTACTTCCGTGGTCGTCCATGCCTCTGTAGTGCTTATGGCCTCGGTAGCATTTGTTACTTCCGTGGTCGTCCACGCTTCTGTAGTACTAGTGGCCTCGGTAGCATTTGTTACTTCCGTGGTCGTCCACGCTTCTGTAGTACTAGTGGCCTCGGTAGCATTTGTCACTTCCGTAGTCGTCCATGCCTCTGTAGTACTAGTGGCCTCGGTAGCATTTGTCACTTCCGTGGTCGTCCACGCTTCTGTAGTACTAATGGCCTCAGTAGCATTTGTTACTTCCGTGGTCGCCCATGCCTCCGTAGTGCTAATGGCTTCGGTAGAATTTGTTACTTCTGAAGTCGTCCATGCCTCTGTAGTGTTAATGGCCTCGGTAGCATTTGTTACTTCCGTGGTCGTCCATGCCTCTGTAGTACTAGTGGCCTCGGTAGCATTTGTTACTTCTGTGGTCGTCCACGCTTCTGTAGTACTAGTGGCCTCGGTAGCATTTGTTACTTCTGTGGGTGTCCACGCTTCTGTAGTACTAGTGGCCTCGGTAGCATTTGTTACTTCCGTGGTCGTCCACGCTTCTGTAGTACTAATGGCCTCGGTAGCATTTGTCACTTCCGTGGTCGTCCACGCTTCTGTAGTACTAATGGCTCCGGTAGCATTTGTCACTTCCGTGGTCGTCCACGCTTCTGTAGTACTAATGGCCTCGGTAGCATTTGTCACTTCCGTGGTCGTCCACGCTTCTGTAGTACTAGTGGCCTCGGTAGCATTTGTTACTTCCGTGGACGTCCACGGTTCTGTAGTACTAGTGGCCTCCGTAGCATTTGTTATTTCCGGGGTTGTCCATACTTCTGTAGCATTTGTTACTTCTGTGGTTGTCCATGCTTCTAAAGTGGTCCATGTTTCTGTACTTTCGGGGGTATTTTCAGTACTTAAGGGGGTTTCTGTTGAAATATCTATGCTTTCACTCGATTCTCTTGAGGTACTATAATTTTCATCAGAACCCCCCGGATCATCTGTGGGTTCTGGTGTAGGAGTAACTGGGTTTGTCGTAGTTATTGATTCTGTCGGTGGCGTGGTGGTCGCTGTAGCTTCGGTACTAGTAATAGTGGATTCTGTAGTAGCTGTAGAAGTTTCTATCGTTGTTGTTGCAAGCTGACATTCGACAGCCCAAGGCCAATTACATATCTGTAAATATTTAAAAATAAATAATTGTTAAGTTTTTTTTTGTAGATTTTTTATTATTGAACTAAATTCAAAATTGAATTAATTATGATCTTGTTTAATTTATTTATTTAACACATTCTTATTATTTATTATGCTATTATATACATATTTTTTACTCACTTGTAAATTAAAGTCGAATATTGTACCTGGAGCACATGGCATTTCAATTTTTATACCATTACTGCACTGGTAGAATTTAGCACAATCGCTTTCGTGCGGCAGCAATAAATGTGTGTGAAAGTTTGAAGGACATCCATTTGGCAAAAATTGTTCGTTGATCCCATCTGTGGTTGTCGTGACTGGCTCTGTGGTCGTTGTGGTTGCTTGTGTGGTCGTTGTAATTGCTTGTGTCGTCGTTGTGGTTGCTTGTGTGGTTGTTGTGGTTGCCTCCGTGGTTGTCGTCGTACTCGTTGCCAATTGGCATTCGACAGCCCACGGCCAATTGCATATCTGCAATGTTTTGCACACATTTATAGAAGTGCAGCGCGCTATTTTAATCCGAATCGTATCGGCTGTTATCTTAAAACCGATCGAAGCTCTGAATAAATAAATAAGATTTATGTAACAGATTACCATAACAGGTACATATCTATTCTTCGTTGTGTAATATTCTCGGAAAAGGTGACGTAAACGCCTTATCTTGTACTTACTTGCGAATTAAAATCGAATATTGTTCCAGCACCGCAAGGCATCTCTATTTTGATTCCATTGCTGCACTGATAATATTTTGCACAATCGCTTTCATGCGGTAGCAACAAATGTATGTGAAAGTTTGACGGACATCCGTTTGGTAAAAATGATGTTTTTACCGTAGAAACTGCGGCGAGAACGACGAATATATACTCTGTAAAAAATAAAAATATTCATAAAAAATTCATTTACATATATTTTGCGTGTTTATACATACGGTATAAGAGTTATTTATCTACAGCATAATCATAATATTTGATTTGATTTAGAATATTTAATTAAACTTGAAATTATTTTTAAATAGATCAGAGGTTATGCTAAGCAACAATTTTTTTTACTTCACAAGTGAATTTATCCTTGTGAATTAAATTAACCGAAGTGTGCTCTCAGTGGTCAAATTCATGGTATAAACTTTTTCCTAACAAAGCGCGTGCATTTCGTGACGCTCAATTTTTTTCGAACTGGCCAAAAGCGATATAATTTAAAAACTTGCAACATTACAGTATAATCGAATCAACTAAAAAATACAGTAACAATTATAAAGTCATCTCGTACTTATTAGGCACAATATTATATTTGTTATGATATTTTTTTGCATATTGCATAATTACGCAAACACAAACTCAATGGTGGTCCTTTTAAATGTGGTACACAGGAAATTTAAAATCATTAAGTACGTTAAATGCAATTGAATATTGCTCTAATTGTATTACTGTATTTTTTTATATATATAAATATATATTTATAAAATATTTAGTATTATCCTTTTACTTGTTTTTAACAACTTGTTTATCAGTATTACTAATCGATTAAGTGATCGGTTAATTAATTAACAAAATGAACTCCTGATTTTGTGAATTTGTAATATTTTTGATTTTTGCCACTAGGACGACGTTAAATTTTATTTGTTTAAATATCTACCTTTTCATTTTGAACTACTATACGTAGAAAAGTTTTATATTTATTTGTTTTTATCGATATGTTTTAAAAATGTTTGTAAGTCGATGAAGCTAAAGAAAAATCAATTTATAAACACATTGTTATCATACCATATTAAAATAATAAAAGGAAAAAAAATAATACCCATCATCGTCCGAAATAGCGTCATATTCGAAAAACCATATTTACATTTATATAGACAGCAGAACATAATAAAACTTAAGTCTATAAAACGGTGTAAGTCCACATTGATTCGACTAGTAAGTAGAACTGCGCCATTGAGAGTCCACGCTTGTTAATGGTCGGTTGTCTGTATGTGGTACAATATTTACCTGTGCAATTTCAGGAATTGCACAAACAAGCGCCGCAAAATCGATATACACTCAGTAAGTATTTAGTGTATTCACAATACTTATGTCATTTTGTATATTAAATGAACTATTAGCTATTAAAAAAAACAATGGACTCCCATTGACAAAACCAATTTCTTAGACTAGAAATGCTAAGCGGTCTGCAGCTAGTTATGATATGACCTTTTATATATTCAATATTGAGACTAATTTTGATATAAAAATTTTGTTTTATATCAAAATTTTATGTTTTATATCAGCATTTCTTGAAGCATAGCTAAAACAAAAATTTACGTAGCGCTGTCTCATACGTGATAAAATAGAAAACTAAATGCACAGTTGGGGGACCTCTAAGAAATAAAGGTTTTTTTTCTCAAATATAAATAGTGCAAAGGAAGAAAAAAAATCAAATAGTCTTATTTGATATTGTAGGCAAAATATTTATTTATTAAAAATTAGACATAAAAAGGTTAATTATAAATTACACAAAAAAAATGCTTATTCTTGAATTTCAATAGAGACAGAGACAAAGATGGAGAATCGCATGGAGAGGGCGTAACGCTTTTTCGTAACGTTATGATTTTTATCAGTCAACTCCTACCGCTAGATGCGTTAAGGAACTTAGTTCCAAAATATCTATCATTTCCTTTTGATGAAAATTAAAATCTGTAAAATAAATTTCGGCGACATACACCCGATTATAAACTTCATACACAATACATGCCTAAGTCATGTGATCGATAATTATATATTATCATATATATATTATCATATATATATTATCATATTATATATTATCACCAAGTGCGACAATCATAAGAGCTTTCCCGCCCGCTTCGCTGTGCGTAAAATAAAATGTACCAACGATTGTTTCAAATCCCGATGCCACTCTATTCCGATACCGGTGCCGATGTCTAACTTGGTGCTCTATCGGATGTCTCTGCGACTGTAATGGTTTTATACACTTCTTTGTATAAAAGACTTGAATCGCATACTCCAAAAGATAATATGCCACTGAGCAAAATATAAATATAGACTCTCAACTTTATTGACATATATTAAATATGTAGATAGGTTTCATACGAATTTTGTAATGATTTTATTATTATTCATTTTTATTAGTTGTAATTTTTATTTTCTACTTTCCCGATCAAGTAGCAAATATATTTTATTGGAGACGTGGAACATCCACAGTCGTTTCAAGTAATCGTCTGCATTTGCATTGACGAGGGACAGTGTCGATAGCGATCCCGGCACGAATTCGCCCCTTCCAATATTTATGCCCACCCCAAAATTCAATTCACCTCCTTGTTAATGCAAATAATGGTATACTTTACTTTTCATTCTGACAACTCAGCCCAACAATAGCGCCCATCCGCCCAAAAATCACGACTTTTAGAAAAACTGGTTTATGTCAACTCCGATGCGCGACAGCAGTTTGCTCCTTAAAAATCGTGTTCTACTAATCTAGAACGACTATTGGATTCAATCTTCTTTGTCAAGATTTCTAATCTATACTAATATATAAATGTACAGAGGTTTTTTTGGTTGTTCCGTTATAACTATTGACCTATAAATCCGATTAGAATGAAATTTTGTATACATGTAAAGGATATATTGACTTTGTCGATTAGATAATATATATATAAACCCTTTGTTTGTTTGTCTGTTTGCATACATCTTTCAATAACTGAACAGATGTTAATGCGATTTTCGCAGTTGAATAAAGCTTGGCTTGGAATAGAATATAGGTTTTAAATGAAGAACAGATTCAGAATCTTTTCACATGAAAGGTGAATGAAAACATTTTATGTTCACGCATGCGAAGCACAGGCGAAAAGCTAGTTTTATATAAAATAATTTATTTTTCACATGAAACCGCGTTTGATAATAGGAAAAATAATTACTTAAATAAACAACATATTCACAATACATCGCACTTGGTCCAAATCGATAACGTAATTTTCAAAATCAAGCTAAATTCTTATAACAAGACTAGCCTTCCGCCCGCAACTTCGCCCGCTTTGACATAGAATGTGTTCCTTCATATCGATCTCGCTGTCGATATTAGTCTCGGCTCCGCTTTCGACCTTGGTCCCAGGACTGCTCCTGACTCGAGTCCCGGTCACGCTCTTTGTTCTTATCCCGATGCTATTCTCAACTTCGGCGCCAGTACTGATCCCAATTTGAACACCGGCCCCAGCTCTCGTTTCGACTTTCCGCCCCGTTTTCAGTTTAAAAACCACTACGAGCCACGTATTCGGTATGAAGGAAACCAGGGCAAATTCTAGTATAAAATCAAGAATTATTTAGGCATGGCGTAACTTTCGGTAATTCAAAAAATTGGTGTACTAGTAGAAATATACGTGCGAAGCCGAGAGAATGTTAGCATCATATATTCCAAACAGCATTAGCATAACTTTTTATTATTGAAGATTTCTTAGAATCGATTTAGAAGTTCGATTCAAAACTACATAAACGCCCACAAAATCATAGACAAGCGCTTGAGTTATTTTTTTTAATAAATCTCTCCGTTTCCAATGATGGATGTCAGTAAGCGCGAGAGGTATGGAAAGATCGTACCGTGTGGAGGCCTATACCTCTATATAAAGCGTGAGTATATGAAAAAAAGAACTTATTTGTGGTACTGAACTAATCGTGGTTCATACTTTAAGTTCAATCTAATATGAACTGGCGCCACGATTGCACGTTTTATCTTAAATAAGTGATGAATCATTCTTCACTAACTTGTAGATTACACGTGTAGATAAAATATAACATGACGATAAAGACTTTACCTCCGATATTGTTCTGTGTAGTAGATACCCGTTTGGTTTATTTATTTATTTAGTAGTCGAAATTACATATTATGTTGTGATAATTTTCAAAACTATAATCTTTTCGTACCTATTATGATGTTTTCTGAATCATTCAATCATATCTAATATAGATGTATAGGCAATATGTTTCCTAGAAATTAAATCTTAGGTGCTTATAACTTGTTAGGGTTCCATAATCAACAAGGAACCCTTATAGTTCCCCATACTCGTCCTTCCGTCTGTGTGTCTGTCTGTCCGCGGCTTAGCTCTGAGACTCTTAGTCATAAAAAGCTGTAATTTTTTAAAAATATGCATATTAATCACGGCGACTAAGCGATAAAATGATATCTTGAAAAAAAAATTTAAGATACCTCCCTACACGTAAAATGGGACATAATTTTTTTTTTATTCGTCCATCCCATATTGTGGGGTATTGTTAGAAAGCTCCTTCAAATAGATTGCGCGACGTAAATATTTGCATTGTGGGTTCGAAATTGTGGCAATATTATATTTTTTGCCTTTCCATTTTTATTAAAATCAACGTTGCAGCGATTCGAAAATTTTAATCACGTCTGAGTCCCAATTTTAGCCACATTAAAATAATAAGATTTTTTTTTATTATATTTAAAAATAAAAATTCGGCTCCGGCTTTTATCTCTCAAAATTAAGAGATAATACTTGCTTACATAATAATAATAATAAAATAAACTCACGCCTATTTCCCAGAAGAATAGGCAGAGACTATAAATTTCCATATGGTACGATTATTTCTTAAACCTCTCTTGCTTCACCGACATCTACCAATCTTTTAATGTAAGGTCGTCGGTTTCGGGTACTTAAAATTAGGCGCTTTTTTTAATATGCAACCAATATGGTCTGCATAGGATTTTCTAGGGCGACCCTTACGACCTTTCCATCACACACATTCGCTCTATAGATTTGTTTTGTCAGCCTACGTTCATTCTTTTCCAGATGACCAAACTACCACCTGCTTACAATACACTCGATTTCTATCATTCTTTGGCCAATACGAAATATGAAGTCAATAGCATACAAATTATAAAACCGGTTTGTTGTTCATACGTCAGCTACAATTAAAAATATGTGAGATCATTATTAATTTAAATTAAGCTGACACATTTAAAGATAGCCATATGACGAAGATATTTTAATAATCCAGATGACAAAGCAGCGCTTATAGAATTCTAAGGACGTATTTTGAATAAATTTATCACTAACTATTAGAGTACTACGAGAATTTAGGCTGCCCGCCGAGTGTAGCGTCACGTGCTGAGTGCATCATGCATTGTGCATCTTGTAACGTGCGCTATTGGCGTATGAGTGTTAGAAGATCCTAACTGATAAAGAAAAGAGTTGCCCGGTAAAACATAGAACTTTGTTTTTATCTGATTAAATAATAAGATGGTACATAACACGCACGCTCTAACAAGCTTCTACACATTCCATATAAACCACTCAATGCGTTTTCTTTTCCATTAACACACGTTACACGCTGCACGGTATTGAAGGAAGTTTAATAGGAAACCTCGATGTCATGGGGAGTATTATTTTCTTTTTTTCTTGTTTATTTTCTTTAGAATTTAAATATAAAGCAACGTATTAAAATAAAGTGACACATATAACAATTTTTCCGGCCGGTGCGAGCTTCGAGTCGTTGAACCTCGAACTAAATCGTTCGAACAACAGTAATCCGCGTACGCGAGGTCGACTGACAAATTGTATGTCGATTTTCCTCTCCGCGTGACTCAAACCCGGATCCGAATAGCTTCATCTGGTAATTATTGCCGCCGAGTAATGCGGGATCGATTAAAAAAAAAAACATTTCCTAGAAGATCGATAACGGCCCTAATCTCGACAAAAAGACCTACGTAACGGACAACAACACGCTTTTGGCATTTCGTACCTCCGCGATAAGATTATCGCGCGGGTTGTATCGGGGGCTGATTGCGATCGTCGCAAATATTGTAAATTAAATCAAATCACTGCCGGCCGACTATCTGGGGAATAGTTGTGTTTTACGATAACGACAGGCGCACTAAGAGAACGCGGACTAGCGTCCGTGCGCGGCTCCGTCCGGCCGGTTTTCTTTAAAAGTCGGTTTCGTCGGATAATCCGTGTTTATTGCACGTCGCAGATAAAATCGGCAAGGACAAGAATCGGCGAGCGCTAGTATCTCGCGCGGCGGTGTGTCCCGCTCCTGCCCATTGTATCAGATAAAAACCGGTTAAGAGCATGTCGGACCACGCTCTCTGTGGGGTTCTGAGACCGCTATTACAAAGAAATACACTACAGATGAAAAAACTACGTTGTTACACTTTTTTTCATATTTCCCACATATAATAATTATACGTACTTTAGTCGCCTATAATTACAGAAACGAGTAGGTATTTCAGCTATTGCTGTTAAAGTAGTATAAACTAAGGTTCATGAGAAAAAGAGCGTATGTTCATAGCACTTACATTCTTTTATTGAAAAGCACAGTTTTTGTGCAATAACTCAAAAACGGTATATCCGATGATGTTCAAAATAATTTTCGTTGAAAGTATTTCTTAAGCGCTACCTTTCTATTTTTTTTTCAATTTTTTTCAACCTGCCCTTTAGAAAATAAAAGGAAGGAGACACAATTTCTGCTATTTTCGAAGCGATCATTTCATAAAACATTCAATTAGACAAAAAAATTGCTTAGAAACCTTAAATTGTGTTTAAAAGAACTGTCGAAATCTGTGCCACACTTTGATGATTCCTAAAAAAAATGTTTTTCAGTTCCTGTTTTCAGTTGCATGTTCCATACATGCTCCCATGCGTACCCATCAACACATATTTATTTTTGTTATTTAACTACGAAGGTAAGTAGCATTGACATCTACAGACTCCAATTTCATCAATATATATTTCGTAGTTTTTGAGTAAAATGCCTGTGGCTTACGGACGGACGGACGGACGGATATGATGAAACTGTAAGGGTTCCGTTTTTGCCATTTTAGCTCGGAACTCTAAAAATAACTAATACCTATTTGGTCTCGTGAGTATTTTTATAAAAATTATTAGTAATGTCGGTTTCATCTATAAAATAATACCATGAGCTAAGTTTGGTGCTTTAATTAACATGATTACTATTCGCAGCCCAGTCTAGATCGCATCCCTGAATCAGATACAGGTATTTGCCGATTCAAAAATTTAATCCAATCACTGAAATTGATTCAGATCTTTAGCTTAGTCCCATTCCCATCCTTGATGGCCCTCCTGTTACCGTATGCGTCCCCTTTACCGTCCAGTTAGAATTACCATTCCTACTTTCTTGCCCCATACGTACACTGAATTCAATTTACATTCCCATTCCCATGGATATCGAATTGAGAATTATCTCTCAAGCGAGATCGAACCCTGTTTTGCCCAATTTAGCATCAGATATTTCACTGTATCTCTTCGTCTCTAACTTCAAACACTTCACCGTGAAAAAATTTATCTTTCTATAGGTTTTGCTTTTTATAACACCTTAACAGCATCTAGGTCATTAAAAATCTGATTAAAAAAAATCTCGTTTTCATCAACCAACAATCTCGCGTTCCAATATTTAGCGATGCCCTTAAGAGGTTCATTCCCTTCTAACTATTGCTTCTTATTGATTTATTTTTTTCCAAAACCCTGAAACATGTACTAATAAAATACCCAAAATAGCAATTTTTACCACCCTCCGTGTCTAGCTTCAAAAATGGACGACGTTTCATGGAGGATGCTACGTACAAAAAACTTAAACAGTTTAGTGTTTTTACAACTTACGGTTTCACAAATTTCGAATGGCTATTCCGTTTTGCATAATTATATGTACTCATAAACATATCCTATGGAATGACCAAATTCACGCGGATGTGATTCATGTTCATCCAATTTTTCTTCTCATTGTTGACTATACCTTCAACCTCTAAGGACATAGGGCGGCGATCAGAAACGGCGTGTACCGTTGCACCACAACCACCACACCGTACCGAACCAGAGATATGATACAGCGTGATCGTTGTGGCAGATCTTTTCAGCATCCCATCGTAGGATCACACTGTACATGCTCTTTATCACGCCAATGTATACTCAACAGTTGTATGTAATGACGTGAATGCTACTAAATTGAGAGAACGTTCTTTTTTATGATGTCGCTATGGTTACGTCGTACTTTACTTCGGTAACGTAATTACGCATTTACATACAATATCGCTGACACATCGAAACGACAATGACTCGAGTTCTATCAGGTTATTGCGTTAGCATAGTCGGGCAGCTATATAGGTAATAGCTCTACTCTTTCGAAAATTCTACATTATCTTTACTCAAACTTACACTCTCCATTAAACTCGCACAATCGAATGTAGCTTACGAACGACATGAAGCAAGCATCGATCAGTTCAGCTTACTAGAAGCAATTTCACAGAAGGCGCGAGAGCCGATTACTGTTACAGTCGCGGCAATAAGACGAGATCTCGCTCGCACTAACGGGCCTTGCATGATGCATCATTATGTCCGTTGCGCGTGCGTTTCTATAAAGCCCGTAAGAGCGGGCGAGATCGCTGCCCTTCTATGCCGTTCTCACACTTCATGACCGCGATCGTTAAGGGATATAAACTTTTTAAATACCATTTTAAGGGAGCAAAAGGCCATGCGAGTCACCATGAGGTAGGTAAACGTCACCCATGGAGACACGCTACCCCAAAGCATTATTGGCTTTTCGGAAATAAATTATAATATCCGATTGAAAGGGGAGTGGTTTGTGGAAGGGGTGTGGACCAACGGAATTCTCACTCACCGGACGACACGCAACAGTGAAAGTTGTTACTTCACGAGTGTGGCATCTCACACTCGTGAAGTAACAAGGTGCTCTATTCTATAGTTCTTTAAGTTCCATTTATATTATCATTGATGTGTCGGATTTCTATCAGGCGACGGGGGTATCTTCCTACCAACATTTTGTTTCTCACTGAGGTGTATGGACCTTAAGTCTTCACGTTGACCCATTTCCGGTCGGCGGCTGCAGTTCGATGCGACCGTGATCGGGATACGTGCCCATCGAGTTTACTTGATATTTTAATAAAATTTTGTTAAATTAACGATTATTAATTGACATGCAACGGAACGCGAACTATCGCACACGTACGCCAAAAACATGATTTTTACATTAATTATGCGATAACGTTGTCTGTAGATCTACACAAGTATGCCCGATACCGATCTGAGTTGGCTGTGAGACAACCCATCGATCATGTGAAATCGGCGCCGAGCGCTTTATGTACAATATTAAGACTGTGTAGGCGCCCAGGGCTTATTTATCGACGCAATACATTGGCAGTAGTGAAGCTAGGAGTTGGTGGCATATGAGGCATCCGACCTTCGTGCTTGATTAAATTGGATTATGAAAATAGAATATAATTTTAGAATCCGATCTATCGCGAGAGAAACAAGAGGATGAGTAGAGAGTGAAACATAGAAAAGAGTTGACGAGAGCTGATACCGAAGTGCACAAGCTTCGATAGTAATAGAAAAATGGATTGTTATAAATAATATGATGAAAGACCATATTGAAATTCGTAAGGAGAGATATTGAAGAACCGATTAATAAACGGTTTAGAGATTATACCTTCTTTTGTTTAAATACTTTTATTCTTGGACTTCATCAAAGGTCCTAAAGAACAATCCCTTTGCGTTACGCTCCACAAGATATATACAAAAACTATTTTTTTTTTTGTCCGGACATCTGTCAAAAACTACTGAACATAGCGGTATGGAACTTTGACAATTGGGCGCGGCGTCGTTTGTAGATTGGTTTTAGGCTTTTGTCTTTTAGAGTCCTATGTTTATACGCATTTCCGTTTGATTTTTTTTGTTTAACCTTCCTAACCCATAACGCCCAGCGAAGGATGACAGCTGGTGGCGAACAAAGAAGTGATGAACGAATTGTCACCGCGTCGGTGCTGATTCAGAAGGTGATCAGTGCAATCCCTCACCGCAGGGGACTCGATAAAGAAGTGTTTTAACTCCAGTCATATTAACAGTTTGCTTTGTGCCTCTGAGAGCACATCATGAAGCGATCGGTTATGAAGCAACGTTTACGCCGGATCAACGTAGAAAGCTCTAGATGCAAGTTCCTCGATCTAGAATTGTAAGATTGTGAAGGCTGTATCTCTGCTGTAGATCGGTAAAACCCCGAGACAGAAATCACAAAAAAAACTGGATTAAGTCGTTTCGAATATTAAAGACTGGCGATGACGCAGTTACAAATTGCGCAGTCACAAACCTATTTTAGTAGCCACTAGTTCGGACCAATGATTGATTTAGTAATTTGTTTGTCCTTTTTCTTGGTCTTTCAACTTCTTTGGGAGCTGTGGATTCCACTAACGCAAGTTTGCCGTAAAAATACGATAAATTTTCTCGGAAGATTTTGCTAGTTTTCATTTTCAACAATCAATATTTAGATGCTTAATGCACATAATTAAATAATATGCAAAATTTATCAACGTATTTCATTTATGTAATGCCATCAGTCTAGTTTATATCACACAGAGCAATTTTCTGTTGGAAAGCGATCACATGGCAACAATATAAATACCTTGAAATCGTACGAGATAGCGCTCTAAAGCAATTTTCAGAAAAAGGAAAAATATGTCGTTTTTTTCCAGAGAAGACACATATTATATACGTCTCCTCTATATATGTATACAGAACACACATACATAATGACTCTGATCACGGATACACACACTGGATATTATATACACACTGTATCCGTGACCAGAGTCATTATTATAGATTTATAGATTTTAAGGTTGTGTATAGGCCTATTTAATCTAATCACAGGGACGTATTCCGTTTTCATAGTAAACATCTGGTGCAAAACAAGCTTTGTACTTATTATTGTAGGTCTAGGTATATTTTAAGACCAGTATCTAAGGAGAAGGGTTTTTTGATGCTGATCTTAAAATATACCTGTTCGAACTATAATAAATTTAAATATGTACAGTATTTACAAAACAAATCCTCAAAGTACGGACTTTGGTCTAGATAAAACCGATAATGGTATGTAGGCAATTGTTGCGCATTTTCTTTTGTTCTTTGAAACAAACTTGAAGTATCGAGGTCAACCAATATTGTGTTGAATTGCGTTCGTAAGCTATGAATATATGACAAATACAAAATTATTCCTCTTAAAAAAATACTATTCGAGAATAGTACTTCAAACGTTAGCAAATTTATATATATGCTCGCATTATATAATATATATACGAGTTATATATATACTATAACTATCGCATATTCATATTAAATAAATTTATTTTTAGGATGGAATTTTCGAGAGTGCAATCGCTTTTTCTGTCAAACGTGAGATGCTTCTTACTTATTTATTCTAGATAATTTATTGACTTATTTACATTTGAAGAACATTCTAAACGGCTAGTCGTGGGGTCCATAGACCAAAGTAGGAACAGTGAGGAATGAGTTATGTTTCTGCGATCACTGCGTTCACAAGCAAAGTGCGACCAGTTACAAGCGTCTAACTGGTTGCGTAACGATTTACTGTAACTCCTTGTTCCTGAGTATACGCCTTCTGATTTTATGCGTAAACACGCCTTTTTATCCGATCCCAGTCCTCGAACCTGCGATAAGCTCATAATGTATGCTCCGAAATTGACTTACTACATCGCATTATGTTTTAATCGTCCCTAAGTCCCTAAATACTAAGACATTTCATTCTCTTCGTTTCGGATTGATGTGCTTAGACGTCGTGCCCTCTGCTCTGACCCATTGCGGCCTGAGGGATAGATAACGATCAACATCATCCAGGACCGTTTCAATGGACCGTCCAGGCGGTTCAATGTGCCCTCTGAGGTACAGAGCTAATTGTTTAATTTGAATTAGGTTTGAAATTCAACAGTCTGTTTGTTCGTTATCGGAGTCGAATCCAATATCTCCTGATTGCAAGACGGCACCCTTAACCACTAACGGTAACTAACCAGTTACCGCAGCCCGATCTCCTAAGGGTTGCGCAGTCGAAGCTTAAAACGGAATGCGGTAAATCTCGACTGTCGGTTTAATATAATCGTTCAAAGCTGAAATTGGAAAGCGATCAGTATTTTAACCAACAGCAGAATAGAGATTGGAAATTGGAACAAACTGGAGAGTAGAAATCGGGAGCGAAATGATGAACTAACCCTATAACGGGATCAGAAATGAATTTCATCAAAATGTGAAACAGAACGAGAATGTGTTCGAGTTCGAATTAAAATGGGATGGTATTTAAATCGGAATCTATTCGTGAATAGAATTAGAATTGAGTTCAGACTCACAATTGGATGAGTATTAAAGATGGATGAGTTTGTTATACGTTCCTCCTGGAAGTAAACTGCTTAAAAGCTTATTTAGTTTTTATGCGGAATTCTAAAAGAAATAATCAATCAGGATGACTGGGCATTAGGTAAGTCTGCTGATGCAAACATTGCAACGGCAATATTTATCGTTTGCAAATCGGAATATCAGATCTAGAACTGAAATAAGTGATTGTTCTAGAAGTTATGCTCTCACCAGCGAATCAATATTTTAATGAGACTTCATAGCATTAGACCTAAAACTGTCCCTTTCGTCTATTGAAATGATGGAAATGATACTTGATTATAATGTCACAAAAATCCAACACACTATCTTGGTTTTTATATTAACATATAAAGACACACAGACATACAGAATATCCTTAAATTGTTGTATTGTCTTTTTCTATATCCCGATCAAAGTACAAAGTTTACGAATATACTTTTTTTTTTCGGAAAATACAAACTTATCTCTCTGGTTATATGGAGACAACACAAAATTTTCATATATACCACTTAAAAATCTAAATCCTGGGATATTCAGAAACGCGAAGTTAGTATAAATTATTTTTGTTACATCCCTTAGAACTTTATAATATCATTGAATAAATATTAATGGAGTCAAATTAAATCAATTGTATCTCGTTCTACGACTCAATAGATCCCAATGCATAGATCATTATGATTTATATAGTTATGATATTAAACATCAACGTCACTACACTGATGTTACAACGCCGTGTGCAATTATTTTGTCAAACGTGACGTCACATTTTAATCGGCACCATCCCTCATTTCATAAGGTTTTGTCATTTTACAAAGCGCCCTTTTTTTGTTCCTAACATAGGAAAGAATGCAGTTAAATAGTACTTTTTAATACACATTCACAATCCCATAACCAGGTATTTTTCTATTCAGATGATTGTACTGATGATATCGTTATACTCTGGTAATCTTTTATATCAATCTGACCCAGGTTGATTGGAAGTTGCTAAAGATATTTGTTAAAGAAAAGCCTAGCTTCAAGGCACAGACCGAATGATTCGGTCTGACTTGAAACTTATAAGTCAATACATTCGTGATCAGGGTTCAATGTCGACAACCAGTTCAAAAGCTAATCTCCGATCGTGCGACCATCACCATGCGTTAATTTTCTAGGGGCACAAAAAACAATTTGTTTCTTACGTACTTTGAGGGTAGGGCTGCCAGGCGTCCGGATATAGCCGAAAATAGATTTATTGATTGGGTGTCTATCCAAAATAAACGGTTTTCAGCTTGTCTGGCTTTTTCCGTTTCGCAAACGAGCGAAATGTAAAAAGCCGGACAATAATACCGAGACACAAAATCCTCAATAATATAGGATGTCCAGCCTTTTTATCCAAATGTCCGGGCAAACTGGCAGATCTATCTGGCTATGTGGTTTGGCGAACTGGCAACCCTAACTGGATGTATGTGTATAGTTATTTATCAGAGAAATGCATAAATAGCAATATGGCAAGTTAATATATTTATTTTTTGTTGGAGCGTCTCATTTCGATTACATTGATATTTACTCTTTGAATGTACTCGATATTGAACAAGTGCGGACGTGTGAAAACCAGCATCGGCGCGTGAGTGGTGTACATTTATACGTACATTAAAATGTACGATCGAAGTGTCTGCACATTGAATGTATTTACCGAAAACCGATTGAGGTCACAAAAAGAAGCATAGAATACAAAAAAAAGAAATGTTATAAAAAATTTTCTGTGTGTTTACTTGAGCCTGCCAATGTCCGAAATTATATGCTAAACGTAGATTCATAGGGATTTTGAGGAAAATTATCTTAATCTGGAGTAGCATTTAGGTTTTGATTTATCGAAATCGGGTAACTGGAGGAAAGTGTAAAGTTCCGCGCGTACAAAGTCGCGTGCGCAGTTCATCATCTATATTATTACTCAACACTAAAGGTAGAATATACATTAATAGAGTATAAATTTCTGATAAATTTCAATGCATGTGTCGAACGTTAAATTTCAATCAACGTTAATTAATTCTATTATTGCGCAATGTCATATAAATAAAATATATAATTGTTCAAACACACATTTTTAATATTTGGATAAATTCCAAAAATGGTTCCGCTTATTTATTCACCATTGCAAAGTATTTAATTTTATCAACTTTCACTTTTTGGTGCACTTATCACGGCGAATTCTCAGATAAAACATACCAACGGAATTTATAATATTTATACTCACTGAAAAACATTTTTTTCCTCTGAATTCCTTCTAGTTTTCCTCTGTCGAAGGACGCACGGCACAGATGCACACACTTGTCAGTCTCAGCGAATGATACAATAGCACGGTCTGCTTATATATTTAATGAGATTATACTAATTGCTAATCAATTCCACTTCGTTATCGCGCCGATTATGATTGTAGATTTCAAAGATATCGGCCTGTGGTTACATGAAAAATTACTTAAATGACTAATATGAATTGTCTTGCAGATCGCCTTTTGTTGATTAAATTGTGGAAATTGTCGTAGAATTATAAAATCGCGGCGCCAGCTTTGATGTGTTTCTTTTTTATTAATCTTTGTCATGAATAATATGCGGGTACAGTTAACAAAGAAATTAATTTGTTTCTCCTTTTTTACAATTTAATACTCTTCAGAAAAACGCTTTGAAAGTACTGTAGAGTTGAAAATAGGAGCTCATATATACATGTTTCCATTATATTATCTGGTAGCGATTCGGTGTTTATTGTAGGTGATAAATTATAAGAAATACAATTGCGATAAAATTACGTTATAGTGCAGCGCGCGCGCCCAACAAACGCTGACATCATAATTCGTTTTCGATAAAACGATAGCCTGACGTGTAAAAAATATCCCGAACAAATCGAAAAAACCGTCGAATAATACTAATAGATACGGATTTACAACACAGCTTTACTACGGTCGCCTTAGCACACAACGTTTTCATGATTGATTTTCAGTGTGCAATCCTTTGTTTTTGCTCGAGTAAAATTCAATATAACAAACAATTACATGCCATACACAAGACTTTTTTTTTAAACAACATATTTATTATTATTTATTTCTCTCGCTCGGATTAAACTTTACAATAGGAGATACAGAAAATGCATTTATTTATATCGCACTAAACTTTCGAAATATACAGACAGAAACAGAAACAGACAGAAACAGGTCCAGTTATCAGAGGAGTTAGCTTCGAATCAGAAACACTGGGTTTGTGCAACTGACCATCAAATTTTTAACTGAAGTCAAACTGGACGTATATAAATAGCGCATTAAATCTTCAACACTAGTAGCTGTCACTGCATGGAAGGCATTTATAATTAACAGTCCCCAATCCCCAATGAAACGATGTTGGGGGTTAAGTGGCGAGCACTTGGATCTAAAATTAAAGGAATATGAGAGAGTCTGTGTCTCTTTGCGGTGGAACTATAGAAACCTTAAAAAGTCTACAAAGAAAACGCCTCAATCAACAAAGACATGTATCATTATACTGTTAACAACACCATTTATCGTTAGCATTGCTGTGCGAAGGTCCATCGGATGACGCGGATTGATGTGGGCACTAAGAGACGACGCGTTTTTTCTCAAATAGCTTTGCCTATATTTGCAGATGAATAAACCTGTTTCATTTTAATCTCACGTCATTTTACTGCTGAATAACCATCTGAACAAACCCGACGCTTTTGTAAGATTGCCTTATTTGTGTCTTCTTTATTTAATAATGGAACTTTTTTGATTGGTGGTCTTCTATGTATACGCATAGAAAATTTGATTCGTTACATGAAATCGATGTCTACGAACGATTATGACACATGAGGTTTTTCATCAAAACCAAAATCACAAAAATTCTAAAATACTTTAAAATACTTTGAGGAAATTAAGTAAGTAAAGTACAAAAGTTTACACTTCCAAAATTGAGTTAAATCCTAAAGAAATCTTCTTTATACGCAGTGCTCAGATGAGGCGAACACTTTATTTAAACCCTGCTAGGCATCAACGCGAAATTCAATCTTTAAGTAATTAAAATAGATCATATATTACTACTCTTACCCAATAAAAGAAAAGACAAGAGAATTATCACATTGTTTCCTCTCAGATGGATCCAATAACATACAAAGAAGAGGCGACAGTTAATACCGAAAGGCACTGTACTTTTTTTCCTGATGTCCTTGTAAAAGTTCAGAAAAGACAATCAAAAAATCGCACCTTCTTGTGTCGCGACGATACTTTTCCAGACTCTGCAAATAATTAAATGGCATTTTCAGCTTCTGAAAGATTTTAGTCTTTCAGAAGCTGAAAATGCCATTTAATAGCGATCCACCATGCCCAGTATAGTCCTCAGACTATGTACTTTCTTTATTTTCCCAAAAATCAAATATTTTAGCAGAGGTTAAAATTTTGTTTATATCAATCCACCAAATAATTATAATCTATTTTCTACGTACATTTCGTGCCAAATCAGCACATCCTCAGAAAAAATCAGTTACGTCTACAAGGGTGCCAGGAGTATTGAAACTAGAACTACTACTGTGATTAATAGTGAGGAATTCTCATACTTGATCACAGAATGATATCAATGTACTGTGTACTACGTTCATGATGAAGCTCTTTGAAATTGAGCTCTCAAATCGTAACTATGTTATATTAGATTATAGAGTGGTTCTTCAGATACGGGATGTTCTTGGAGGAGAATCGTATGATGTTACCTGCCCATCTAATAGTAAAGTCGTCTTTACTTATAAAAGGAATTATTCAAGCAAATTAAACAGCGTCTAAAATATAAAGGAATATATTTTTTAAAAGGCAATAAATTTATTGCTTACAAATAAAAACATTGACGTGCGTCACGTACTGCAGTAACACCTGAAAGGCTCCAATTGCCCGAAATGGGGCAACACCCTGCCGACGTGCAAATACACGGTATTTTAATGGGCACCACCACTTTTCACTCTTTTTGAAAAGAAAACCTTAACCCTAATATTAAAACTCGAGACGGATATACTGATGCTTTTTCTGATAACTTAATCAATTTTTATTTCAAGAATGAATTTTATTTTCATTCTCAAAAGGTTGACGTAAAAATAATCCTTTTCGTCATTAATCTGTAAGCCGCGGATTACGCTATTTATTTTTAATAATCCTGATTAGAGAACTGTGCACTTTTTAATGCAAGACCGATAATGAAGGCTGCACGTGGATTATCAATGAACCGCATTGCTTTGGAAAATAATGTGCGAGATTAATAATAAAAAAAAATCAGAATATAATGTAACTAAATTCTGGAGTCGCAACAATTGTTCCACTATTAAACTGCTCTGCGATTAAAAGTAAAAATATACTATTTTGATTTTTTTTCGGGTTTGCTTCCGTATGGCAACACAATAAACGCTTTGATCTGATTTTTACTCGAATTAGCTGATCATTTAAAGAACTTCTCAACAGCTGATACTATTATTATATTATAATTCATCCCAAATTTCATTTGATTATTTCAATATTTTAGTATCGCGATTTGTTTCAATCACCTCAATAAGCACACCCTCCCACAGTCTTCGTATTTCAGACTGAGAGGCTACATTGAGAAATTTCAGTGATGGGTTGTGGGCACACCATATGGTGTGGCAGCCCAGCACAGCTGCTGAACACAAAGCCTCCTCACCGATGAAGGTCTCGATCTCGGTCGGTGTTGGTTCAGTGGTCAAAAGCGTTAACTTCTCTCCGCCAGGAACTGTTTCAAATCGTGGACAGATTGGCCGATATAAATATTTAATTTACCATAAAATTGACAACCATTTACCCCGTGCTTAAAAAAAGCATGTTATGCAATCTGTGACGAACGTTGTCCTTGCGCCGGCGACGATGGGTCTTAGCAGCCCTAATAGATGGCCGTCAAATACGCATAGACGTAATGGAATATTGAACTCTTTGTCCACTAAAAATTTATCGACTCTAAATATTGGACGGCAACTTGTAGATTATTAATTTTATTTGTCTATTATCACTTAAATTGTATATAATATCATACACCTGAATCGCATAAGGTTTTTTTTGTCTCGAATTATTTCTTTAACAGGATATACAATTTTTTTTGTATTCAATATTATATACGCATTTATATAATTTTCTCCATTACATTTCTTGCTTTTCTTGAAATTCTGTATTTTCTCAAATCCATATATTTTTTAGATATTGAATATTATTACAAAGCAAAATGTTTTTTCGACAATTTTTTTTCAAGAAACTTCTCAACGATAAACTTAAGAGTTTTATAAAATTCTCATTTTTTTTATCACTTATCACAGTCTTACGCCACCGCGTGCTGTCACACCAAATGATAAAATGACATTGTAAAAAATATTACCTAAGCGTTATTTCCAAATTCTGTGTATTACGTATTACTCATGGACAATACACAGAAGTAATCGACTCGTCGATGCGGAAACGGTATGATTCTATAATTGCATCATGCATTCTTTGCACTTCCGATAAACAATACTAATAAAGAAATACTGCAATAGTCCGAAAACCAGCCAATTGCGTGCATTGTGGGATTTAAAATTATCGGGATTCAAATAGAACATTTTACAGGTTTATAACTCTACTAGTTGTCGCACGCGGCTGCGTCCGCTTGGATAGATTCATTTGGTCGAGATTTTGATCTTTATTAAAAGATCGATCATAAGCTAGATCTTCATCCAATTACCAGTGTCGATCTTGATCAGGTTTTCAACTCAATTCTTTCCAGTATCGATCTTGATCAGGTTTCCAACTCAATTCTTTCCCAATTTCTTCCCCTCTCTCTGTTTATCTCGATTTCCTTCTTCACTCTTTCACCTTGCCTTCTTCATTCTTCTCTTCTTTTCCCTCTCAAACCTTACCTTCCACTCCCATTCATCTCTATGTTTACTTCCCCAAGCAAAACGCGTAAATGAACATGGCCGACCAAATAATATGGGAATAATTATTTTTAATTCTCATTCTTACTACTTACATCTATATTGGCATAATATCTTTTGAATGGGAAGACCAAACCTCGACATGAAGCGACCTTTACATGATCTTCTTTACTGACATCCATCATTCGTCTCGTACAAACTCAATCATGAGTGCTTAAAGTCTCAGATGATTAGACAGCACAAATAAATTTCACGTAACGATAAATTCTGTCAGTAGAAGTACCAAATCTCATGTGATATAGTTAAGACAATGTCGAATTACAGGAAACCAAGAGAGAAAAAAAGCAACAGCTGATATTTTATGCGAATTTGTGTTTCATTGATACACCATTTTTTATTAAAATCTATTCATCCATTGTCTAGTTGTAAAAGGTAACTAAATGAGATATAGATAGACGAATCCTTGGTTAATCGATATATTATGGGATGTTCAAACTCGTCTATGCTAATGTCGAGTCATAAAAATTCGCTTCCTGTCTATACCACGGGATATTTATGAGAAAAAAATAGCCAATATTACAATTTTGTCAACATAACATTACACGAAATTGTGATATTGTGAACAATTGCTCCATTAATGCGTCAAATAAGGAGAAACAAACACACTTTTGTAATCGTACTTCTATTGGTATGGGTTAAGTTTGATAATATATAGTATATTATTTTAATAAATGTGACAATACCGGGATTCGTTTTTTCCAGTTATTTTCATATAATAATAATAATTATTATTATTATTAACTCAGACTTATTTCCAAGGAGGGCAGGCAGAGACTACAGATTTTCACATGGCATGGTCTTTATACTTATTTTGTGTTCCAGGTCTGTCTCGCCCCATCAATTTAGTAGTTAGAGAACTACCAAATTATTCACAAATTATTCTTACACAGACTACATAAATTTTACTTATTCTTTATAACATAAAAGTTCTACAATTCATGGCGATTACATTTTTATTCACTTCTAAATTAAATTAACTTTTTTTATTGTTATCGTTAAATTTCTGATGTGTTCCTGCTGCGATTGTCACTTTGAATCATGTAAATGAATGAGAATATGCAGGTAGATTAATAAGTATGTAATTTTAATTCCGTGTATAAATTTTACTAATAGCCATTGAAGAGCAGTTTCTGGTGACAAGTCGCAGTATTGTCCCCTATGTCATAAGCATTAAGAAGTGCCGTATCTTCCATCATCAGCAAGCACGATATGATAACTACCATATGCAAAAACTTGAAAAACTGAATAATAAAGCTTAAATACACTATATGTGTCTATATTGTTTTAGGGTATCCCTCGATTCCCTGGGATTCCATCATGAGATCCCGATGGTGACTGTGGGACCACGTCGGGAGTGCACACCTTTAAACAAAAAAGAATCAAAATGGGTCCACGACTGACGAAAAATATAACTGAACATACATAAAAAATAAGAACAGACGAACATAGAACCCCATCCTCTTTTTGACATCGCTTAAAAATGAGATACTTAATAATTTTAGCTGGTGGTTTTTCTTGTTGTATTTCTATAACATAATTAGTTATAGATGTCAATATTAAAAACATTAGATACATATTTTTTTTATTTTCTTCTTTCAGCAACGATTCTTTTGTGCGCTTGAGTTGCCTCGAAAAATTTTCATATAATTATTTTTTGCGAGTGTACTTTGAAAAATGTCGATTAAAATAGACGTTGTTTGTCAATTGACGTGAATAAAGACGGAAATTGGACATTTTATTGCAGATCTTTATCGATCAGCGATCTTTATCGACTTGCACTTACGACTCTGTGCGCGTGTGTTTACGTGTGTGTGTGTGCATAAGTACATTGAATATTTAATATAAGTGTATTATTAAGAACAATTAACTCCTTACGGTATATTTGTTACTATGTGGATGTACAATCTATATACGGATACCAATTGCTGAATAATAATATGGATGTTAGGAACAGCGGGGACTAATCACCACGCTGGACAGGCGATCTATAGAGATATCAGACTCTTCGCCAGTGCGCCGCTCCTTTCATTCACAGCACCGGTTCAACTAGTTGCTAGGCTTTATCGTATCACCGTGATAATCGTTCTGTCATCGGTCGATGATTAAAGGACCGGATGATGATGACATTATCATCTTTTACAAAAAAAAACAATAACGATTTCATTTTGTTGACAGAACCGCACACAAACATTTTAGTGTCTTTTAATGATTTCGTAACATCCTTAAACCATTAATGCGATCATCGTCAAATATTTTCGTATGACTCGACCAGATTAAAGGCTAATAGTCCAATCGCATTAAACTAATAAATAATATGGCTGCGTATGATTCATAACCAGATGTTTTAATTGTTATCTTTAGATAGATATATAGAAATTACATTCTTACTAGCGAAGCAAAAAAAATGCAATTAGTGTGTTTTAAAATACAAACCCTACTCTTAGTTTGTGTATTATCAACCACAAATGTTAACTGGTATTTTATTAAAAAATTCTTGTTGTACACAATTTGTTGCTAAATCGTAAATCAATGTCTTAGTTTACGCATGTGTCAGTACTTCGTGTCAAAGTGTCTCGAAGTGCCAAACTAAATGGTATACTCATAAATTGAGCATACGAGCATATTTGTGAACATCGTACATTAAATTTTTACTTATGTAAAACGCTCCAGTTCGCTTTGTACAAAACAACCGTCGGCCCGCATACATAAAACGAAACATATATAAAATAAAAGTATTACATTTACTTTATTTCATTTAAAATTCATAAGCTAGGATGTATTAACGAAAAAGTTCAGTTGCCATCGTCACGTGTTGCTCTAGTATATGTCAGCTGATTTCAGAGTAGAGATAATATAGAGGAAGCGATGAAATAGCAGCAGGCTCTTTTGTAAATTGGTCTTGTTTTTCTTAAGACATCCGTAATAAAACAAAAAGGGATAGAAATATAATCGACGAGCCCGCCGCTGACAGAGTTGTGCACTTTTTCCATGATTCAAAAAGAAGAAATGATGCGCCCCACCCAAAACTGTTATCGATAATTTTTGGTCTTTTTTTTTAAACGTGAATTCTTATGAAAATTCTTAAGCTTCTCAGAATGTGTTTCTGCGTCAGTAAACAATCTAACATTGATACGAATAAAGTTTATGTAAATTAAATGTCTGTCTGTTTGTTCGGGCTAATCTCCGAAATAAGGGAAATAATTGTGATCAAAAACATTTTTCTGCTTCCATATATTATTCGCCTAATCACCAAAGATGAAGAAAAATTGTTTCCTACATTCTAAATAATGATTATACATCCTAAAATTCTGTCAGAATAACGGACATTTCTGATGTTTTATTTATTACCTAAAAACTATAAAGGCTTTTTGGTTATAATAAAAATTAAATCAATTTTACAAAAACACAAAAATTTCATAAAAAATAAGCTTTTACCTAATTAAACGTGATATTTAAAACGCATGACATTCGCTTATTTAGGCAATAAATCTTAATAATACCTATTTTTAAAACATGAGTATCAAGTTTTAAAATACTATTCTCAGACTTTTACACAATCTTATTTATACCTAAAGATTGACATAATATACCACACAATTTAGTATTTGTATTTACTAAGTGAGAAAATGCGTAAAGATGACGCCAGTCTAATTTCGTGATAGATCCAGTTCAGTCATACTGTGGTTAATTTAGCTGTAGAACGAAAAAGGGCCAATTCAACCGGTGAGGTATCACATTCTCACAAAATTACAGATGTGAGGAAACAGTTTTCGCTGTTACATCTCGTGCATTGAATGAGAGTTCAGGTGGTCCACTCTACATTCTATCCTCACACTCCCCCACCATTGCCGCACTCCTTCTTCTATCAGATATGCTATTCCTATCCAAAAGATTAGTAGCGCACTGGTGACTCCTCTGGAGATGCGAGTGTCCATGGCAAGCGGTGATCACCTACTTTCTGGTGGCTCGCATACTCGTTTGCCAATCTAATACGCTGAGAAACAAAATTAAAGAATTCTCACTTTAATTTAGTTAAATGAAAAAGTCTCGAAAACATACTTTGAGCAATATCACATGTTCAAGTTTCAGGAACATACTACAATAACGCTGTTGGAGACGAGGGAATATATATTATATGGCTACATTAATATACCGATATCAGTCGCTTAGAAAAATCTTTACATAATTCCATTTTAAATTACTGAATTCTTCTGCATTAACAAAAATCAAAAAATATACCTGTGGAAAAATATATTTAACACTGCAAGGAAATTAAATTGTGCAACTTTTATCAGCTCCATAAGCGAGAAGTATTTAATATCATTATATCATCCTGTTTACTTTTAGTTCAATAGAACAGTTCTTAGTCAGGAATATTACCGCTCTGATTCGCTTCGTACCAAACCGGTCACTGTTAACTTAATATTTATCTACCAGAATTTTGAAAATTCAATTGAGAATAAATAAGATAAATAAATGTATTTCATCACATTGTAACACCACGGAAAACACGAGAAATCGATAAAAACCAATTTGATGCAAAAATATTGATGATTGTTTGAACAGTAAAACCAACAAACTTTGTTTATAGTTCGGATTTTATTGACACTGCCATTTTTATTTTACAGGTTACATCAAATGCTAACTCAACCTTTTTAAGCGCTGGATTCAATCTGTATTCAATATAACGGTAGCGCTGAAAACCGTACTTTATATTTTAAATATTTATAACAAGCTGAACATTTCTATACATGTCAAATGTGCAATGCTTTGTTGCTTTGTTGTTGAAACTGAGCAATGTACTTTACAGAGAAATACCAGAAAAATAGCAGTGACGCCCAAGGAAGGATCGAGATTAGCCTTGGAACCAGCATTGGATCAGAAAGCAGGTCTAAAATCGATATAGGGAATTAGATTGGGATCAGAAAACGATCATTGCTAAACTATAATTTACTCAAAACGTATAGGGTGGATAAAACAACTAGTACACGATAAAGTTTGATTAGAAATTTTGAAAATTATCGATATCGATACCAATTAAACATCATTAGTGCCTTTCTCTGTAACGTAACGCAAATAATGTTTTTTTTTTAAGAAGTATCAGAATTTACTGTTTTTTCTTATTCGAAACTGCTCATCCCACAATTGTAATATTAAAAAGAAAACATTATTATTGACATGTTACTCACAAAAATTATATTATTATATTCTTAAAAACATTCTTATATTTTTAAATCTTGTATTTGATAACATTTTACATCCATCTGGGATGAGAGTTGCGCCCTGACACGAAACATAACATCTTGATATTCCTAAAAAATCGGATCCTTCATCCTTTCCTTGTCATCTAGATATTTTCATAGTAAATTTTATTAACATCGGGTAAATTGTAAAGTATTTACTACTGTTTACTAATATTTGCGGAATCCTAAAAAATGTATCGTATGTCATTCTATTGACTCAGAACAAAATTCAATCAAAATTTTATTAAAATCGGATAAATCGGATAAACGGAAAAAATCTTCAAACCCCTCATAATTTTTATTGTAGATAGCTACTGCCCTCGGCTCCGCCTTTATGAACATAGAATGATTTCCTGTGTCATGTGCATCGACTGATGACGCTATGCCCATCATGATCCTGTTTCCACTTCTCGTCCTTGATTTCATTTCGACCTAATTCCGATTCCGGATCCACCTTTGTTTCCAGTTCAATTAGTTTTGGGGATTTGTTCACGCAGGGGCCCTAAAAATTATCGGGAGAAAAAGTAACCTAAATGTAGCCCAGTAAGCTCCTCTAACTTCCAGGGAAATTGCCATCGTGATCGGTTCAGTCATTTCCAAGATACTCCGGATAAGCAGACAGATAGACAGCTAGGAAACGGTTGTTTCCTAGCTGTCTAATCGTCGTCCACTTTCAGGGGCTCCAGCGGGACCGAGGCGTCGTCGCCGCCGGCGTCCGCGCCGGCGGCCGCCGCTCGTGATTGCGACATCTATCGAAGAAGGAAAAAGTTTACGAACACACCTTAGCGAATAATCGCCATCCGAACGTTTCCCGTGTTAGTGTCACTTTGTTCGTCGACCCGAGATATAACTTTTATATGCGATCCATGAAAAAAAATATATACTTTTGTTTTTAATAAGCACCATTCCTGGTGTGAAAAAAAACTAGACAATCAAAAAAAAAAAGGAATTGTTTATAAGATGCCTCATTTCTCGTTTGTATTGTCCTTTTCTAATGACTACTATTTATGCAGTCGTTTTGTTCCTTTCTTCTTTGGAAGGAAGGAACAAGTAGAATAAACAAAACCAGAAGTGGTCTGACATCCACAGCTGGCGGCTCATGCCCAGCGGGTGTGAAATATGTATTTTGCCATGTACGAAGAAAACACCGGATAAGTACGAATAGAGCTCCCACTTTGGGAGTTCCATAAGATTTTAGTTACGTAAGTAGATATTTTACCCATTAAGAGTCTCGAAAATTTTTACCTATTGTCGATACCGATATTGACGAAATATCGATCCCGGAACCTACAAAATTTTTATCATTTTCGTGATTCTTAAAAATTAAAATTTTTGGAAATTAATATTTTCTTGGAAGTTAGAAAATGCACTTCTATTAGATTACAGTCCATACTCAAACTGCGAAATTTAGTTTATTTGTTAACAACTTTTTTTATGCGCTATGTCTATAAATAAACGATTTTCATATCTTTCCCTTTATTGGTGCTCTAAAACCATGTTTCTTGGCATAATTTATTATTCTAGATCAAATATGCGATAATAATGGGCGTATTTTTGGATTGCGTCGATTTGGAAAACTTTTTTTCAGTTTCAAGGGACCGTAGGGACCGCGTTCCTGAAAAAACGGTATTGACAAACAGACGAACGACAAAGTTATTCTATAAGATCTACTTCTTAGGTTCAGAGCCCTAAAGACACCTATATTCTTACCGTTGCTAATACAACAATTTATGAAACCTCTGATTGACGATTGATTAATGTTCATGATTGATTAATGCTCACCATACTTCTGCGATGGTACTCGCTTTTCAGGTTGTCATGTTTTTGTTTATTTTTCCGACCAAAGAATCCCATCTGTAAAGTGCGATAAATCTTAGACAGTCTTTTTGAAAATTGAGACACTGTTTAATATATCATAGTTTTTACATTTTCCACATTATTAAAATTTCTGGCATAATTTTACAATATTTATTTTTTTAAGGCAGTATAAAAAGTTCTCAACACGTAATGTAAAATATAATATATTATGTTTATTGCTATTTATTATATGAAAGATTTAGCTTCGAATTTCGATATATTATCGTATTGCATATAAACCTTATCATGACAATTACAAATACAACAAAAAAAAGGAATCAGCCAAATCGCTCAGTTCTCAAATGACGCTCCGTCATACATGCGACATTCATTTTTATTTATATGGATGTATAACTAATAAAGTATTCTCTGCCGTATTACAGGTAATAATCTACTATAGATAAAAGGTTATTACAATCCGTTCAGATCCTTCGGACTCCGTACAAACAGACAAGCAATCTCTATATATGATAAAGTTTCCATAGATATGGTTAAGGGGCCTTTAAATCACGTGATCTAAAAATGCATAAAACAAGGTTTGTGGTTGACAATAATAGTATTCTGTGAGAAATCAGCGCAAAGACCGTATTTTACAATTTGTTCTGAAAAATTGGTCTACAACTTGACGGAAACGTTTTGTTTACATTTGCTTTAGATTTTTTTTTAATATTTGAAGTTCACCATAACACCTAAAAGGAGGTTTTGTACTTGCAATAGTTAGAACAAATGAAAGAGTCTCATTATTATGTTCTTCACTAAAACTAACAATATTGACATCAATTACTACAGCAGCCGCATTGCGTTTTTTACATATAAGAAAATGGAAACAGTTCAATTATTGCTTTCTTTTCGTATCAAAATTTTCATTCATGACATGTTAAACGGCTAACTAATTTATCCATTATAAATATTATTAAAATCTATTCTCGTTTCTCTATAGTTTACGAGTAGATATGCTGTTATTGGCTATGAAATCACATGCCCTGACGTTGAGATTTTCCAAACTCTCAACAAGTACTTAATTAACAATAAAGTACAATAGCACACTTATGCCCTCGAGGAGGTGCGTAAGTTAAAAGCGGTGATCCGAGGCATTCCCGCCGACTTCACCACTGACGACATCAAATTTCACCTTTGCAGTCAGGGATTCCCTGTGTACTCAGTGCACAGAATTGATGGCCGCGACGGATCACCTCTCTGGTTGGTTCCTGCAGTCTTACCGAAGACCAAAGAAGTCAAACTTTTTTATAAAATTTTAAACCAAATGTGCGGCTTTCGGGTATCCGAGTGGAGACCCCGCGCAAAAAGTGGCCGAGGTCAGTGCGACCGTTGTCAACGATTTAGGCACGCAGCCACGAATTGTCACGCGAAACCACGCTGCGTGAAATGTTTGGTCCCTTCAGGACCAGAAAATGCCCGCATACTCGAGATTCTAAGGAAGCTTTCCAGTGTAAATTTCAGCCAGACACATACGGTTAATTATAGAGGTGCACGAAAGAGCTCAAATTTGCTCCCAAGCCTAGGCTGAATACAAAATGGCCCACACAAGTGCCCGCGGCATCCGCTTGCGATGATAGGAATTTCCTTGCCCTCGTGACTAAAAATCCCACTCGATCCTCGGGCGGCAATTCCCGCCCCAAACCCGCGCCCCTGAGTGCCGCCCCGGAGCCGCGTAGGGAGGTCACCCGGCGAGGGCCTCCTGCGCTCCTATCTTACCTTCGCAGCAACAAACCCAGCAGCATCTTTCGGAGAAAACATCAAAATAGTGATGTCCGTCCTTCGAACGATCAAGAGCTCGAAGATCTCTGAGTTCGCTCACGATTTGCGACTATGTAGAAACTCGAAAGGCAAACTCAATATCCTCGTCAAATACCATCACCTGATGATAAGACTAGAATCCATTTAATGTCCACACCCGGTACAATATTACTACCTCAGCTGGACGCCATAAACCACATTATATCTCTATTGTCCTTTAACGCGAACGACTTAGACAATAAAAAAATCCGGAAATAAAGAAATGTATGTCGGAGTACGGAATAGACGTACTTTTAGTTCAAGAAACTTTTTTAAAGCCACACAGGCCTAGGGCTTGCAAAATTGCAGGCTACATACAATTACGAACGGATAGAACGTATGCTGGTAAAGGGGTACCGTACCGCACATGCGCTCCTTATACGGTTGACCGATAGACATCCCACCTCTTATTAAAATAGAAGCCACAGAACTAGCTATGGCGGATCACAGTACACTCGTTATAGTCTCGGTCTATCTCCCAGCTACCAAACGGTTAGCCCAGAGCGACTTTGAAGTTCTCCTCGCCCTAGGGGATTTTTTCTATTATATTGAGAACGGGTCCTCCCACCGGTGGGTGTCCCAATCCTAACATGAAAATCACATACTGGAATAAAGTGTCGACCGCGCTTGAGAAAATCGAGAAACTCTTTCCCTAAATAGCATTCTCGATGACTATGTGATCGGGAATGCTATGACATCAGTCATCGGAATGTCATAGCACAGAGTCAATTTCGTCAGTTGTAATGATTTTCAACTGACGAAATTGACTCAGCTATAGGTGCTCTTACCAACCACGTCAGGACAGTGGTTGGGAACAACATGCAATTAGTACCGGCGTTCTCGGACCACCGGAAGCTGCCTGCCGATGTTCTCGATTTGATAAGAGCAAAAGACTCACCTTTGCGCCATACGAGTGCATATTGCACTGCAAAATATAAATCCAGAGCGCAAGTCCTCCAACGCCAAGAGGGTACGCATTCAGGAGGTCTGAAATGAAAATTAGGACAATCTCATGGAGAAAATTACGCTCACGCACGTTGCGTTTTGGAAGGTTACCAAAGTACTTAAATTAATGGGGTTCATCCCGATACCACCTCTGAAAAGATCCGGTAATTCTATTGCCATAAACAATGCGAAGATATCGGAGTGCCTTGCGGATAGTATGGAATTCCAAATCCATACTTTCTCTCCGCTTCACATTTCATCGAGGTAGAATTCCGGTCCAAAGCCTCCCTCAAACCCAAAGACGATCTGCTACTGCCTCTGTCAGCGAAGTCCAAAAGCTGATTAAAACTCTTAAAACCAGAAAAGCACCGGGATTTGATGTCATCGCTAACAAAGCTGTTAAATACTTTTCTTACCTATTTTGGGCGTATTGGTCGCTATATTTAACGTGTGCTTTAAAAATTACTATTTCTCTCCTATCTGGAACGAGGAGAAGGTAATAGGCATTCATAAGCCAGGAAAACCTCACGACCTCCCTGCCAGTTACAGACCGATCAGCTTCCTGAGCGGACTAGCTAAAAACTTCGAAAAAATTCTCAAGACTCGCTTAAGCGATCATTTCCTCGGGAAAGGACTTAACATAGATGAACAATTCAGTTTTCGTCCTATTCACTCTTATCCCAAGCAAGCCCTCCAAAATACATTACGGAGGGCTTCAAACCTAAGCAAAAAAGCGTAGCTGTATTCTTTGATGTAGCTAAGGCTTTCGATAGGGTATGGAATGCGAGTCTTATTTATAAACTTCACTTACTTGAAGTACCAAATCATCTCATACACATTATTCATAGTAACATCACCAATAGGTATTTTGTTTTTAGACACGAGTCAACACATTCGACTAGACGACTAATCAGATCAGAAGTTCCTCAAGGCTCCACCCTCTATCCCCTCCTGTACTTCCTATACACGAACGATATACCGCGTCCATCCTCAGGCGTCCATATCGCGTTATTCGCGGACGATACCGCACTGTATTTTCACGCTAAATATAAAAAATCAACTCACCTCCACCTCCAGAGGTTCATTAATGCGTTGGGTCGATGGTTCTGTACCTAGATGATCGAGGTTAATCCGAATAAGTCAGCTGTGGTTCAATTTAAATACGACAAGCATAAGAGTCGAAAAGTTGACAATTTAAACATACCCCACCTTTGAATGTTGAACGCGAAATTTCCATAGAAATTCAATTATAAATATCTAAGAGAAACTCTCGATAGAAATCTTCACTACAATGATCATATCGCGCGCGTTAGGATAATTGCAATCTTTTACCGAGGGCGCCTCGGCGTCATGCTTGGTAGGAAAAGCAAATTATTTCTACGCAATAAGCGCACTATTTACAAAATGTGCATAAGAACGGTGATGATATACGCGTCTCCCGTCTTCGCTCACGCTGCCTCAAAAGCACTTCATTCTTTGCAAGTTATACAGAATAAATTCTGTAGAATCACCGCGGACACCCACTGGTGGGTGCGGAATTCAGTTCTTCACAGGGATCTTGAACTTCCTATCATAGCTAAATATATGAAGGACGTTTCTAAAGGGTTCCTCGATATCGCGGAATCTCATTCTAATGCGCTCGTCCGCTCGGCAGCCTCAAAGAGGCCCAGCCCTACCGTGTTATCCGTAGGCCACGGAATGTACCTATCGATCCACCCGACTCTCTTACAGCGAAAGTTGAAAGTCTCATAGAAGTTAACGGCACTCATGACTGACTAAGTTTAGGGCTCCCTAAGTTAATATGGTCTAATTAGAACAAATTTCACCCCCTCTTCCGGGCCGCTCCCATGCCCAGTAGGGTAAATGGACCCGGCCCGTATCGGTGCCAGTGACTTCCTATGCCGAGACAATCCCTTAAGGAATCGTCCATAGTGATAGCCACGCACCGTTGCACCTTTAGTGTCATCCGGCCGCTTCCGGTGAAGCTGTCACAGCATTCCAGCTAACAGTCATTTCGTCAGGGGAATTTTTAGTGGGTTTCAGCCCCATACTACCCGCGTGCATGGGCATGTGGGTGTGCGCTATGCATTTTTTACCTCCTCCTCGTTGCAAGAGGGAAAAAAATGGAAAAGCAAGTTTTTCATTTACTTAATACACGAACTAGATGCCGCTGTATCTGCTATTTTTATTTTATTTAATAAACACATTAATTACCATCACACAACATGTAAAAAATTTAGGATATACACAAATCATTTGTGCCGTTATTTTTACAGTTCATAACACAACAACAATATTACAATAAGTTTACGCTGTGAAGTTCGTCACGAAAGCGTCGCAAGGACCTAATATAGGAGCAGGGGAGAAGAAAGAAGGGTTGGGGAGCGCTACACTTGCGCAGTAGGTGCGTCGATCGCAGCCAATTCAGAGCGGCAGAATTTTGTGCATTATATTTTACGGTTTTCTGGCACGGCATGCACTGCATCCGCTTTATTATGCCTGTCGTTTGCGCACAGCAAACACTGATACGCACGCACGCGCTAAGCAGAAAAGTGTGATTATACTAAAGAAGCCGAATGCATCCGATTGAACCCCAAATGCCGGCCACCGCTGCACCGCGGAAGTCTTCATCACATATAATACAGTGTCGAGAGTGGCAAGGCCAGCACCATACGTCGTATCGTACTATAAAAACATAACAATGTATTTATTTCTGCTTTGATCTTTATAAATACATCCATCCAGCATTCTAATAAAAAAAAAACAAAGTATTCACTTCGGAATTAGATATTTTCCCACAATAAAATGTATTTTCTTTGAGAATACTATTACTTAAACTTATCTATTATAAAAGTAATAAAAATATACACTTAGCACAATTTCTTTTGTGTATATAATCCCATTAATATTATGATTGCGAAAGTGACTTAGTTTATTACACTTTCACGAATAGAAATAGATAAACATTTGGATATGGTTATAGGCTAATGCGAAAGCTAGTACTAATTTAGCTGATCCAATGAATTTTCAACTTTTCTAAGAACTACAGAAAGACGCCATTTCATAAAAAGTAGAGTGAATGAACTGTATTATTAACTATTACTAGACCTCTCATCAAATGAGTGTGATTAGTTTAATTGAATGCCTGCCCCCTAGACAAAACCCCTCGCCACGCCAACGTTGCCATGCCTTATTAAAATACATAATACCATTTGTTGCATTGAAAAATTTATGTCAGTACTTTATTTAAATAGTGCCATCTGTTAGATATATTGAAATCTGTTAAAATATAAAGGTTCTTCGTAACTCTCGGGGAACTTGTCCATTTCCGCGACACAAACTTCACTATTTCATTTATGTGACAATAATACCACGGGCCACTAATCTCCGTTCGTGAACAGAAGACAATTATGTCAAAGTTGTTAGTCAACGTAAAACTTCATGAAAGTGTGATGGCCTAAAAATGGAACTACTTAAAGTTGTGCGAGTGTGTCGGCCAAATTAGTCATAAAAATAATGGTCAAATAACAAAAATTCCGACACAGCTAAATTTTGATGGAAACCTTGGGTACACCATTAGAAATAAAGTGTTAAAAGTCCCCATCGATCCCATGTGTGCCAAAAAAAGTTATTCCGGGTCAATAGTCGAAATTTGAGGTTTTGGATTCTTTTCGAAAACGGTAAGTTTTATCGAAAAAGTAGTTAAGACAAAAATTTTAGATTTTAAAATTATCTACAAAAATGGTCTCGGTGCTCTTTTCTAAGAATCACCATTCCTGAGATATCGCGATTCTAAAAGCAGCAATGACAGCAGTCATTGTGCTACCAATATTTGTACGAACTAATTTCAGATGATCCAAATTACATTTGTTTTTAAGAACGATTCGTTCCAAAAATTATGACAATGATTTTGCAATATCGTTGTTTACATCCTTGAATATTCTACCCGGTGTGGGGGCATAAAGTATTATCAAACACACAAGATTGAATTTTCACGAACAACTACTGCTGTAGCTTTCAAAATTTTCAACCATTCATCTTTTTCATTCAGGTAGTCTTTGGCCACGTCACGACGCTCATATACCTTCTTCTTTTCGAGCGGCATAAATAAAATACTTTCAGTGTGAAACGTTCCTTTCGAATAATATTTAAGTATTTATTACTAGTGTCTACCATTATAGTTTGTGCTGATCAATACTTTTTAAAAAATGTCACAATTTTGCTTTATTTGTATTAAACTTTTGACTAAAGATGAAACTGTTATAGGTAGTCGTGGAATGCAAACTTTGATCGATGCAAATATCGAAACATGTGGTTTGCTGATTTTTTACTGCTATTCTGTGGCGATGAAGCGAATGAAGAGGTTGAGAAAAAACGAGCGCTGAATACTCGAAGAAAAATATACAAAGTTGCTACACTTACATTCAAAGAATCCCTTTTTAAAGTAGCTATAGATCGTTCTGATGATGTATCATGAAGCTGTTGTTGCACGCATTAATTCTGAGTATGATTTAGTTGTTGCTAAAAAAAATATAATGTTCACCTGAATTTGTCTATAACAAATTGTCAACTTAATAAACAAATAAAATATTTACAATTTTTTTTATTACTCTACGCAATTATGACTTCTAAAGAAGAAATAATTTCTTACCTAATTATTTAAACAATAAAGATATTTAAAAAACGGTTTTAAAGGTTTAAAATGTTTTTTTAAGAAAAAAATTTTTTTAAGAAAAAATATTTTTTGACATCCATATTTTTTTCATGACAACAAAATAGTAAGGAAAAAGTTTTTAAAAGATTAAACTAGTTCATTTATTCATAAACAATTTATTAACAAATGGCGAAATGAATTTTTTTTCAACGTTGGATAAAGCTACAAAAATAGCCATAACTCGAGATTAGATTTAAAAAAACTTTTAACTACATTTTTGAGTGTTTTCATTTTTTTTTAATTTCAAAACAATTTAATAAACAAAATACACAAATTTAAGATACTTTTACAACGTGGTTTTGTTAAGTAACATATAAGAAGAGCTTGAAGAAGCCAAAAATTTATAGGCCAATTATTTAAACTTTTGTACTGTCTTTTGTAAAAATAAAAGTCCACGAAAAATTACTTAATGAACAATTGTATACCTTTTTGAAAAATGAACAAAAATTTTTTTCCTATGGACTTTATTTTTAATTATTCTAATGATACCATAATTTTTTTAATTTTAATATTGATATTTAATCTTATAAAAAAAATATTTTATGTGATAGACTCTGTTGATCGGTAGCACGGCCATGCTGTGTCGGCCGCGCGGGACCCTATTTTCAGTACTCAATTAAAATTATAAATGATAGAGGCAGAGATTTGGGAGTCAAGATTTTTTAGTAAATTTTCTCCTCTTTTTGAATCTTTTTTTTTTAATTTCTTAAATATTAATAGTTTTGAATAATTACCAAAGAACGAAATACCTTTTTTTTTCAACTTAATTTGTTAATAACTTTTGTAATTTCTATCGTGCAGTAAAATCCTTCGAATACATTTTTCTAGACGTCATTCCAAATCCAATGAGCTGTCTCACATATTTGTAGGACCTTTATCAAGAATTAACACGATTTTAAACTTGTCGACTAGACTCTACACTGAAGGAAGTATAACGTCAATGTCGAGAAGCCAAGTGGTCGACAATTTTATCATCCACGAACTGTTAATCTTTTCGCGCACACATGAATCTGCTAAGGACGAAATTTGCATCTCTTTCTTTCTTGAGGATATCAAGTGACCGACACCATGAGGATACACCCCCTTTCACAGGTCTTCTAGGATTTCCCCCGGTTCGTAGGTTCATGTGTCCTAGCATATATCTCCGGTTAATCATCGGTCTTATCGATTGACAATATAGTTAATTTAATGCAAACTCACTAATATTATAAAGTTTGTATGTTTCTTATTCAATCACTATTCAACGGCTGATCAGAATTAGCTGAAACTGAAATGTGAACCTTATAGATAAGAATAACATATAGGTTATAATTTACAAAAACACCAACTTTTGCTCTTGGCTTCGGTTGTGTGTTAGTAGAAAGGATTCTCTGTTTATATAGATTTTTTATTGATGAGAACCATGCTGTCAGGATTAAAATCGTAAGCGAAATCTCTTCTTAATAAACATATTTACGGCGTTGCGTGTATTCTTGGTGAAAGAACATCGATTCTTCTCGTAATGGCATCTAGAACGAGACACGGCTGTCACGTTGTCGATCGATCTAAACGACGAAAGGATCCGACGTCCACACGGGCAGAGTCGCGGGTGAATTATGTGTATTTTGAACGGAATCGGAATTAAAACGGGGCCAGGACCGAAATAGAAAGAAAGAACAACATCGGGCTCATGGTCGACAGCGTGAAGGGTATATTTTTCAAGAATAATAAAAAAGTCGCCTTCGATAATTTATTTAAATAATCCTTTAAACAGGCTTCAAAAACAATGAACTAGTTGTTTTTGGAATCGGTTCCAGCAAAAGATAAATGAGGCAAATTTGCTTTTCCTTAAATGGAAGAACATCGCTTTTTTGAGTCAAATCTTAACATTTCATGTTTGTAGAATAAGTGTTCTTTCGCCATACTTTAGGTGGAACCGGCCCCAAAAATAACTATTAGTCGTTTTTGAAGTCCGTTTAAATTATAGTTTATATGGTTTTCGAGAGGCGATATTTTTTTTGTTAAATTATTTTATTTCCAGTTTCTAGTTATTGTGTATATATATAATTTTATAATTCATTAAGCTACTTTGCAATGTTCAATAAAATGCCGGAAACCTGTTCACTTTTGTTCGAAGCACGTGGAAAAACAGTATTTGGATCTCGAATTTATTGTCCACTCATTCATTCCTGGATGTTTACATTCTTAGCTGGAGTGTATATACTAAATCATTCTTACACAGACTACATAAATTATACTTATTGTTTATAATATAAAAGTTGTACAATTCTCGCAGCTCACATTTTCAATCAATACCGTATTAAATTCATTCACCCTATTTTTACTGTTATCGCTAAGAGTTGCGATGTGTTACTGAAATATATAGGTAGATTAATACGTCAATTTAATTCTGTGTGCACTAGGTTTTATTAATGGCCATTTAAGAGTAGGTAGTTTCTGGCGACAAATGATAATGTTACCTACTAATTCCTAACCGCTAAGAAGTGGTTAAGTTATTATAAGATGATTTCTATTGTCATCTTAGCAAGATGCGATGATAACTACCATACATAAAAACTTGAAAAACTAAAAAACACACAATACGTGCCTATACAATTTGAGGGTTTCACTCGATTTTCTTGACATTACACTATTAGAGCCTGACCTGATAACTATGGGACCATTTCGAGGGTATAAGCTTTCGAACAAAACAAAAATTTTTGAAATCCGTCTAGAATTGATGAAATTATCGTCGAACATACATAAAAAAAATACATACAGACGAACATAGAACTTCTTCCTATTTTTGGAAGTCGGTTAAAAAATGAAATAATTTATTTGATATCTACGCGGGCGGAGCCGCGATCGAAAGCTGATGTAACAAAAATCATACACTTAATCCTTCTCCATGAAACAACCTATCCATAAATAAAATTGTGATTCTATCAATTGAGTTAGCCACTACGAGACCTGCTATTTGTGTGACCGAAATATCAAAAAGAAACAAACATCTATCATTTAATATGGTCTTATTGCTTTTCAAAATATTCGCCATGATTATCGATACACCCTTGTACACGCTGAAACCAATTTTTATAGCACTTCTTCCAATCTGATTGAGGTATCTCCAAAATATACAATTTGGACGCATCAACGGTCTCTTCACGGCTCGAAAAATGTTTACCACGTAATTTATTCTTCGCGCTTGGGAACAAATAGAAATCGTTGGGTGCCGAATCGGGGCTGGACGGCGGACGGCCCGCCGATTCGATCTTAAGACCTTCCGAAAACCGAGTCGCTTAGGCCGACGTGTGACCGCTAGCATTGTCATGATTAAGATTAATTCTGCGTTGTCGGTTGTTCTTTCTTATTTCTTCAAATACTTCTGGCAAACTAGTGGTCGTGTACCACTCCGAGTTGACCGTTTTACGATTCTCTAGTGGCACTGTATTCACATGTCCATTTATACCAAAAAAAAACAAGCAGCCATTTACTTCAAAGTACTTTCAACACGAATCACTTTTGTTGGGTTCGGCTCATCTTGGAACACCCACCCCGTTGGCTGTTGTTTAGTTTCGGACTGATACGCACAGATCCAAGATTCATTACCTGTTTAGATATTATAAACAGCTTCTGACCATGATTGTATTTTATATCATTTTTGTTTTGCACCAATCGACATGAACCTATTTTTGAACAATGCTCGAGTTGTGCGGAATCCAATGAGAACATACTTTTTTTAAAGTAAAATTTCGTGTAATATCTTATATATGTTCGTCATATTTATGCCCAGGGATGCCTTTATCTCGCGATATGTAACGTCACGATCTTGTATTATTAGTTACCGCACATCATCGATATTTTGTGGTACAACAACCGATTTAGAGCGACCTTCTTTAAATTCGCCCGTGAGCATAGACCGCCCACGATTAAACTCACTAAACCAGTGACACACGGTGAATTTTGATGATGCTTCATCCCCAAACGTCGTAGTGAGTTGATCGATGCACTATTTTTGGGTTAGCCCACGCCGAAAATCGTAATAAATCATCGCCCGAAAATTTTGACGAGTTAAATCCATGGTGATGAAGACACACAATTTTCAAAATGACGCCATAATGGTAAAACAATTAACAGTTACACGAAACAAACTCTATTCTACAGCCAAGGAGTTGCATTCCTAAACATTGTTTATACTTTTTAAATATGGTTCTGTATGTGGCCAGTTCTGGATATATGAACAGCAGCCCTCGTAAGGAAATTGTGCAGAAACACAGTGCTAATTAAATCCCCCTGTAGCATAGTGTGTACGATGGGTACTTTGAAAGCTAGAGGTGTATAATTTCGAATCTCGATCGAGTCGTAAGCCTTCAAACGATAAATTGCTAGACTGTAAATAGTATTATTGCACTACGTTAGGCTTTATAACAGACCAACATTTTGTTAAAACCTTTGTCGATTGTAAAGATGTAATATTGAATTTTAGATATTTTTTTTAAATATATAATATGCAAACTGAATATGGTACAAACAACCTACTTTTGCTTAGTCATTTATTTTGTAGTTCAAAAATGTTCGTGCCACGAATTGTTTAAAAACTTATTAGCGAGTATTTCAACTCCATTAAAATTTTCTCAGCTCGAGTCAGAAATAAAGCGATATGTTATAATTTTTTTAAGAGAATGAATACAAAGTTTTAAATAAATAAATATTCAGACGAAAAGTTAAGTTCCGAAAGGCTATTCATTATTGTTATATGTTTTGTTTTGCTCTTATTTACTTAAATATTTTCAATGTTTTAATTTTTAATGTGATCTGGAGACAATATCGTGACATAATAAACACTCGATTTTTTAACTGGAAAAAAGTTTGACACGAAACATGTTCTTATAAGTAGAGGCAGAGCTGAAAGCATTAATCGATCAATTATTATTTTAATTAGATTATGATTAAATTTATTTTATTACGTCTACTTGATAAAACACATTTCATTATTATCTCACATTACATTTTAGCTAAATAATAATACAAAAATGTACGTACAGTATATGCCTTAGTAAAATTATTTAATTTATTTTGTATGAAATTGTTTGGTATCAAAATCAACATCTGAGTTATTGTCCATAATAAAATTATTATCATTTTCGCTTGAAATGCAATAAAGGAGTTGTATTAATATTTTTTAATCGCAACTTTCGAGTAAAAAATGTTTTTAACTTCATAAACATAGGTACTTTACTTTTATCTATATTGATGTATAAAAGTTAACACTACCTATTAAATATTTATTACCGTAAATATGTGTTTTCATCTTTTTCCTAATCGAATCGGATAAAATATTGAGGTACAGTACCTGAGCGATTGAGATTTAGTTTAAATCGAGACGTAGAGTGAAAATTGATATCGAAACTGTTAGGAATCGTTAGAGCCTTTTCTAAAATAATTATCATAATACGTACACAAGAATCATCTACTTAATAAGAAATATCATATAAAACTAAAGGTTGTTCCTCATCAGGCTATATAGTGCCTACAATTGACGTTAGTGCGCCGCCAACCATAGACTGAGTTTCATATAAGACAACGCACGAAACTCTGCCGCTGCGAAATTAGTCACGAAAGTGTCGCAATGACGCAAAATAGGAACGAGAAGGAGAGGAAGGAAGGGTCGGGGAGCGTTGTACCTGCGCATTGCATCATACGCAGGCAATTCAGAGCGGCAGAATTTCGTGCGTTGTACTATAATGGTCAGTTATATGTGTCTATTATTAATGCCACGTTACTTACTTAGTTGTTGCGAGAATCACACGAACGAATGCTAAAAAAATAGACTGAATTTCTTTCAATAGCTCAATTTGTTGAGTTTAAATACAATTTTTAATACAGTAGAACGCTATCTGTTAAAAGAAAGCAAACCTACTAAGCTAGAAACCTAAAAAACGAAGAGTTTCTGTCCAGTACATGGCAACTAATTAACAAATCATGTATTTAGGCATGTAGTTACTCGTAATACAATATTTCTTGAAGGAAAAATACGTAGTATTCTACAATGACTTAATATATAATGTTTTAAAAATCTGTTTACTACTGCCATTACTATACACGATAATGAGTAGTTTCGATTGGCGCTTTTTTGGAAAAAAAAATTTAAAAGTCGGCATCTATTATAGAATAGTAAAACTATAGCTGACGCCAAAATTATCATATTTGATAAATATATTGCCCATTTAAAATGAAATGGTTTAATCGGGTATTATCTCTGTAATATCCAAATAGATTTACAATTAATTCACAATAGTCAATTTTCCAACGCCATTATTTTGTCAAATTTTGAGGTACAACTAAGACCCTGAATAAATTGGGCATTCCCTCTTGATTGTTCATCTTGTTACATATATAAGGTAAATATAATATTAATTTAAAATATATATATTTTAGACATATAACATCAAGATTTATAAATTATATTATATATATATATATCTCGATGCCCTTGTAAGTATTTAATTAATTCTATTTTCTTCTACATCGAGAGTTAGAAAACATTAAAAACATGATCGTTATAGATTTTATGCTGATCGTCAAATGACGGGTCTAGGCTTTCTGACCATTTAAATCATTTCATCGCGCGATCTTCACGTAAGAAGTTGGACACCCTCCGCGTCTATCATTCCACCCACTCTATTTCTAGAATGTCATCACAGGCCGGAATAACCACCCTCAGCCCGAACAACAGCACCACCAGCAATTGACTAGTCCCGCTATCTAATTATGGTGACTAAATGGTGTCGAATCAGATTCGACGCCATCATTAAACGTTTTTTCGTATTAAATTGCGCAATTAAAAATGACGTCATTCCTTCTAGAAATAGTGCATTATGAAAGACCAACTTTCAATGAAATACATGAATAGATTTTGAAACAGTGCGACAAGTTATTGTCGCTTCCCGTTATGTTTGCAAGCAAGACTCGGTCCGTAGGACACTTAAAACGATTTGGTGTTTTAAGGATTTCGGTGGGCGTATTTTTTTTGCGTTGATATTTATTTGCATTTCGTTAGGTTTTTTATTTCAAATATTTCTGGTCGTCTATACAAATAGACGACCAGAAATATTACCATAATGTTATAAATATTAGAGAGTTTAAATAAAACGCATGTATTTTCTAAACTTTATTTTTATTAAAATGGCAACAGTGTTAACTACTTCACGAACACTTTAGGCGAGCGAGCCAAACCTTCGACTATTCCGATACTTTAACATAAATAAAACAATAAAAATAAAATGTATTTTAAAAATATATTAAATCATATTTTCATCCTCCAATATGTAATTAAAATTAGAATATTAATAATTTTTATATTTCTATAAAACCAAAATACATGATTACATCTCTTGACCATACATATTTTATGAGATATGACTGTTGATAATTAATATACATGGTCTTCAATGACAAAATTATTGTTATTACAATACAATTTTAAATCAAACCAATACAATTTTGAATCATTAAAATGAAATTCCTACTTTTATCAAATGGTATCAATTAACCATTTAAACGATAAATATGTAACTTAATATTCAAAACAACACAATGAAAAATTATCAAATTACAATATAAACAATTAACAGCAACTTATGAAAAATTTGCGAGTCATTAATACTAATGAAATGCTAACACCGGATTGCATCAAAATAAACACAATTCGTATACGTAAATACTAAGATTTGACAAATGCATACTTTATGCATTAAATGTCAAATTTTACTATTTATGTTCAGAACTTCCATTTTTTGTTTTTATGCAATTCACCGTTACTCAAGGTAATGGAATGCAAAATTAAAATGCAATACTTTGTATCGTCACATATTCGAATACTGATGTCATATTGACGATATTCATTGATATTGATCAAATAATCAAACAAAAAATTAATAAAGCAACAAGTTGAAATCATAATAGAATCCGTCACGTTCCCACGACATCACAACTATATTGACTTCCAACCTTCATACATTTTGTACACAATGCGGGCAATTTGTACCCAATAAGTTCGCGTACACAAGTTTGTATATTTATAATACAACGGTGTCAATAAGTAATGGAGTTTCATATCACGTATGAGAATCGAATAACCGAACATTATTTATTTTTCAAAATCTCACACATAACGACACTCTTTGAGACAAACAGATTCATTCAAATCTTAGGGTTTATCGAGTAAAAAAAATAAATAAAGCCTTTGACTAGATACCACACTGTACATTATAAAACAATTAAATAACAATCAATCAACTCAATATAAGCTTACGTGTGAATTACCTCACTTTTTTAATGGAATTTTTCATTGCATCCATATCCATGATATTGGAAAACTAAAGTCAGTCCTCGATAATTGATAAAGCCCATTCGACATCGACAATGAAAGTTTTAATATGTCAAGTTTCCGTTATCCTATAGCATTGACGTCGCCGTTCCCTAATCTTCATTCGGCTCGAGCGTCTTGCACGTTAAGCCTCCCACTCCGGCTCAGTGCGGGTCGGAGGTTCGAACGATGCGATTAAGCCGCCAGCCACGGACTTCGTAAACGCTTCGGCGGCTACGGCATTATAGTCCCCAGTACAGCGTCCAAAAAAAAAAGATTACACCAGTCCTGAAATTGGTACCAGCCGCCTCACCTTGACGAGTCCACCACAGTGTAAGATGTTCAGAGTGCGAAGTGGGCGCCCTTGAGCACGCTGTGCTCGCAAACGTGTAGCTCCAGCAGGGTATTGATTTTTTATTGCAAAAGTAAAATTTTTTATTTTGACTGATAGATTTTTAGTAAAAACAAAATAAAATTTTATTGTCCGACAAAATAGAGGGCGCACATGTCGAGTCCGACACCCGTAACATGTCGCTCCAATGGGGTATTGATTTTCTATTGGACAACACCCAAATTTTGATTGAATGTGTTGACAATTGCCCAAAACAAAAAGTCAATAACCTGTCCGACAAAATTTCGGAATCGTATTTTTAGTCCAACAAGCTGAATATGTCAATTATTGCAGGTTTTGTTTTCTGATTACAAAAGTTTTAATTTATATTTTTTCTAATTTATTATAAAATATGCATACTAAAAAAATAGATGTCCGACAAAAAAAAATGACGCAAACTTCGTTTCGAATTGTTTGAAAAAAGTTACAAAAACGACAGTCCTTCAGAAGAATTACTAAAAAAAATCGAGTAAAAAAATAAATAAAAAGAATTACTAAAATTATATTTCGAAAATTCAATATTTTACTTAATTTTTTAGTACATACTTACTTGAAATACATTATACAGTTATCTACAACCCGTATAAATTGCATAATAATAAAAAATATGTATCAAAATTAATATTTTATATCCATAATTATTAAAAAAATAAAAATTCGATTAATTTTGCATAAATTTAATTTTTTTTTCTTGGACTGGCAATATGATCCATTATTTTTGTCGGACAGTGCTAAATTTACTTTTAAAACGTATCAACCTACTACGTGATATTTCTGTCCGAAACTTTATAATCAAAAAAAACCATAATTTGCAATAAGTAACACGTTTAGCATGTCGGACTGAAAAATCGATTCTGAAAATTTGTCGGACTTACAATATGATCCACTATTTTTGTCGGACGATGCTAAATTTACTTTTAAAATGTATCAATTTATCACGTGGTATTACTGTCCGAAATTTTGTAATCAGAAAACAAAACCTGCAATAATTGACATATTCAGCTTGTCGGACCAAAAATACGATTCCGAAATTTTGTCGGACAAGTTATTGACCTTTTGCTTTAGGCAATTGTCAACACATTCAATCAAAATTTGGGTGCTGTCCAACAAAAAATCAATACCCCATTAGGGCGACATGTTACGGGTGTCGGACTCGACATGTGCGCCCTCTATTTTGTCGGACAATAAAATTTTATTTTGTTTCTACCAAAAATCTATCAGTCAAAATAAAAAAAATTATTTCTGCAATAAAAAATCAATACCCTGCTAGAGCTACACGTTTGCGAGCACAGCGCGCTCAAAAGCGCCCAATTCGCACTCTGAACATCTTACAATTTTACACTGTGGTAGACTCGTCAAAGTGAAGCAGCCAGTACCAATTTCAGGACTGGTGTAATCCTTTTTTTTGGACGCTGTACTGGGGACTATTAGACAGTCCCGACTCGTAGTGCGGCAACATGGAGGAGTTAATGATTTGACTCCTTCGGATGACCCCTCGATTTTAAGTAAAAATAATATGGAAACACATCCTCGCAATGGAGTGGTATAAAATTGAAGCACATCTTAATTACTTTATAGTCATTTTAAAAAATCCCTCTTTTCTCTCTCTCTCTCTCTCTCTCAAGCGAAAAATTTTCAATTAATGTAGTGGATAAAATTGTCAAATACCGCGAACGCGACTAGATGAATAATTCTCTCGCCCGCATTGTGTAAAAAATTTATTTTATGCGTGTAATAAAAAAGCGAGAAACTATTTTTCTTTATTCACTATAACCTACTCAACGATTTCCTTTTCGCTTCCACTTATTTCTCACAACAGAATTTGACAATTTCTTTCGTCGTCTCACAATCTCACCTCTTATTAAAAGTCGTTCGATTTAAATGCATTTCTCATAGACGTATATGGCAACATTGGTGATACCTAGCGACCGATGTTCATACGGCCGTTGATAAAATTATAATACACTAATGTCTAAACTAAAATTAAACTCTATCGTCGGAGTGTCATGATTAGAATAACATGCAAATTTAAGTGGGATGACGGTATAGCGTCAAAAAATACTTGCGTAAGCGCATAAGAAATAATTTTTCTTTGGCGTAAATTAACAATATTCACAATGTAAAATATCGATCTTCAAAAATTCGTTTGTACTCTATGGAATCGATAGTGCGTCTTTCCGCAAATATTCATAATCTCCTCTTTTAGAATAACTGTCAAAGTAACTATAACAAAAATAGGTCATTGAAATTATATTTATAGATAATATAGACGCAATCCTAATAAATGTTCGGCCAGATGCAAGCGCAGACGCGAACGGGTCAAGGGCCACGCGGTGCGCAGAAGCGCGGTACCTGCGCGTCAGGTGTTTTTAGGCTGGCAATACGATAATTCTACGTTGATGTTCTGAGCTATTTTTTTTTCAGAAACGGCTACTTTAATGATTATGGTTTCTTTGACAAAGTTATTCTAAAAAAGGAGATTATGAACATTTGCGGAAAGATACACGATCGATTCCATACGTCATAAATATATATTTATAACAACTCAATACCAGTTACGTTTACATTTCAAACATTCATTGGCAGTACCTTCTACTGCATTATATAAAAAAAAAAAAACATTGATTATGAGTCAATATATTCCACAGTTTTGATTGACTACTTAACTAATCAACTTAGTTACGCTACCAAAATATATTGCTACAGAGCAATGGCGTTGGAGGCAATTCAACTAATAAAATTCACAATAAGACATAGGACATACATAGGACATAGTCGTTTAGCACATCGAATACACAGGCACCGCGCACCACGCAGCAGCGACTGCAGCCAACTTAGGGATTTCGTGACTGTCGATTGTAATGTACACATCATCGCTTTATTTTGAATGAATTTTAATATACCTTTTATCAATGAAATCAAGAGAAACATCGCGACCAGCGTGACGGCACCTCGAATATAGACTAGTACAATTAAATACATACACATTGACATTGTACAACGTTATAAAATACAATTGCGAATCCATCATCTGATATTTATGAATTCACACGTTTAACGCGCAAACATCGTATGTATAATTCTAATCATGACACGACGCGATGTGGTGGTCGTTTTTTTTGTTATTGACTCAATTCTGTTTTAACTTATGCCGAGAGACAAAGACGGTGAAATTCCAAAAACGAGCTAATGGTTCAAGGTAAATCCGCGAAAGGCCTAGTTTTTTACAGCTTGTTGTGACAAAAGAAAAAGAACAGATAATCATAGTATAATATCGATTAGACGCTTGCCTGCACTATGCAATCAATGTGCAGCATGCAACCCACTGCCGACAGACAAATCTGTTCTACTGCAAACTCCCTTATTTTTATTACTAATCATGTGATTAAAATTCATTAAAAATTAAAAAAATACAACAAAGACAATAACATACTCAATGACAAAATTAATGTTCACAAATCGACATTGTTGGATGCTTTTCTGTGGAAATCCGGGCGATGTTTTATTATTTATTTATCTATGACTGTTTACAGGTATGTCTATTAATTCTATTTATGTTATTGCTGGTGGATTTCTGTTGCTCCGTGACATGCTGAAATTTGCATGGCGGTTGGAAGCGCGTCTGTGATAGTGGTGGTCATTAAATTTCTGCGCACGCTGTTGGATAGATGGATTAGTCTAACAATTTTCTTATGACATGCTTAAGTGGCGCAGAAATCAAGTAAAAATTTAATACTAATTGCATAAGGCGGATTGGGGATTGTAATAGTAACACTTGTTTAAGTATTCAAAGTACGTAAATTCTCTCGAGTCCGAATTCAATTTGTAAAATTGCGATTCATATTGGAAGAACAGATACTAGTCAGATCTGGTACTGCGACCATCGGTTCTTATACATAAATATGGCTGCATCGAACTATTAGGCTGATGATTAAAAGGATATTCTTTTCACCACAACAAGCTGTGAAATATTGTAATTAAAATTCATGCATTTACCAAAATTTATTTCAACTACAAACAGTTTACACACTAGATGGCAAGATTTAGTATTAGGATTCGCTGGTTACAAAAAACAATAGACAGCCATTTTAAAATTAAAAAATCAAATTCAATATTATTGGATTATTTTTGAACACTACTGATTTTCTTCTGTAAGTATAATATTGAATAATCTTACTGTGTTTGCATTATAGACGTAACAGTAAAACAAAAAAAAAAGAAAGTACCTTCAAAACTATGAAAACAGTGAAATAGTGAACAGACCAGACCGGTGACTATTTTTGTTCCAATTAAATAGAAACGAAATAATATTCAGCGCCACCTAGCGTCTAAACCGTTTCAAACCAATTCCTTATTGGTGTACATATTGTCAGTTAAAAAAAAAATCTCCAACAGCTCTATTTCTAGCGGCATTAAACATTCGCTAGTACCTATAATAGTTAGGTTTGAAAGGGCCGACTTTGTTTAAACCTAGATATTTAGCCTGTTCGTCCGTCAGCTCCGTGAGGTGGGCGTCGAAAGTGGGCAGGTGGAGGCTGGCCACGTACTCGTCCATCTTCTTTGGCAGTAGATAAACATCAGCCTGAAAACGGAAGTGGAAATAATTTAGAAACTCCTGAAGTGCATGCCGCATGATATTTTCTATTAGCATAACGCAAAAATTAATAAACAAAAAGATATTTATTATAAAAATAGTCCATGTGAAAGACTTTATATTCAATAGGGTTCTATTCCTCATAAATCTGATTATATTAAAAAAAAACTCAATTTAATTAATAAGGGCCAATCGAGTTAAATTGTGATCACATCCGTGCTTTCTGATTGCATACTCATTGCCGACCTTGGCAATATTTTTTCACAGATTTTTCATTATAATTATAAGCTAAAAGTCATGCAAAGTTTAAAGAATAAAGATTCTTCTTTGTAATAATATAATTTTTATACCGAATAAGTATATTCTATTATCAGTGGGAATGATTGAAGTCGTGTATGCTTCATGTTCTTCGCTAACCAACTGTAATGCGCAGCCGCGCTGCGAGTGTTAAATCCGATGCCCATCCTAATATCAAATTGAACATTTGAGCTTTCATTAAAGTTTGCACATTTTTAAGAGAATCGAAGGCGATTTTAATATGCCCTTATGTACTAAACATTGACAAGTTGAAGTTAGCTGTTAAAGGCATAACATTTATCACCAGTCTCGACAGTCAACTAACTTTACCTGGGTAGCGTAGGCGATGAGAACATAATTTATAACTAATATATAAAGATAAATGTCTGTGTTCATTCCCTCTACGTGTGCGTGTATCGTTCAACGTTCATCCAATCGACTTGCGCTTTTAGTAACCTTCCCGTTTTGCGCATCAAAACGGGAAGGTTTATACAAAATATAAAAATACTAGCATTTGTCGCCATCTTCGCCCGCGTATTTATTCTATTGGACCGATGGAGTTACGAACGTAGTTTCAAATATAAATCGTCACAGGGGCTAATTTCTATACAGTTTCGTATTACGTTCGACGAAACCTAGTAATACGAGTCATAACAGCTCCTCTGATGTTCTTTGTTTTTGCCTATACATCTGTATGACATTTTTCCATTCGATAAAAACACTTTTAGTGTTGCCAATACCTATTCGGGCAATTTTTACTGAGCTTACTCAAGGGAACTACTCGATACCAATAAATTCCGCAACAGACAACAACAGCGTTGTAACTAAGACAAATGCATCGTCACGCGCTCGCGTCACCTTACACTGACGGCGTGTCGATACATCGTTATAAACTTTTATTAAGACTGGAACATATTAAAACCACTTTCCTGTACGGCGACATGAACAACGCATACCTTATATCTATTCTGGGGCGCGTTGTACAGTTCTATGAGCGCCAAAGCCTGGGTGGCGGCGGTGACAGACACCACGAACGACGGCAGCGACGAACAGCAGAGGTTGGCCAACCTGCCTTCGGCAAGCAGCACCACGCGTTTGTTGTTCGGCCATATTATGTGATCGACCTGTCGGCAGATACAAACGACGGTGCAGAATTATAAAATGAAATGAGACAAATGAAAAATGTAACATCAGTGATGCATGTCTGCTTGTTTGTACGCTGTGATTAACTGAAGTGTTTAACACATAATTATTTTTGAATTTTCCATAGTTTTATTGAGACTGTTTTAGGAAAAAATAAAATAATATAAAAGAAACTGGACAAAAAATATTAAATCCATACAAAAAATATTTTTTGTTTTCTTTTTTGTACCAACTAAACTATTGGGCATATATTTAAAAATGTGTATTGTGGGATTGTCAAATTTGCTGAGATTTATAAATCGGTTTTATACAGCGTCTTCCAAGCTTTAAATGGTAAAAAAATGTTGACAATTTAGTCACTTTAAAACCATTAAACAAAAATCATTTTCATTACAATTCCGTAAGTCTTGAACAAATTAACAAAAATAAACATCGATGAAAATTATCATACACGTGAACGTTCATTATCACGGCCTCTATTATGCGCATGTCGCATTTTACGAAGATACTAAATGATTTACTTTATTTATTTTGTTCTCAAAATGGTAATGTTGTTAATTTGCTTTCTCTACGTGTCTTTATGTTGTTAACTTTACAACATAAGCTTTCCTATACTATGTCCGCGTGGTTTTCTGTCGGCAGATGGCAGCACTCATTTTCTACGAACTCGCAAACCTATGAGTATCAACAACTAAAACGCAGTAGTTGACGACAAAGAAGAGTTGATATAATAAAGAAGTATACATATATTTCGAACAGAACTGCTTCTTCAAACTTGTTTACACCTACCTACCTTTTTTAATACATGAAAGTATAAAATGTGTTATACAAAAGTTCACCGAGGACCAACCTGAGACCTGACCTTCTCCCATATCAAGTCCGGAGTCCTCAGCGAGTGGACGTCTATTTCGGTGTTACTGTGCCCCATGTTGCAGACGACGCAGCCGTTCTTCATCCTCTCCATGTGTTCCCTGGTCACGACGCCCTTGTTCCCCGTCGCCGTGATCACTATATCGACTTGCCTTATCACCTGACAAAAATAAACGGTAGCTCATCGAATAGACACCCCTAACATTAACATAAAAGATTGGATGTCGAATCCTAGTGGTCTGCAATGATGAGGTTTTTTTTAAATGTTAATATCAGATATTTTTTTTCCTTTAAGGAAAAAATTGTCATGAGACCAGCAGACCAATTCTGTAAAATTAAAACGACTCGTTTAATATCGTTACGTCGAAATAAGATCAGGGTCAGAAGGGTCGCCGCCGTGCGTCCACTGTTGATGTAATTTTCACATTATAAAATATCTACTGAGCCATTTGCAGTTTACAGAATTGGTCTGCCATATGTAAGATACATCAAAATTTCATGAGGCATATAAATTATCCAACACGTATTGAACAAGCATAGGGAAACAGGTTGTACAATTATCATCACCACCGGCAAATGATTTCAATGGAAACCATAAAGTTGCTATTAAAGATAGAAGGTAGGATATAAAGAGACAAACATTGGTAATGTTAGGAATGGAAAGTGTTTACAAGACACAGTAAAACTAATGTTTTAATGCCTGTTATCTATCTTCGTATATCCGAATACGCTGACCTTCCAACTTATGCATATATGTACATTGGAGGGGTAAGAATTAGGTCTAGTAATAATGCAATAGCCTAGGCTATCAACTGAAAAATGCTTTTGGTTATTTTTATTTTAGATTATTGAGAAATTACGGAGCTATCAGACTAGTGTTATTCAAAATTTTAGTTAAGCCATAAAAGAACATAACTCTAACAATGATAGATATATCGAATTAAATAAACATTTTTAATTTTTTCAACATATACCTCAAAGGAAAACTGTAGGTTATTTTTCCTCTTTTTTGTTTGGATTAGCAATACATGTATAAAAATGAAAAGATACACAGTAGCATATCAAATTTACGCCGAAAATTGGCTCAAGTGTATCCGACGTCCCTGTCTCACATTTTATGATAGCTTTTTGCAGAGCCAAAAAAAAAAAGGGAAGGAACATTATTTATCATCTGACATTTCAACCGAAAGTTCATAACATAAGGTTCATTTTAAATGCAAAGAAAACAAGTAAGGATCATTTTGTTATTGGAAGACATTAAATCCCATTATTTACAATTCACACATGCTGTTCTAAAACGAAGCTTCAATGGAGTGGTATAATATTATTTTAAATCTTTATTATTGTTATTTGGTTGAAAGTATAAAAAGAATTATAATATATTATTTTTTTTTTCAAAATAAAGCTTAAGATAGTAATCACCTAAGACTAAAATTAATATGAACCTTTAATTTCATAATGTCGGCGAAAATATACATGAAAGAACTTTATAATTTCTTAAGTACATAGATTACAGTAATACAAATCTTTCTTATACTTCATGTAATAAAATAAGATGACGATGAATTAAACATTAACATATTCCTAATGAAAATAATACTTTTATATAATTTGCTAAAAAAACAAATTCAAATATGATAAACATAATTATTTTTGGTAAAGGTTTAATGTATTGTACTATTTCTTTTTGGATTTAGTTTTAAGATTTGTATATAAGATTGTATAAATCAAAAAATAAAAATAATAATTTAAAAAGGTGACTCCATTAGTACAAGAACAGTCTCTATTCTTAAGCGACCGAATAATGTGACAACGCAAGAAATACGAGACAGGTGTTGCTTAGGTCTATTTCTTTAAGTCGGTTTATATCTCGGTTTTTGATGCTACTTTAAATGAATAAACACAAAATACTCATCAAATACTCTTTATAATGTATGATTGAGCACCTATTATGCAAAACTAAATTTTGCTTATCGAAAATAAAAAAATACCATCTTTTTTCATGGGTTTTTTCATGTTAATTTGCATTTTTTAATAAAACACTTCGACGTCGTAACGGAAGGTACGATACATACTTTTAACTACATTAAATGCAATGAGTGCCAAACCGTCTGTTTTAGCGCTCATTTACTGCGGCCGTTTTTGAGCGCGGAACTGTGCATCTTCTCTTTTTTTAAAGATCAATGGGATCAGCAATATCAGAATAACCGTTGATCTGTCCAAGATAAACATCCTATGTACAGAACGCGCGAATCTCTGCCGCTGTGAAGTTTATCACGAAAACGTCGCAGAAGCATTAAATTGGAAAGCGGGGGAGAAAAAGGATGGGTCGGTGAGAGTTGAACCTACGCACTGCATCAATCGCAGGCAATTCAGAGCGGCAAAGTTTCGTGTGCTGTACTGTATTTAAGTATACAAATAAAGAATATATATCAACATTAAAAAATATATGTTACACCGGTTACCTTTCAATGGTAATAAAAAATGCAGATGTTCAATTGCGTACCTCTGTCAATTTGACAACTCTAAATCCGTCCATGGCCGCTTGGAGCGCGCATATCGGATCGATTTCTGTGACATAAACCTGAAAGGTAAAAAAAGAAACATCGAATTAATATCATAAAAATACAGCATTTTGAGTGGGCTGTACTGAAGTGATAAGCGCGCGCGCCGACACAAGGCTATTTTGAAAAGGTTATTGCCAGCCCAAACGCAAGTAAAAGAAGTAGTAAATTTCTTAGGGTACTAAAATAAGTTCCTTAATTTATTTAAGTTCCTTTTTTTGACTGTTAATACTTCCCGCCGTTCAATATCGTTAACTCAATAATAAAGGCACACATACACATACACGCAGGCACACACGCGCGTGTGACACACCACATCCAACAAATTAGTAAACAGTACTGGTTGCTACAACTAGATTTTCTTCATGTGGTCTTCATAACAGTCTAAGGGAATTCACATACACATACTAAAGATCCATTGATGCGACGTTTTATACTCTATGACAAACAGTGTTAAAACGCGTCGAATGACACCTCATTTCTAAGATTAAGACAAGTATCTTATGAACTATGAAACATATGAACACATCCACATGTATACAATGTCAAAATCATAACCCTCCTTCGGCTTTGCCGTGGTCGTGTAAAAAATTAATTAGGCTTTCAGACTATTCAATCGAAATAAACGTCAACTGTAAAAAACATATATGTATTTTGGGAGCTCCGTGTGCGCATGTTCAACAAGATTCCTGAGAATATATAAAATTTACAGATTTAAAGCATTTATTAAGCAAACAGTTTGCACAAAAAGGTATTATACAATCTCTGAAAATTTAAAGAATAAATCGATTTATCGAGGTGAACTTCTTACAGCTTTGTTTTTCCTGCAATAGTTTTATATATGATTGTATTTCTATATAATTTTGGTTCGAAAAGAGCTATCCTCAAGTTTCTTGCTCGTTCTTCTTGAGGAATAACTGCCTTACAAACGAGTGGTAATTAAAATAAAGTGGTAACATTAAAAAAAAAAACTGTTATTCAAATGTTATGACGTATTTCAAGTGCTACATTATAACCTACAAAATAAAGATGATTTGAATTAAATCATATATATATATATATATATATATATATATATATATATATATATATGTACAGCGCCCGCTCACCGCGCTCCCCAACGCCTTCAGGGCCTGGCAGCAGCCCTTGCCCACCTCGCCGTAGCCGCACACCACGGCCTGCTTGCCCCCGAACATGAGGTCGGTGCTGCGTTTCAATGCATCGATTATACTCTCCCTGAAAGATAATTTTGAGTTATGCGATAACAATCGATTTATATGTTAAAATATATACATACATGCAAAAATAATCATTACACACTACAATTCAAAAACATATCAAATTTCAAATTAAAATGTAAATGATAAAATTTAAAATATCCGAAAATAGTGCAAGATCAACCCTCTGCACTGAAAATTCTGTATAATATATATGGAAAATATTATGGATTTAAAAAAAAATATAGATTATAAAAAAAAACATCTCATAGTAAACTTACGATAATATTTCGCGTTTACATTGGTTAATAACTATTTATGATATTAATTATTATGAAAATGTGACAATTATTAAAAAAAAACCGTGCATGTAACTGTTACATAAAGCTTTTGGTTATATAAAAATTGTACATAATGACATACAGCTTTAATGTTGCTAGCTTCCTTATCCTTATCTCCATCCTCATCATTCTAGATCCTAAACCTATATTCTCAGATCCCTAAGCACAGAGCGAAGTGCGGCATTTCAAACGTAAACCAACATGCTCCAGATATTTATTTATATGTCTTAAAGAATATTGTCCATCGTTCATATTGAACTTTCTCTCTTCTCGTGTCATCAAAAACTTTAAACATTAGAATGCAAACCGCACACAAACATTATACATACATCTTAATTGATACTTTCTAGTTTTTAGTGCCTAATTTTAATACAATGGCCATAGATATAACGCCTTAGTTATTCTTTCAATAGGCTACCACACACATCCACAAAAAGAACAATATGTAAGAATGTAGTCAACAGATGCTAAAAGAGTCATGGTAAGACATATTTTTAAACACTCTACCCCGCCAACCTTAAACCTACCCAATCCCATCCCATTTCTCACGATTCTAGGATAACCTTTTAATTTAGAAATGCACCCTTAGCACCATGCATTTTGTGGACAGAAGTTAATCATTTGTAAGTGGTAATAATAATAATAATAATAAAAATAATAAATGGAATAATAATAATCAATCATAAGTGGTAATAATTTATCAAAATTATCATTACCGACAAGAATACAAGTTGTCGAACTTGGTCTTCGTGACGGAGTCGTTGACGTTCATCGCCGGCACGCACAGTTTGCCGGCTTTGCTCAGCTGGTACAGCCTGTGCACTCCCGTCACGCTCTCCTCGACTATTCCTGCGTGCATGAAAATGGTAGTCGCATGTAACATCCGCGTTGAATGTACTAAATGTACAGTAGTTTAATTCGAGCATACAGTATAGAGTGATTATGTTACTAGCGGTCAGCATTTTAGTGTTATCGTCGTATCAAATCAAAGAGGAGAAAAATAATGAAACACAATTAAACCGAGCGTTTTATATTATAACACATGATATAGTAAGTTCAACGCCGGTTTGAAAACTGCGAGTGAACTTAGAAAAAACGTCAAAGCTAATCGTCACGGAATTGCATCACATGCTGTATTTAAATATTTTCGTATATATATATATATATATATATATATATATAGTTTCATTATTAAATTGTAAGTAGTAGCTATGCTTTTTCTTACCACTTGTTTTACATATAAAATTTAGAATAATAACATATGTATATATAACACACTATAACATTCAAAGGTCAGTCACAAATAAACATGTACATCTAATTTTTTTAAGCTATTGCATAGCTTTTATCGCGGGCTCTGAGCGCGGCGACCGAATCAAGAAATTCCGTAACGAAAATAAAACCTAACAACCCCCACTCCGCTTGCCATGTAGCTCAGCCGAGCGTTCGCTTAACGTATATGTATATGGTACGACTGTACGAAGCTCGCACGGATCGAGACGAGCTGCTCCGAAATCAAACGAATACGTAAGCAGCTGTTTGTGAGAAAGTATATAGGTGTATAGGTATCTATCATATCTTTATAATGCCACACTCACCGCATGTGCCCCGTAAGTATACATGTAGGTATATATGTATACATACGTGTACCTATGTACAACAGTATATAAGTAAATAGCAGTTGCTGGTAAATAGCTATACGCGTAAAATTTGTGTATAATGTATTTTAAATATGAATAAACAAAGTGCATTTTTTAATGAAGAAAGTGATGAAAAACTTGAATTAATATAAAAGGAAAAAAATACTGCATAAATAAATTATAATTGCATAAGTTGATAAAAAATGCAATGCAATAGCTTTACCGACGAAGTCCCTGAGTGTTTTTTTTTTTTATTTTAATAATTATTTTTAAAAACACCTACATTTTGTTGTACAACCACCAACAGTCAAATTATGTTTTCCTTTTTAATAACAGCTTATTGTTCGTTATGGCAGTAAATTCGTAGAGACACAGATGTCGTCTCGACTCATGTCATACCCCCCCTCCATCCGACTGTACACGAGTCGTTCGCGCATGGGGTCGAGTATCAGCTGGAGAACGAGACGTATCTATTCTAGCTACGCTCCCCTTCTACCGAACTCTACCCACGAGTCGTTAAGAGCCCGTTGTAATTTTTTAAGAATCTAAGAACGAACCGACTGCCAGTATAACAGAAGTATCTGATGATACATCGGATTAAATATTATGATAAAAAACCTAAAGCCTTTCTTTTTTTCTTAATTCTCAATACCACATATCCTACAATATATCCCTCAAAAAGAAAAATAGAAAATAATTTCTTTTTAAATAAAGAATAATTTTTCCTTAGAAAAATTTTAATATTTCCTTTCAATTATGCCATATTCAAATTATTTAATAAGATTTCACGCATATTTTCTATACAAAATATTTTCAATGTTTCACATCCGCCAGATGCCCTGCGACGATTTATATACTTTTTTAATTCACGCTTATTTCCCAGAAGGATAGGCAGAGGCCCAAGATTTGCATACGATGTGATCTTTGCGCATCTCTCGTGCTTCACTAACGTCTTATGCATTAATGTATAATTGTTATATATCATTTCATTCAAATATATTTCCGATTTATTTGAATTTGAATTTTATTTCATTCTTTCAACCCTTGCTAAGTATAGCAAACTGAAGGAACAGAGGCCACCATTTCACAGGGCTCAGGAATCAGCAGTCTTCGAGATGAAAAACAAAATAGTTCCAACATGTTAAATGCCAGAGACAAGTGTATGTAATTTCTAGTATTTTTTTTACTCTATTTATAATCTTGTAACTTAGAAAATGCAACTAAAATTAATAATTACACTATATACCTACTTTTGAAATAAATCTTTAAATACATTAAGAATTTATTCTCTGAATATAATATATTAACAATTTTAAGGGCAAACGAAACATTATTATTGTAGCTTAAAAATATGCACATAAAACAAAAACGTTTAGTATACAAGTGATGTCTTTTTTGAAGTGAATGTACTATTCCATGTTAATACAAGTTTTATTTTATGTCTTGTATCTTACTAGAAGACAACAGTAAAATATGCCTTTGAAACGTGGACATACGAATTTCCTGGGCTTTATGTCGAAGCTGAGGTACAAAATTAATTAGTATTAAAACGATAATAACTTGAAGTAACTTATAATGGTCAATATCCTTGATTTCCACTGAAAGATACTGAGTGCGAATTCCGACCAATAAGTTATTGTCTACAACCAAATGAAACTGCTTTCTCTATGCACCGGAAAGCTTTTCAAGCAGTCAATTGGGTAAAAGCTTTTAGCTACCACTAATTCCAATGTGATAGACTTAAAATCCAAACCCAATTATTATTAATAAAAAAAAACCATATCCTTGTATGTATGGCTACCTAGCAGTGGTGATAAAACCTCACACCTTTGATCTGTTTGAAGGCCGGTGCTTCTTTAGCATGAGGCTGGTAGCGTCCCCGCCGTCGTCCAGGATCATGTTGGGCTGCCACGCCGCTGAAGGGACGCAGCACTGGTCTATACACCACCAGAACGCCTCTTCGCTTTCGCCGCGCCACGCGAACACGGCGAAACCTTTAGTCGACAGAATCATCATTCACAAGACACTTTATAACAAATTTTAAATTAGTTGAGAGAATATATGCTCCATAATAACATTGTTAATAACGACAAAAGAACCTTAGATATATCCATAATCGCCACAGGGCGTGTGAGGCCAACAGAAATCTACTTTAGGTTCAATTATATTCAGCATATTTTGTAAATTTATAAATATTGTATTTACGTTAAGTAAAGCAATAAAAGTCTAAATATTGTATGGTATGGTCGTCATAGCGGTGAGGCATGGTCCGCCAATGTAAGAATCGTTACTCCATATCATTGAAGAACTTGCCAGTGGTTTCTGGAAGAATCTAAGTATTTTTTATTGCAAAACTTCTTCAGCGGCGAGTAATTGAAGTGATTTTATATTTGGAAAATTATCTTTTTGATGGAAAAATATTATTTTTAAGTAGAATCTACTTTTCTTGCAATCTGGGTGTTTTACGCCATATAATTATTTTTAGCTTTTAGATAGCTTCAATTAATTATCCGTCTTTACAAACACTAACGCCACTGCCACTCGAAATTAGTCTTCATTTTAAACACATAACTATAACTTTTTAAAATATGCTATAATTGAAATACATTTTGCAAGGAGAAAGAGAAAAAGACAATGATGCAGACCAGGGCTCGAATCTGTATTGTCTGTGGTGTATTATAACATGACTCTATGGTTTGAGACTAAACTGAAAATAAATTTGTTATTTATTCAACCCAAGCAAATTAATATGTGCAATATATGCATCGTGACACCGAAAGCGGGGTGCATTCACCCCGAAGCGTCAACGATGAGGTTCATGCTGATGAAAGAAACAGCCACTAGACATGTGGAAGACGCTCGGTCCGGCGTCAACGACCGTCGATTATCTTTGAACGTTCAACGGCCTCGTTGTATCACGACGAACGTCGTATCGACCGCTGTCGTCAGCGGCATTGTCGCTAGAATACTCAAACGACTGTTGGACCGCCAATCGCGCATTTGGAACAATGGTTGTACTTCTCTGTACAATGCGTTAAATATGTTTAATATGCGTTTATAATGCTTAAATGTTTATTAATTCACCCATGGTTCATGACGATGACGATATGCACACATATATCTATATATATATATATATATATATATATATATATATATATATATATATATATTTCTTTTATAGTTCTTTTATAGTAGCGAATTCTCAATTATCACTATTTGTAAACCCAAATATAGAAATAAATAAATTCAATGACAAAGGGTACTAGAGTGTGGCAATTTAGCAGAGATGAGTTAAAATTTCTTAGCACACATGCACGATTTCATATCGACTTCAGCATACTGACCGGCGTGCGCTAAGGCCGCGGCGACCTCGTTTTGAGTGCTGTAGATGTTGCACGCCGCCCAGCGCACGGTGGCGCCTAAGGCCGCCAAAGTCTCTATCAGCACCGCGGTCTGGGCGTTTATGTGCGTGCATCCTACTATCTGTAAATGAATTAGAAAGCAATGTTTTATTTTTACGGTTTCATACAAGGATTACCCGCTTATTCGTTTGACGTAAGATAAAATCACAATAGCTTCATAAAGCTCATAGTGGTCACAAGGTTAAAATTAATTTTGAAATATTTATTCATACATTGTAAATCTCAAAGTGGCTATAATGCCGAGATACATAATATTGTATCTCAATTGTTGGCTAATTTTTTTTATCAATTGGTAATATACATAAAAAAATATAAATTATTATCTAATGTCATTTTATAATTTCAAACAATATTTTGTATTGTACAGAAAAAAAAAATCTTTTTTAATGTAATGGGGCCATCCATATATTACGTCATCGATTTTTGCTGATTTTCGACCCCACAATCATCCTATCGTCATTTCCTAATGACCCCCCTCTCAACTGACGTCATTTCCAGTTTGACAAAATTAAAACATTTGCGGATTTGAAAAAATAGGGTAACATTAAAACGTTTTGTTATATAACCATCTTTTTTATTGTTATGTATTTTGGCAATGTTCATTAATATAATAATATTATTCTTCCGTATTCTATACATATATTTAGTTTTCTTTGGATAGCTCCCACGGAGTTTTCACCCATTCGTGCAAATCCTGGTTCACGGGTAATATCTCCGTATCCTCCCCATATTCATTTTGGCTCGATTCTTTTGGCTCGAGTACAATATACTGTTGTACATTTTGGAGTAACTGGTATCACAAGAATGACGTCAATTACGAAACGCCCTGCCCTTCTTCCATCGTTTACCGTCATCCGCAGACCAACCTCCCCTAATTTAGAATGACGTAATATATGGACGGCCCCAATGCCGCAATGCCTTAGAACTTGGAGACTGAAAATCTACGATTTTTTTTATTTATCAATGGTATAAATATTGAGGGGGTCGATCTGCAAAGGATAAATGAAAATAAATTTACCAAAACAATCTATAAGGCGAAACGTGTGTGATGGAAGGGTCAGCAAGGGGCGCCTTAGAAAATCTTATGAGACCAAATTGGTGACATATCATAGAGCCAAATTTTAAATACCCGAATCCAACGTTCTATAGTGAAACGATTAACGGATTTCAATGAATCAAGTGAGATACGCACTGATCTCGTACAGAAGCAAACGGTTCCTGCCTGCCTTTTCTGAGAAATTTACGACTTGTAAACGCTTATAATAATTCACCTGTTAACTATTAAAACAATAGACATGTGCAACCAAAAACTTTTTGTATGTTAAACAAACGCAAGAGCTAGCACGTAGGGCAGATAAGAAACATCACAATTTGTTGCCGCGATCTTAACACATAACCGTTGTTGAACGTCAAATCAGTTACAATCTGTTGCATCGTATTTAACAATGAAAACGTTCTTTGGGTATTAAATTGTTCCATTTTCTATGTCTAGACTTTTGTATATCAAGTTATTTATATTTTCATCGGTATTGGAATTTATAGCGGTACTTACGGTTGTCTATGAAGTATTAAGTGGTGTGTTTGTTGGTCGTTGTCAATAATGTTAATACAATAAAATTATACTAAAAATTGACTAATAAAGTGGTCTCTTGTGGCCTAAACTATTAATTTTATTTTAAGAGTGGTAAAGTCATCTTGTTGTTAATTTGGCTGTAGCACGAAAATGGAGCGGCTGTACCGGCGAGATACCGCACTCTCATAGAATACAGACGTTAAGTAACAGCTTCCGCTGTTTCGTTTCGTTTAGTGAACGAGAGTTCCGGTGGCTTATTCCTCTCCTCCGTTAAAATCTCCCCTATCAGATATTCTATTCCTACCCAAGAGGCCGGCATCGCACTGATGACTCTAAGGTTGTGAGTGTCCAAGGGCGGCGATGACTACTAACTCTCTGGCGGCTAGCAAGCTCGTTTGCCTCTCGGAAATGTTATAAATATTTTCTATGAAAAACGACTCTCTCTACGCTCTTACTTTATGACACTCCTTCGCCTCACCTTTGCGTCCTTCAAAGGCTTGTCTTCTTTGGCCCTCGCCCTCAGCGCCATTATCCCGGGCATCTCCTGCTCCGCTATCTCGATCTCCCTCCTGCCGAACGCATGCTGTTCCACGTTCCTGACGCAGTAGGGCGGGTTGGGCTGGCCGGCCGCTATCGCCTTCTCGTGAGGTTGGATGCCTTCATCTTCGTCTGACGAGGACCCTGGAACAGTATAATTTTTTTTATTTATACTTTTGCAAAAAAAAACTAGAAAATCGAAAGAAACAATTTATAATAAATGTTTCATCGAATTGGAAATTCCTGGTTTACATTGCGTTATAATTTTTATTACGAACTCGTAAATTAATAATTAGCCTTATAAAACTATTCAATTGATTAAAGAAATTAAAATACATGCTACAGACATCATCGGATCATATATCTAGCAATATTTACAGCAACAATAATCCTACACTCTGATCTTCCGTTTCGTTTGCACGTGCGTCTAGATCATTTACATCGCGCCCCCCACCTCAGGCGCCGGCGCACAAGGGTTTTTGTAGGCATTATCAACGGACCAGCGACATGGCCTCGGTCGCGTGGACCGCTTTGTGTCACGCCATCCAAGGCCAGGTGCGTACGGCTATTGTAGCGCGAACGTCTACCTACGTTTGACGATGCACTGCGAAGCGTTGGTATATGTTCTTATTTTAATTGTGAATGATCTTCATCTGCATAGTAGTGAAATGCAGTGCGGTAAGCAAAAGAAAAATAGTAATTAGTTTCAACACTAAAAAAAGCACACTCAATACTTTAAACATTTTCCAAGTATGAATGGTCACCACCAACCTTGAACACCTTTAACCCCAGGGAGCACCAGAGAGTTGCAGGTCTTTTAAACAAGATTACGCTCCTTTTTTGAAGACCTCTTTGTTAAAGTTCATCGAGAATACCGCTGATGGTAAATCATTCCGGAACCCCACCGCACGCAGCAGAAAATTACGCATGAAAGATACGGTGGTAGGGAGCCAGCCATCGAGACGGTGACGTTGATATTTTCAGCGAGCGGAACGATGAAGCAAATCAGCGGCAGGAATCAGGTGGAATGGTTATTCAGAACACTCTTCACGATGCTAAGCCTCTTCGCAAAGCCAACGGGTCGAGCTGGCCGGATACTACAGGGTCGCCGAAGATTCGGGAGGCTAGGAGTCGGATGCAATCTGGAGGCAGGAGTTGGTACTGGAGTGCCCCAGCCCGCCTGGTGACCGCAGTACTCTAGATGAGGTCGGACCTACACCTTATAGAGCAACAGACGATGATCCGGCTTGAAGAATTGTCGCGATCTCTTTAGCACCCGAGGCATTTTAGCTAGTTTTATATTGCTCCCTAGATGATCGTAAAAGTGGGAGACACGAAGCAAAAAGATAGAAAAAGCCGCAGAAGGGCGCACAGAGATATATCAAAACATATACACACGCACGCACGCGCACACGACGATACGCGCATAGTAAAGATTACGCGCGTTGTTAAACGTCACCTTACAGTTCCTACGAGACCTATAATTATTCCTAATTATATTCATATATTTTCAAGGTTTGTCGAAAAACAAAAGTTCGTTTTTAAATAAGCGTAAACTTACTCATATTTGTATATGAAAAGGTTTTGGTTGTATAAAATATAAATATTAATTTCAGAGTTATTTTCGTGATTTAACGATAAAGTTTAACAGTTATAAACTCACAGTATTCACTTTTAGAAATGAAGTGAACTAAAATGTTTTTAGTAAGACAAATATTTATTTTTTATATTGACATTTAACTCTTCTAAGTATAACTAAGCACTCTAATGTTTAGTTACAGTTAAACGAATCACACTAAGTTGAGCGACTTGTTACCTAATCATGGCCAACAAGTTGTTCATTACGATTTTGTCTGCATTATCCACTCTCATAGAATCAACGTTTAAATTTAGGTGTCACACTAGCGTAGAGCGGACAACGCGGCTAAAATCATGATCTACAACTCGTTGCCCGTAATTAGGTGACAAGTCGCTCCATCTAGTGTGATAGACCCGAGCGGTCTAGGTAAAGCGCTGCGCAGGATTAAGGCTTTTATATAGAAATGTTAAATATGTCCGCCTATCCAACTATATTCTTTAAATTTCTATTAATGCAATACCGATAACATTTATTGATGCAATATCGCTACGACAAACGTTCCAAACAACATAGGGGCCGTCCATATATTACGTCATTCTAAATTAGGGGGGGGGAGGTTGGTCTGCGGATGACGGTAAACGATGGAAGAAGGGCAGGGGGGGGGGCGTTTCGAAATTGACGTCATTCTTGTGATACCAGTTACTCCAAAATGTACAACAATATATTGTACTCGAGCCAAAAGAATCGAGCCAAAATGAATATGGGGAGGATACGGAGATATTACCCGTGATTCAGGATTTGCACGAATGGGTGAAAACTCCGTGGGAGCTATCCAAAGAAAACTAAATATATGTATAGAATAGGAAAGAATAATATTATTATATTAATGAACACTGCCAAAATACATAACAATAAAAAAGATGGTTATATAACAAAACGTTTTAATGTTACCCTATTTTTTCAAATCCGCAAATGTTTTAATTTTGTCAAACTGGAAATGACGTCAGTTTCGCGCAAGGGGGGGTCATTAGGAAATGACGATAGGATGATTGTGGGGGTCGAAAATTAGCAAAAATCGATGACGTAATATATGGACGGCCCCAGAGCCGTATATTTTTCTATAATTGATTATTTTTGTTTATTCTACCGCACAGGTATGCGCTGGCATTAATATAGGTGGTTATAAAAAAAATATTAAATATAAACATATACCTATAAATGTATCTATTAATTGCACAGCCTTTAAAATAATTGACCGCACACACGCACGCGTACTAAGCATACAATAAAATGTTCAAGTGTTTATATAGCTGTATGGTAACGTAACGGCACACACCGGAGCTGATAACAATTTTATTGTCGTATTATACTCAGGGTTCCGTACACATGTTGAAAAAAATAAATAAATGAACAGTATCTATCCAACACAATCAAAAGACCAAAAGAAATATATAGCTAGCTTGACATATTTTGGTACAATTTCGGAGAAAATTTCAAGATTATTAAAAAAACATAATATTTATACGGCCTTTAAAACAAATAATAATTTGAAAACTTTATGTAACAATAAAGATAAATTACACAACAATAAAAAATCTGGAATTTATAAATTAACTTGTGATGATTGTAAATCAAGATATATAATAGGACAAACCGGACGTTGCTTTGAAAAAAGATGCAAAGAACATATTTCGGCCTTTAGAGATAATAAATCAGACAGATCCCATTTTGTTCATAACCGATGAGCTTAATCGCTTAATGAGCTTAAACCGATCATAAGCTTAATAACGATCACAAATTCGATGTTTGGCACGTCTGTGAGAAGGGGTTACGTTTAAATGTTTTGGAATCCTTCGAAATTTTAAAACAAAGATAATAATAGTATGCTCAATGACCAAATTAACGATTACAAATCGCCATTATTGGACGCTTGCCTGTAACTATTTGGGTAATGTTGGTGATGGTTAGTCTGTGACATTTGACAAGCATGTCTATCGGTGGTGGTCTGTGGCTACTTTAAGGATGCTTTCGTCGCTCTTTGATCATTTCATGACAACGGCCCGCTTAACGAGGTTGTGTAGGTTGTTTTAATACTCTTTACACCCTGGTGGATGTGACTTTCGGCAATTTCCTGAGGATGTGCTTGGTTGGCACGAAACGTACGTAGAATTAGCAATTTAACGATTAGCGGACTAAAATAATTATAAAAATAAATAACACTTGCTTAGGTGTTCGATATCTGTCAATCCTCTGGAATCAATATTAATAATAATCCTTTGGATAGAGATTCGTAGTGGAGAGGCAAATACAAGGGTCAGCGGTTAGTTGCATGCTGCATGTTGCAGGTAAACGTCTACTATGGATTTCTGCGAATTAACACCTCACACAATACAATATTTAAAAACAAATCTCTTATAGGGTCACTGTTCTAGCTGTGTGTTGCAGTCTATTTTCTCCGAATCTATTAAGACGAATTTGAAAATTCGAAGAGTTCAATTAAGAAGATGTATCAAATTAGCGCGTTTGTTATGAGAAATACAAACAAATAAATTATACATTTAAAATTTAACTTATAAATAAATATAACAGGAACTTTCAACCTCATTTTCGAATCTACAGAGCCTATAATATTGAAAAAATAGATACGGAATATTGGTCTCGCTAGTGAGAGATTAGATTACGGAACCCTCTCCACGCAAGTGCGACGCACACTTTGTCGATTTGTTTTATTACATACCGGAGTTCGGTGCAGAACCCTTCTAAGATTGAACAGTCGATAGAACTTTACATGTCTCCGTTTTCAGGAATCAATGGACGTTTATCTGTACCGCTATATAAAGCACGGCACCCTAAAGAAGGAGTCTCTCTATGGGACTGCCCTTCTCGCGCAACCTAATGTATAAAAGGGATAATCCTATAGAGATACGCTTGTCCCGGCGTTGTTAGGCCCAATGTAGGGTTTTTTTTCGTTACAATTTAGTAATAAGCGTGCGTTTTATTATTCACTTGATACTGATTGTACCATTTTTTTTTAAGTTTGTCTGTCTGTGTCCGTGTTTCCTTTTATAACTTAAGAATGGTTTGACAGACCTTGATGAATTTTAGTACACAGTAAGATTACGCAAATGGTAAGTTACATGCAAAATGCCGATAATGGCCGTCTGTTTGTTGGCTGGACTATAGCTGGAAGCATTGATTAATGAAATTTTCTATATAGATTATATTCTAGAATGAGATACTGAGCATATATATATGAATACAAGAAAATTGCAGTAATGTCTAAATAATGATGGAGGTTGGCACGAGTGTTAGTACCGAGAGCAGGATTAAAATCGATACTGAAAAAGGAATCGATAACGTGTAGCAATTCAGCATTTATGCGAACAAAGAGTTTAAGATTTATCTCACGGAACTATTAAATAAGGCAATTTTAGGCTGTGTAAGTGTCGTGCTCACAGCATCACAAGTTCGTAATACGATCTGCTTAGGGCGGCGATAAGTTAATGCACTCGCAATCAAAAGTCGCACGTTGCAGGTCGAGTAGGACGTTTTGAAAAACTTGTATATCGAGCACAACAAACCGCTGTTGAACAAACTTACGTTAATCGCTGTGTGTAACAAACGACGGGAGTATTGATGTAAAAAAAATTTAAAAAAAAACAGTCGAACTGAAAACTTGTTTTTTAGAAGTCGGTTAAACAAAAACAGGAAATCGTTTGTACCCTAACCGTGGTAGAAACACGAACTAAAACGTAAAGTGGTTACAAGACACAAGCGCACGTCTTTGCTTTTTTTTTTCGATGTACTCTCGTAACGATGCTTCCAGGGGATTTAAAAAAAATTGTGTACGTTGCCAACTTCAAAAAAAAAAAGATAAAGAAAAAACTCACAGCCGCTGCTCCCAGATACGACGGAATGACGTTTCCTGTCGATCTTCACGACCTTCTTCACCTTCCCCAGGTCTTCGGCGTGCGTTTTTTTCAATATTCCCGCTTTAGCTGTCGCCATTTTTGTCACTATATTTTTTTTATTTCGTACAAATCAAAAAGTACATGAAAAAATCAAAATTAAAAAAAAAATGAACAACCACACGACCATAGGCCGCGCGTCGAAACCGTGACGAACCTATGTCGGTCGGCGGTGGCGCGACCACGTCACGGCACGGCGTGTCGTGGAGTAGCGAACTCCGCTAATGTGTTTACGGCGTCTCATCGCGACGAGACGAAACCGGCGCAAACGGGGCGGAGACGATAAGCGATCCGTGGAAAATGACGTACCGGGGCGGGCTTCGACGCGAAGCGGTTGAAACGTCAAGCAAACAGACGGATGGACGGGCAGTCTGCGTGCATTCGAAGTCGTTAGCGATATCTTTAGCGTTGTATATATTATTATTTCACAAACTATTTTATATATTTTTCTCTATTCCAGTAAACACCCGGGCGAGCGAGCCGTGCTCGACGGTTTGAGTTCGCCATGAGAATGTGACAACTGCACATGGGAAAAATCTATACATATATAATAGAGGTAGACGTAGACAAATACGACGTACACGCTCACTAAGAACATATTTTACGCAATCGCGCATCACTTTATCTCTATTCGGGCGGAGCTGGGGGCCAAAACATTAATAACGATATGTAGTGTGTGCGTGCGTGCGTGCGCGTGCGTGGGCGGATGCGTGGTCGTGCATGCATGGAAGCATGTGTGTGTGTGTTCTACAATTATACATATTAATACAAAAATTATCCGCTACCACCATACTATATTAATAACGTTAAGTAGTGCTTTTCTGTTGTTGAGAACGTTGCATTAAAACAATTTGTACCTCGACAATAAATGTAAAATTGTACTAGATGGCGCTATTTCGGGGAAATACCTATATACACGCAACACGTAGGTAGGGTATGTATTAGGTAGATTCAAATAGATACGTAAAAGATATTATTCTATCAATAGAATAAAGGTGAAAGTGTGTCGGTCTGAGTTGCTGTCGTATTTCGGCCGAACATCCGATCGGAATTGAACTTGCTTAGAATATAGTTTCCTGTGATGGACGAACACATAACGATACCTTAAAAGAGCTGTCTGATTTTAAAGGTGTAAAGAATGAAGAAAAATTAAAGAAGGAAATACACGTTGTAGTGGTCGGGCCATCTGGAGAAGATGTATGAAAATAGACCGATAAAATAAAACTATAGAGCTAACATGTGTGATGTAAAGGTCAGCGAGGGGCGCCTTTGAAGTCTCACGCAGATCAAATTGGCGGCATATTAAAGACGAGCCAAATATTAGGCATCCGAAACAGATAAGCTTGCATGAAAAGATTGACGGATGTCGGTCAAGCAAGAAATATATGGAAATATCGTGACGTTTGGAAATCTGTGGCCTCCGCCTACCCCTCCGGGAACTAGGCGTGAGTTTATAATAATAGTAAATACTTTAATTATTCTAGACTTCTGTTCGGATACATGCGGATATGGTATAACAGCCATGTAACAAAGAAGGTGGGCGATTATATTCACGTGCTGGCTCACGCTTAGCCATCAGAGGTCGGTGTTCCACAGACGCCCATACATTGAATTGTAATTTAAGCCTGAAAAGTCCACGGGCTTAACAGCCTTCGGACTAATGGCAAGCGCCGTAATACTTCAGGGGGGGGGGGGAGGGTATATACAAGACTGATATTGTATTCTTCGCACAGACCACTATATAGCACTTAAAATACGTCACTACATGTCGTGAGTTCGCCACTCATTTGGAAGGTATTTTTCCCTAAACAATGGTTATTGTTTAGGGAAAACTAGGGAAAGTAAAAAAAAAATGAGGATTCTGTTCAAACATAATCATGTTCAATCGTAAGCAAATGCAAAACCATTATAAAAAATATAGAACAGTTTATGATTTTTTTTAATAACAATTTTGTATTTGTTTATTGCTAAGTATTGATAATTATTCGTTTTATTCGTGCCCTTTATTGCTAAGTATTCGTTTTTGATTTTAAATTTGTATAAGGGTATGTTTTGTGTGTGCGATTGGAACTAATTGTGTTCAGCAAACATGGAGGCACTTCTATATAATTTTAAGTTTATTCTGACCAGTATTTTTCTTAAAAAAATTGTAATTTTTTTATATATTTATTATATTATATTTGTTATTAATACTCCGGTGTAAGAACCACGGACGCAGGCCGCGATCAGACGCAGCCGTCAAAGCCGTGGAACAAAAATCAATGTCCACGGGGAGACCGGAATGGGCATAGTGACGCGGAACCGTGACCGACATCGAAACTGTGATCAAATGAGGATCGCGATCGGGATTCAGTTCGGAATCTGTTCGATTAATTTTGTGTCCATGCGGGCGCGCATAGCCGCGGAAGACTATGGGATACAATATAGTTTTATCGGAGAAGGCAATGTATAGGTGCAACCCTGTCTGCAACACATATCAAAAAGGTTATTTTTCGACGTATTTATGCCTACAATTTGACACATGTCTCTTGGTAGTCGTTAAACACGTATCGATCAGCCCACCGCCGCTGGAGCACATCCTTGCACAAACTCTTTATTTCGGCCGTGGAACTTACGCTTTGAGCCCTACACGCTGGTTGGATGCGGATCGGTAGCCTGTTGACGACCATCATCCACAGCCGCATGCACGACCGACGGCTTAATGTATTTGTACGCGGGGAGCGGGGTTTAGTTATTAGCAAGAATTTTCTCAAAAAGCAATCTTTTCAGATATAATTTAACGATATCGATAATACGAAATCCACAGAGTCGGGGAGTCGGAGTGGCGTTAGGCAGAAGACATCGCTCCAGAACCGACAACGGCTGGGAAAGAAACGTCCCCGAGCGGCGACCGCCGAGTGGACGGCACGGCGTCGGACGGCCTCCACGAGTTGGACTGATGACCTGGCCAGGGTCGCAGGTCACCGTTAAATCCAGGTGGCTCAGGACCCTAGGACGTGGACGTACCGAAGAGAGGCTCGACTCTAACGGTGAACGTTCAATGAAAAAGATGACATAATTTTTGTCGCCTAACAAAATGTAACAAAAGGCGAAACAAACCGAACGAAGTCGGTAAAACATCAAGCCCTTGACCTCCCTTGTGGTGTACACGTGAGCAGCGGACCGATTCTGTAAACTTGGACGATTCCGTCAAGTTTGGTTATGACGTCAAGATTACGTCAGGATGAGAAAGGTTGCGCAGCTGCGCGCCCTCGGTTGACGTCATTCTAACGTCATAATGATATCGACGGAATCGTTAAGTTTACAGAATTGGTCTGCAAGTATATGCCATATGCAGTGTACATAATTACGACAATAATGCAATCTTCGATGCAATCTCATTGCAGATATGATTAGTGTCATTCATTAGACCGATGTTTAATCGACATATCTATCGACAAAACCAATATCTTTGAATTTTAAAAGAATTTCAACACTTTCCAAAACTGTTATTAAGCACTTCGTTTTATTTCTCTAATACAATTAAAACTCCTTTCGAGATACCAACACATTTTATCTAAATAGTCCCGTATGTAAACAAATTTACATAAGCGAACAGCTAGGTTTTTTATCTTGATATGTTAAGCTGTCGACATTGTTTAGTGATGTGCTGTGAAGTGGTGATATCGATAAAAATAGTTTATTTTTTTTAATCTTCACAGCGACAAGAATTTTCCAAATCGTTTTGCGATAAGTGTCCTTTATACGTGGTTGGTTTTTGTACATGAAATTCAATTAACCGCGTTATTTATTATTATTATTTTAATCAAAATCGAATTTAGATTAGATACTCGACTGGGAGATGTTGTAACAAGAACAATTATCGTGAAAAAAAAAACATTACATTTCGAAAACCCAGTATGGAGTTACTTCAAAGATGATCCATACAATATGGCGGTTCAGGTTTTAATTCCTCCTCAAGTCATTAAACATGACCTCCCACACAAGGAGTCGGGTGACTTGGAGCTGACGACGTCCACGTGTCCCGTTGTTACACGACTGACCAGATTCAGCCATTCGCGCAAATCAATTTTCTGCCCTGAATCCGCTGCATTGTTGCTGGTATAGTATGGAGACGGACTTAAAATATAATTATATTTGTTGCTTTTTTTTTTCTTCTTTAAAAGTGATTCCATAGATTTATAATTAATAAGTGATTTTCAGTTAACGAGTTTCGTTTTTATTTCAATCCTTCTCTATTGAACAATTTCTAGAAAGAATAATAATAAAAATAATGTTAGCCTTTATTGACAAATCTATAATTTTCACGTGATAAATTATACGGACAACTAAAAATACACAAAAAGAAAGAATGTAAATAAAATATGTATTATTGTTTTTTTTTTGTTTTGGGAGATCGTCTCGTCCTTCGCCATCGCCTGCTACCCTAGGCTATCCTTTTAATAGTCTACCTATCTACAACGCAGTCTCTTCTTTCGCGTTCAGTGTCGGGGACGCTATTCTGTTACGTCTTTAGCAGGTTTATCTTTCACATTTCTTAAACATAGCCCGTCCATTTTCGTTTTAGTTTTTAGAACTTATACTCTTTTTGTGGCGTTATGGAAAAATGATGAGAGTGAATTTTTATCGCGGTGACATGAAAACTACAGTATGAAGTTCCCGCAAGCAGTTTAGCAAGCAACTTCAGACCAGTAAATAACTGATGTGCCAATAGGGTTTGCCACTAGGTGGCGCTTACAAATATAAGAAATTAATGTTGATTCGTAACTGCCTCGTTGTCTGTCGATTGGTATTATTTTCCGCTCTTTTTTAAGATTTGCCTTACGTCACTATTTAGGTGCCTTCAAAATATTAGCCCCCCTCTCTTTCATAATTATTAATATAGTACCTTCAGTACTACATCCCTATTTTATATGTAGGCGTCCGGGATCGCGGACACAGCGCGTGAAAAGATATGACTTTTGAAAATTTATACTAAGGAAAATTAAGTGTACGACTGTACGAAATCACAAAATGAACATTATACGACGTTTGCTTTGGCTATATACAGCAATTTATAGTCAGGCCAACCATCCGTCTATAGTTTTGGGTAAAAGTTTGTTGAGTGATAAAGTTATGTGGAGAAACTAATATTTGAAATGAATTAAATAAACACGTGTAAAGATAAATCACTGCTCATGAAGCGTTCGTAATTAATGAGTGGTATAGTCATCCCAAATCCTTTCAATGTTAGCTTGAACATATCTTTTTCGTTTTAAGCTTAAAAGATATCGTTACGACAGATCCGCTATCGGGATTCGAGGATTGGGATAGTACAAAAAATGGACAGACAGAAAAACAGAAGATGTGGATACAGAAATGCACTATGGAACCATTTTTTACCACATTTGATCGCGTCGCGGTTATCTCACAAATGCATAGATTTTCAAAAGAAAATTATCTCATCCAGATTCGAATTCTGATATAAATATCTCTGTGCGAGTGATCTAGAACATTCTCTTAGTGCAAACAAGGTCATAAATTAATTATAAAAATAATGTCGTAAACATGTCAAACATGTCGATGTAAACAGACAACATTTACGACAGTCTAGGATATTTCAACCAGTCAAAATGCACAATCAATGTAAACAACCTCGCACACGTATTTTGGGATAAATAAGTAGGGTTCTGTACTATTACTTTTTAATACGAGTTATTTCTTTATTTTGTTTATGAGCGTAATTGGCAACAATTTCTTGAAAATTGTTAATTAGAAAGAAAAGGCTGTACAAACGTGTGACGTTAAGTTTTCACAGCGCCACATAAGAAACGAATTAAACTTGGCTTTGCAAGAAAGGTAGCGAAGAATTTTTAATTCGATATTTTACGGTTATAATTTTTTTTTCTCTCTGCTATAATAACTATTCATTTGGTTTTCAATTATAATATTTCAATATGTTATTACCTTGTTCATTTGAGTTTCATTATACAAATCTTTATAGAACTAAAATCAATTTTATTTGCCTGATGTAGAAAGAATTAGCAAGAAATAAATATAACGTTGGACTCACGTTTTTCTAAATTGATTAAAAGTTTTTAACAACATTTTTTTTCATTCGAATAAATAGGTACAGGTCTTCATATTTTTAGGTCTGTGGTATTTCGCAATTATCTTTCATTCGTGAAAATCGGATTACATAGTCTCGTTCCGGATATATTTAACTCGCCTCTATTGTGTGATTGGACGAAGAGAGACGATAGGAACACAACGTTTATTGACACAAAATAAAATAATCAATTGAACTCCGCTAAGCTTTGCATTTCCTATTTTTGAAATAAACATTAAAACTTCCATAAACTACTTCATAACTATCCGAATGGCGCAGTGGGTAATGACCCCGCATGCTGCGCTGTCGTCTGCATGCAAAACAAATATTAATTTTATTAAAAAAAATTATATTTATTTTGAGCCCGATTGTTTTTTATGTATTATGTGAATATATTTTCAATAAAATATATACACGTATTTTATCAACTATCTCACACCCATAGTACAAGGCTTTTTGCTTAGTTTGAAATCAGATGGCGCTTGTATGTATCGAAAAATATTATTATATTACATTGTCACTAAACCTTTACAGTCTCTACAATTAATAATAAATAAATTTATTTAATTAAACAATGAGAGGAAATGTACAAAATATGTCGAATAATAACAATATAACTAAACGTTTGAAGTTAAACAGAATTTCAATCAACTGCCTTTTGTGTGGAGTCAATGTACAGCGCCATCTATTAAAAATTACTCTACACATTTCTAGAAACGCGTCGAACATAACCTATGTATTTAAGCTCAATCTATAAATCAATATGCAAATCTATAAGTGACATACAGACATACAGACTAATAATGATATAATATGTTGTATATAGAACTTATGGCAGTACTTTATACATATATATATTTCAATATGTTATTACCTTGTATAGGAGAAGAGGGCTGATGCCCGAATATTGAAGAATATATATAGAATGGTTGAAATTAATCCAGATTTTTCATACATTTAACTTGATATCCAGACACCCAAAAAATGTACAAAACCTTCAGAAAGTCAATAGTGATAAGTACTAAACCGATTTATCTCACAAACGCTGATTATTAAAGAATCATTAGTTTTTGTTTAGGATTCCATACCTTTAAAAAAAACGAACCCTTGTAGGATTACTTCGTTGTCCGTCTATCTGTTACGACCCTTTTCCTCGTGAAAGCTTGAAAGTATCAATTTGAAATTAATAACAAATACTAAAATCGGGGGTCCTTTCGAGCCATAAAAAATTAAACTTCTAAGTCTATGTAATAAAAAAATATGGCCAAAGTACGGCCATTCATGGCTTATATTTTGAAACTCGCAAATAAATCAAAACTATAGGGCACATCCCGTTAACCTATAGCCATGAAATTCAGCAAGAAAGTGTGTCTCACGGGTCAAGAGAAGGAAAAATCTAACATTCGATTATTTGTATTTATATGAAAAAATACTTTTTTCTGTTTACAAACTTACACTTGTAATTCGAGTATGTAATGTGATGTAGACCAATGTATGGGACCACACTGTTTAACTTCGCTCTATGAAAACTTAGAATTTTTTAAAAATTCGTATACTTTTAGGAAGAGGCGAATTTAAAAAATTAAAAAGGAAAAGTTTGGTAATTCTGGGACCAACACCTCGCCAGCTTCTATATTGAAAACAGACAAAGATCATCGAGACTCTTGATGGATGAAGTATCAGCATATACATAATAAAGTTTGTACGGAACCCTCAGGATGCGAGTCTCATTTTCACTCGCTTTTTGTATAAACAATATTTTCTCAATTTTAAAACTAATAAAGCCGGCCGAGTACTTATAAAACTGAACGCAGTGTAATTTCGTAGCGTGTTCGACTAATCTTCCTACAGTCTCGGAACGAGGCCGCATGAAAGAATGATAACTAAATAAAAGAATGAGCGAATACGTGCGGAACCACGTGCGTGCACAACTCGGTCCCACGGACCCCTAACTTATTCCATTCCCGCCGCGCCGTTCCCCTGAACAAACCTAATAATAAGAAAGTGTGGTGCGACACTCGGAAAAGTAAGTAACCTAATTTTTTTTCTTCGTCAAAATTAATATAACACTTCACGAGGAAGCGTTAGAAAAGTTTATGCAATGAAACTTGGCTCAATTCTTGTAGTTATCAATTAACATATAAAAAAAAATTAAGTTTTAAATAATGTACCTAAAAATTTTTTTCCTCCAAAAAGAAATTTTTAGCGACATTATTTAAATTTTAATAACAGATTTTATGCCAGCTAAAGTACATCAAAAATTAGTTAGTTAACAATTGAATAACTTTAACAAAAATAAACTTATTTTTTTGACGTGACAACGTCTTAAATTAGGTTGCGGCTGGGAGTCACTTATGAAAAAGTGTAACGCTCGGTAACGTTACGATGAGTCACCGAACGAGAGAGAGGCCCGCCGAATGCCTTGCGTCTCTCTCCCACTCAACTATGATCGGTCTGCCGCGCGCGCAGCACTAGAGAATTAGTGCATAGCTTGCAAATGTATTGCAAGTTATTGTATGTATATTTGTATATAAATACGTATGTATGTGTAAAGGTAAAAATAAAATTTTGTTAATATGAAATTCAGTGCGAGATTCTTTGTATAAATTAATGTTTTAAATATAATTCTTTGTATAAATAAATGTTTTAAATTGTTACTATTATTTCATCCTTCTTCCTACTATACGAATGAATATTCACATTAAAATGATTTTACCATTCAAAGTCGTTGTCACGTAAAACTTTCGCCCGTATACCGACTTTACAGGCAACCAATTTTTTTTTTATATCGGAGTTATATTCCTTCAAGTGTCTAGATAAGACAATTTTTTTCAGATTTTTAAATTTGTATTAAATGTTATAAAAAAAATTATTTTCTTACGTCCACTTGGGGACGCGACGGCGTCATAACGGCCGCGCGGAATCCTATTTTCAACGTAAAATTAAAATTATAAATAAATAATGGAGCTACAACTCCGGGGATCGAGACTTATTTTTGTGAAATTTTCTCCTCTTTTAGGATCTTTTTTAATATTGGCGCTATCTTTCATATATTGCTATACTTTCTTAGTTATTGCTAAAAAACGGAGACCATCTTTTTTCTCTTCGTTTTTTGTTAATAACAATTGAAATTTTTAATTTCAGAAAAATTCAAAAATTCTCCATTATCAGAATGCAATTCTGAATCCAATAAACCAAACCTCATGTTTTTAAGATTATGGGAACTATTTTTCTCAGGAAACTCACTTCTCGACTAGACTAGTAATCACTATATCTTCCTTCAAACCACACCGGTCTCTAACATCACTGTTTCTACATCTACCTTTCTAATTAATATGACAACACACATACTATGTATATCATATTTATTGTTTTTCGGAGTAGATTCCCCTGCTATGTACAGCCATTGATTGTACACTCTGTTAATTTGTTTCATCACTTTACGACACCATTCTGCACGCTGTCGTTTCTGGTCATCCGTCAAATTGTGAAATATGTATGGAATGCAAAGCTACCGAACCGCCAGATGTACAAACAAAATCTTTTGCACTTGGCTCACACCGATACCTAATACAGTCGGAAATTTCTAAAAGTAGTTTTTTTTATCAGCTTCTACTAAAAGAGTAAAAATATGCCATTGAAAAAAAATGGATGATTTATCAATAAAACCATTTTTGTTGGCGATTTATTGTTAATATCACAAAAGAATTTGAAAATTTTGTAAGTCGTATTAAATGTAAAAATATGGTTGTATTTGAATATAGTTAATTCAAATGAATTGTTTGTAAAAAAGACCTATTTCAGTGTAAGATTAAACAATGACGGTGGTAAAATTTCTCAGTACAGTTCGTTTGGAAAACTAACATAATATTTTTAGTAGTACACTCTAGTAAGTTTAGTTAATTTAAGGTTTACGTTTTGTAAAATACTCCAAACAGTTATTATATATGATAAACATAACAAGCAGTAATAATAACTAATACGAAACGTAACATTGATTAAAAGAAATGTCAAAAACTAAATTCTTATTATATTGATTTTACTATTTTTTTCTTTATAAAAGTGACTATACCGTATGGAATCGAACGTGTATCTTTCCGCAAATATTCATAATCTCCTTCTCTTTTGGAAGAACTTTGTCAAAGAAACCATAATCATTGACGTAGACGTTTCTGAAAAAAAACCTTAGAACGTGTTCTAAAAATTCATGATCTTCCAACCTTAGCGTCAGCTGACGGTCGTGTGTCACGCCGCGTCTCCGCAGATGAGCGCGAAACGCGGCCGATGGCCCACAATGAAAAGCCGCATGCGATCGTCGAACTTGCACGAAAGTTAGGTATTTTTTTTTATTCGCAGTTTTTTTTTAATTTCAGTTAGTCAAACTGTTACGTTTACGATATTGACGTTTTTGAAACTAAGATTGGATGTGATAAATATTGAAGTGTTTAATAACAATGCCTATCACTGCTAACGAATATGCAAATATAATTTATTGTTGGGGAGTTTGCAGAGATGACATTGCTGCAGCTCTAAGATTTTATAGTGAAACTTACCTTGTGATAACAATCGACAACTTGCGAGTCCGCAAGTAATATTGCGGACTTGGTATCGTTTACGCAATAAATTGCCTCAGTTTGCTTTGTTTGTTTAGAGATGAGTGGAACACGTGGAAAATCGGTGAATAATTTAATAATACCATCAGCGACTTTTAGATCACTGACAACATCAAGTGTCATTTATAGGTAAGTGACTACATAATTCATTAAAAATAACACATCGCGCAGCAGAATTCTAATTCGTCATGTAGCGTCGCAATCCGACGACCACGCTCGCGCTTGCAGTCTGGCCGAGTATTTACTTGGGTTGTGTCTATAGCATCATATATTATTTATAAATATATTTTCAATGATATATTTTTGTTATAGTTACTTTGGCGAAGTTATGTTATGTTATTATGAATGTTTGCGAAAATATGCATGATCTATTACACCTGTATATTATTACGTTAAAATAAATTAAAAACGTATTTGCTTTAAATTAAAAGTTGTCTTCCTAGTTATATGTAAGTAATATTATAGGACAAAAAACCAAAATCTTTTTTGAAATAAATAAGATTAAATTATAGTGTCAAAAAAAAAGTGAAACCATAGTATGTAGTCTTCAAAATTGATTTCATAATATTTTTTAAAGTAATTATAAATTGTTTAAACCATTCGACTTGAAAATTACTTTGTCAATAGTACTTTATAAAATGTACGAGCAAAAAATACTAAAGTAGCAATAAATAATCTTTTGTAAAAATAACATCCGTATGTCATAATATTGAAAAAAATAATCTTTACAAAATTAAATACAAATATCATTCTTAGCTAAAAGTAGCATTAAGCAAAGCTTATGATAACGAGGATATTTCGTAAAGTAAAAACACAATTTTTTATGATAACGCCAACAAAATGTTTTCGTATTAATATTAAGAAACTATTGTATTATTTCAACACAAGACTACTTTGTTATTAAGAATGTTTCGTTATTAAACGAACTATTTTTAATATTGTTCGGCAGATGGCGGTAACAAAAAAAAAGTTTACATTACGCCGTAAGTTTGCTGACGATCTGACTAAGGCCCTTCCAAGAACAACTCTCTCTACGCTATAGGTTCTCAGTTTTTTGGCTGAGAAAAAAAGTGTAGTATTTGTTCTTTTAAGTTTAATATCGTAAAGTTACCGCATCGTGGCACCAGTATATTAAACTGACTTTGTATTTCAGCAAAGTAGTTTGGTAAACGACATTAACACAGTTTTTAAGTAGTTTCGTTAAAGTACTAAAATCATTTAATAACATATACCAAGCATTCTGCTGATATACACTAAAAATATATAGTTGAAAATACATAGATTTATAATTTTAAATTGTTGGGAGCCAATCACAAACGTGTGTGTGTGTTTATATATATATAAATATATATATACAATGCCCCCCCTCGGGTGGGATCAAACTTTAAGGGTTAAAAAGATAATCAATTTTATCGATTAAAATGTAACAAATAAGGGGATCAGAGCCATAGGTTTGTTTTACAACTACCACATTTTTTTAAAGAAAAGTAATTTTTCGTTTTACATTTACGTTTTACGTTGTTTTTTTTTTGTATTGAACCAATGCTTAAAGAAGAAATACATTTTGAAAGCACGATTTCTTAACTTTCTAATAAAAATAAAAGAAATTATTCTTTCATACCTTGGCGACAGAAAAAAATATATGTAAAAAATATATTTTTTATTTGTACTCGTATACCGGTAAAACAAATTCACTAAGACCACATTATCATTATTTTATTAGAAAGCCTATATTTATCTAACTAATACGTAGGAACATTATAACCTTAGCTTTACGTCAAAGTACTAAAAAGAAAAACAACAGTACCCCTTCGCCCAGAGTCGCCCTTTTTGTTTCCGCAGACAAAAGTAAGTTACTGACAAATAAGTTTCACAACAGTTGTCATTATTAAAGTTTTTTTAGTAGTTAATTCCAGGTAGTACAATAGTTATACAATGAGTTCAGTTACATTATTTTAATTAACATTTTACAACTTAAATTTTGACAAGGTTTCTAAAATGGCCGCCTTGATTTTGTTTAATTAACATTGTACAACGTAAATGGCTAATTATAAACGTTTTCAAATTGGCCGCCTTGATTCTGTTGACAACGGTTACACGAGTGGCCACAGATACTGGAGGACATAGAATTATTTCTAGAGAGGCTCGAACTTTATCTGCAACAGCCGTATTTCTTTCGATTAACTGTTTGCGCCTGTTTATTACAGTCGCGCTAACTTCTTGTTTTAAAGTCCCCCCAGAGAAAAATTTAAAGGTACCTCTGGCCTGGTAAAGTCTGATATCTGGCCGTCCAAGATACTTGTATCACGCCGTGTAGTACAGCTATGGTTTTGGTACAAATGTGCCCGTACTAAAACAGAAAAATGAACGGGACAATCATTCAGTTAAGCGGCCTTTATGGGTCCTTTACACTATATAACCTTCGTATAGATCGGTACAACAGCCCAACAGTGTGTAAAAAAAAAACAAAAAAAATCCCAGTGGATGAAGGATTGGCTAATGAAAAGAAAAGCATTTTCTCATATTGGTTTATTGCAGGGTTTCTCAAATTTATGATTCCACTTACCCCCCTCTTAAAGTTTTCAGAGAACCACGAAGCTCTTTACACTATACAACCGTCGTATTGATCTATACGAAGTTCGTATACATCGGTACGAAGATTGTATAATGTAAAGAGCTCATTAGATACCTGTACCGAGTGGGTATTTCGTCGACGACGTCCGAAAATCTAGTTTGTAAAAAAAATTAAGCATTTGGGCCCGTTCATGATATCAGGTTATATTATAGATCCAGTAAAAAATTGTCAATTATTCTGGCCCAAATGTTGACAGAAGAGTTCCTTTGAAATGCCGAAGAGTAATCATTATGCCTGTTTACTTTTGCCCATGTATGTAGATTGGAATAATTTGTTTATTTCCGTTCTATTAAATTGTTCTTCGTTTGTCCACAAAAATCTTAAAAATTTCGCTTTCTCTCTCACTTTCCGAAGTAAGCATTTCATAATTAAAATACAACACGTGGTACAGAATCTCCTACATATAATTCTTGCACACGGCGAAAGTGAAAAGGATACATACCTTCTTTTTTAGAAAATTTCCATATAGTCTTTAATCCTAGATGATGAGCTAATCGTATAGTTCTGTAGGGTCTCTCAATAAACCTCTACAAGAACTAGTCCTTCGTCCCGAAATGGTATAATACCAGGTTGCGGCTGGATGGGTGGCGTGCGTAGACCGTACTCAAAGATTCCGTTATGTGCCATTCATGAACACACGACAATTCGATGTTCTTCTGCTCTATCATAGCAGCAACAGCAGCTCCAGCGCATAGATTTATAACTGGTCGGCTGCGGCGCCGACCAATTATAAATCTATGCTCCAGCGTTACCGTTGCAAGATCCATACGTGAAACGAATGTCAGCAATATCTGAACAAATGCTTATTTTAAAAGAACATCTAATATACGATGATGTGGAGATTCATTTTAACACAAATTGATTACAAAAGAAGTGCCAGTCTGTAAGACGCGTTGGATTGAGCACAAAGTCACAAATCAACTAATGGAACAAGGAGTCGTTTAATTTTGAAGTGTGTAGTGTCACTGACCCCATTTTGGGCCCCGCTCCTCTTAAATTATAAAGTATGTCGCTGCCGGCCGACCGGCCACTTGCGGCCGGGCGAAAAAAAGTAAGCTCTCTGGAAGGCATTTTACGGTGCTTTGGCGTAGAGCTGGCGTCATGACGTTCCCAGGAGTTGTTAAGGTGAACATAGGCTTTCTAATGATGTTATAATACCGACTTAGTTTCCTCGGTATACGAGTAAAACTAAGAAAAAAGGTATTTTTTAATTCAAATCTATAATCTATAATTATAAATCTAAAATCTATAATTCTGATCTCCTTATTTTTCGCATTTTTGTTGAAAAAACAATTCTGATTTCTGCCCCTTAAAATTCGATATCACACGAAGTGTGAACATTGTATATATATATATATATATATATATATATATATATATATATATATATTTATATATATATATATATATATATATACCTCTTTGTAGAAAGACCGAACAGTGAAACATTATACTGGTTATATATAATTATATGAAGACCAAAACAAGCTCCGCAGTCTTTATATCTACCGTGAGCCTCAATTATCCTCCATCAACCGAAATTGAAATACGTTCTCATTCTGGATATTCTGGCTTAACTCCAGACCGTAATTGAATAAGGCAACGCGAGATAACAGCATTTTGTAAATATGCTCCGCTGAATAAAAACAAAATTTTTACCAAATGAAATATTATCAAGAAATGGCATCGCAATATTTTTTTAATGCCACCACAATCATTGTAGAGAATGAAATAAAAATGAACAATAAAACACACACACACATTGTATACAACTCACTTATAAGAAAACGTATTGCGAAACTCATAAAACAATTTTCAATAGTTAACTCGCTGATCACTACAAGAAGACTCAAACTCGCCAAGTCAGCCCCGCGGTCTCGCGTGTGCGATATGTACTACTAGACTTTTTTCGAATGATTTATCACTGTTACATTCAATTGTAAAAGACGAAGCAATAAATAGAAATTGCGGGAATAATCTGCCCTATCGAAATTTAACGATTTCATATGAAATCACGCCCACATTTTGACGTCAACAATCGGGGCCCTAATCCGCTATGTTTATGATTGCAAGGGAAATTGCGATATTTTATCTCTAATGCGCAAAAGCATTTTCAAATTACATCAGAAATTCTATACCCCACTTAGTATATGGTACTAAAATAGTTCGGCAGCAAAAGGATTTACGGTCATTGCTCGAAGCATGCAATGTATCGTAAATTAATTCACGTATCCATGCAGGTTATGTTTATGAAAAAATGTTATGATTTTCAGGGGTTTTTTTTTAATAATTCCGAACAACCGACACTGGGCCCGTTCCGATCTGGTATTTGACCGAAAGTGAAATCACTTTACACGCTGGCCTGCGACATGTGTTAACAGTGTAGCATCCGACCCGCTGATGACCCTCGAAGGCTGTTCTTACACTACGAATTCTCGTCCGAAAAATTGAATATTTAAACTCAACATAAAAATATCAATATTTCATAGGTTATAAGAAACACGTTAAATACGTCATATTTTTTTGTGAATTTACAATTTACCGCTCGTTCGGAAGACAGTTTTCCTTCAATAAGAACAAGCAAGAAATTAAAGGATAGCTCTTTACAAATTGTCACACACGATCAAAACAAATACAAAATCATTGATGAACGAAACAGCCCGGTAAGAAGTCGAGCCGCTTATGCCCATGGATATTTGTCTTCTAAATATTCAGAAATTGTGTAATACCCTTTTTACTGAGTGATTGTTTAATAACACTCTTAAATTTATGTAGGGGTAAATCTTGTATATCTACAGAAAGCCTACAGAGCCCCCTAAATAAATTTGTGATCTTACACAATCGACTAACATGCAAACACAGTTTATTTTTGTTTCTGGTACTGAGTGTTCTTCGGTCACTATTTTAAACATTTCAACTTTTTTGACGTCACAACGTCTTATAAATTGGTTTGCCGGGTGACACTTCAAGAAACTGCGTTACGCTCCGCTCACGTTATGCGCTCACAATGAGAGCGAGTGAGAGGCACGCGTCCCTTCCACTCGGGCATGGTTAGCCCGCCTAAGAGCGAGAGAGACAGACATAAAAAGTGAAAGGCACGCGTCCCTTCCACTCGGATAGGAACAAGTTAAGTTGTAGTAAACGCTGTTTCATTGTACGCAAATGTATTGCAAGTTATTGTATGTATATTTGTATATAAATACGTATGTATGTGTAAAGGTAAAAATAAAATTTTGTTAATATGAAATTCAGTGCGAGATTCTTTGTATAAATTAATGTTTTAAATATAATTCTTTGTATAAATAAATGTTTTAATTGTTACTATTATTTCATCCTTCTTCCTACTATACGAATGAATATTCACATTAAAATGATTTTACCACTCAAAGTCGTTGTCACGTAAAACTTTCGCCCGTATACCGACTTTACAGGCAACCAATTTTTTTACATAAATAAATTTTCATAAATGAATCGGGATGCCAGAGTTAAGACTCCAATTTCCTTAAACTTATTTCTAAGAGATGCACGAGGTCCGAGCTTGTAAAACGCGCGAACGGCCCGATTCTGCAGCACGAAATTTCTGTGAATATCCACGACACGTTTCCACAGCAAGATGCCATACGACATCAGGCTATGGAAACAAACAGAATAAACTAATCTATGAGTTCCGATGTATGATAGACTTCATACGTTCTTAACTGCATAGGCGGCAGAGCTGAGCCAAGATAGCAAAAGATAATTTGAGGATATATAACACCTATAGAGAGATATAACACCTAATCAAGTGTCAATATTTTGCGTATCTAATACGCAAAATAACCACCTCTCATGACATATGCCCATGCAGTGCGTAGTAGGTGACAGAATCGCCTCCACCGACCGTCACAGACAGTCACTAATAGACATGCTTGTCGGTTGTCACAGAATAACCATCACCAGAGCATTGGCCAAATTGTCACAAGCAAGCGTTCAATAAATTCGATTTGTTAATACTACAGTGGTATCTCAATAACTCGAACCTCGTAAGTCGAAATCCTCAGCAAGTGGAAAAAAATTGCTATGCCCTTCCGATGAACCCTTAAATACGCGGTATCTCAAATTATTTAGTTCGAATTAACTCGAACAAAATGTTATTTCCCTACAAAGTATGATAATACATATTTATACTCTATAACTCGAATTTCAAAAAGAAGACTCCGTAAGTCGTAGTCGGTACAATATAATGACGTCTTACTTGGGATTCCCCGAAATAATAGCAATAAATTCAAAAATGAATGTTCGGGTTCGGGGCTTCTAGTCTATTGTTTTTGTCTTGTATACGTGCAATGAATGAATACATTCATGACACTTTCTAAGTAACACAGCTGTGAACGTTACGTTTGTTCCTTGTCGACACAGTCATATGTATCTCGAAGCTCTTGTTAAGCCGAAAACTCGTTAACTCGATTTTTTTTTTTTGCATTTCCCTTGACATTCGAGTTATTGAGATTCCACTGTAATATGGTCATTAAGCATATTATTATTGTATTTGCATTTTATATTTTACACATGCTGCATATTGCATACAATAGATTAATTATGATTTTTTACGAATTAACACCTCACACAATAAAATATAATTTAAATGACATAATATATATGCAATACATAATAAAAAAAAAAGTGTGTGTGTATTAGTGTACACACGTAAGAAGTGAAACTTCTTTATGACCTCATTTTTCGATAAATGATTTACTATTTACAACTTCACAGAAATTGGTTGAATAAAGCTAAATTAGATAAAGTTTATGCAAAAGGCTTTTATCCATGTTTATTATCATAGACATGGATACAAAAATAATACAATTATTTCACCTTTCTGCTACTAAGATTATAGCATTTCATTAATTATAATAGAATTATTACTATTATTGTTATCGTTATTATATATTTTTGTAATTAATGGCTTAACTCACTGATATTTACAATCAAAAACTAAGGTTAACCTGAAATAACCTTAAAAAAATGTAACTACTCAAAACGGGCCGCAAAATACATTGGAGACATTTACCAATCCCTACTCCGCTGGAGAAAGTATACTTCGAATCACGCGTGGTAGGGATAAGAAAAAGATGGCGCGTAACGGAAAAATGTGACGCGTAACGAAAAAATGTTACACTAAATTTTTTTCCAACCCCGATAAAGTTTCACTTCAAAAATATCCGCTACCTTGTCTCAAGTTAATAATGTCATGTAGTGCAATCTGTTTAATTTGATGATATACCACAAACGGCGCTCGCAAGCTACATATAGAATTACAAACTAATTCCCCTAGAAAAATATATCCGAGAAAGAATTCTCTAAACATAACGACCCGTCGCGCACACCCGGTTTTGCTTCTGTCGACGTTTTGGATTTTTGTTTACATTTTATTTTTAAATGGATTTCTTTACACAAAAGTAATGACTCCTAAGTTGTTTATATGATAAATAGAAATTTGTTTCGCGATATATATGAAAACGATTATCATATTTGTGCAAATATCGGTTAAAATCTAGAGAACGCAACAATGTATCCATACGGGACTTTGACCATTCGACGCGTAATCTTATGTAAATAATTTTAAGCTATATATGCAGGAAATATTAATGTTGTGATCCGCGGTTCAGTTAAACTACAATTTATGAAGTACATATGTCATCAAAAAATAATTTATTTAAAATATTTATGGTATAAGGGACTGTGATTTAGGAATCGACATTGTGATTAATAACATTAAATGTTCTTTCTTTTTTTACAGGTGAAGTTTTGTTGCTAGATGCCTATCTTTATTTGTACGATTCTTAGGTATGAAAATAAAAAACTAAAGCTTTCTTTAAAGATAAACTCAGTCGTACGTTGATTGACGTCGTCCAAATCATTCATAATATATATACATATATATATATATATATATATATATATATATATGTATGTATGTATATATATATTTACGTGAATATAAAAATATGTTTGTTTTGCGCCTTTGTCCTTCGATCACGCACTAGCCGCTGGGTACAAATTATAATGAAATTTTGCACAGAGGTGGAATATATGCTTAAAAATAAATCAGAATAATAGCAATTGGAAACCTCCAACGAATTCAAATCATAAAATAAAACAATCATTGTCATGTTTTAATTTACGCATAGTGTTTGTAATAAAATTAAAATAGTACAACGTGATAATAACCACCGATCGGTAGCTTAATTAAGGCGATATTGTTTAAATTTAATATTTTCATAGGTATGTTTTATCAAATAGTAGATGAGCCATTTTCAAACTAAAATTATTTTTTTTTTTTGTTACTTAAAACCTTTTAAATAGAGACAATTCGAAGTCAATTATACCCATAAATTTTACGTGTTGGTAGAGATAGCAGTTTTTTTTTATATCGCACTCAGTGAAGCTTAAAAATTGTCATTTCTACGTCACAGTAAACTCTCTCAAAGGTGTGGTAGATTCTTAAGTCGATTTTGAAAATCAAAAAGCTGTGTTGAACTTCTCTGTATTTTTTTTTATAACATTTCAATGGACAAACAAGCATGCGAGTTACCAGAAAGCAGGCCATCACCGTCGCCCATGAACACTAGGAATACCACAGGAGTCACTAGCGCGTTGCCGATCCTTCAAGGGAGAATAGGGGGAAGTAGGAAAGGGGGCTATCACCGTCACCCATGAACACTCGGAATACCACAGGAGTCACTAGCGCGTTGTCGATCCTTCCAGAGGGCATAAGAGGAAATAGGAGAGGGAATCGAGGAGCTGGAGGAGGGAGTGCACTCATTATTGTTATTACATTTAATTGATACATAATAAATTAAACCAAGCTTGTTATAACGCACCGAATAGTGGAATACCAAAACAAAACATGTTAATAACAGTCCGCAGAACGCTATAATAAACGCTATGCTATAAACGCTACGCAAAATCGTATAATTTCCGCATCTCATCCGCAAGGATTAAGAACAATGACGGTGTTCTTTCAGGGAGAAAGAACCGTTGCGATAAAACGGAGTGCACGCTTGACGCCAGCCTCCCTGGCGCTAGTGGTAATCCACCGTGCCCATGGGGATGAGCTTAAACACCTCATTTTAATTTCATGAGGACGTCGGTTCGCTTCCACGTAAACATGTTTTTATGGACGGCACAAGGGTCCTTTGGAAATCGGCGAGGGAAGATTGACGTGTTAAATGTTTCAATTTTAATGTGTTTGTTGATGTGTTTCAATTTTCTTGCATCTGGTCTACTAAAAAAAAATAATAAATGTATTCAAAATTACAAAAATTGAACAATATACAGGTTAAAATGAATTTTTGATTTGTACAAAGTATACATGTAATAAAAACATAAACTTCATACGTCTGTAAATTAAAGATTTTTACAAAAAGTAGATGAGAGGGGTCGAAGAATAAGTAACAGAAAGCATTTTTTAATTATTTTTTTATATTCCTTTTTTTTTAATTTTCATTCTATGTCCAGGCGATAAACCCACGAATGAAAGCTAGTATACACAAAAATGATTTAAAACCAATGACTTCTTTTAAAATAGACTAGTAGGCATTTATTATATACTAGCTTTCCGCCCATGGCTTCGTTCGCGTGGACATAGAATGTATACCTTCGTCTTCATACGTACAGAACGATGTTGCTGTCAATCCCAAAATGGTTCCCGCTTTCAATTCTGGTGAGGGTACTGTTCGTTTCCGATACCGGTCACGCACTTATTTCATTCCGTACCCACGCTCGGTTTCAAATTCGAATTCAAATTCAAAATATTTTTATTTCGTAGGTTACAAAATAACACTTGAAATACGTTATAACTTTTTACGAATTTACACTTTACCACTCGTTCGGAAGGCAGTTTTCCCTCAAGAAGAACGAGCGAGAAACTTAAGGGTAGCTCTTTTCTAATTTGCACATACATAGCCAAAACAAATACGAGACCATTAAGAATGAAACAGCCCGGTAAGAAGTCGAGCCGCTTATGCCCGTGGATATTTGTCTTCTAAATATTCAGAAATTGTGTAATACCCTTTTTTACTGAGTGATTGTTTAATAACATTCTTAAATTTATATAGGGGTAGATCTTGTATATCCACAGGAACCTTAACGAATAGTCGCACACAGAGCCCTCTGAATGAGTTTGTGACTTTAATCGACTAACATGTGAAATCAGTTTATTTTTATTTCTGGTATTGAGTTTATGTCGACTACTATTTCTTTTGACCATTTCTAAATATTTTTTTTTAATATAATAAATTTTCATAAATGAATTGGGATACCAGCGTTAAGATTCCAATTTCCTAAAACTTACTTCTAAGAGATGCACGAGGTCCGAGCTTGTAAGAGAAGCTTGTTTCTACTCCAAGCCCGTTCTCAATTTCTCCCTGTTTTTCAATTATCCGAGGACGTCGTGATCTGAAGGCCGAGTATAGGTTTTTATTTTTTTTTTCTTTTGAACGTTGTTCGTTCGTATTGTGACGTCTGCGACGCTAACAATCATCATTTGCCTTGTAATGTCTCAGGCTAAATCTTAATATGACAATAACTATTTTTCAGACATCCGATTTAAATGAAATAAAGCCTGTACTCTGCTCCGATCTAAGCTCTATCTACCTGTGAAAACCGCATTGCAATCCTTTCAGTGATCTCAGAGATATGCGCGAACAGACAGACTAAATTTTAAAATCATTGTTTTTTCTTATACAACCTTTCCCTTATCGCCCTCTGTCCATATTTCATTATATATACCTTCAATGTACAAATACACCGGGTTGTACTTTTTTATGTGTACAGATTGAAGTTTTAATTCAAACTGTAATACATTTATTATAGATCTAACTTTATTTTGAAAATTAACTACCCGCAAATGCTACTCAACCAATTGTATACGAATATTCACTGAATATTACCTAAATCCGAATCTAGTTATGGAATGCTTCGTGGATTTTTTTTATTATTCATTTATTTTCTTATGTATCTTAACAATCCGACAAAATTTGACAATTCTCATTAATAAATACAAAAAAAAACACGGACTACATACGGGTGACTTCAAACACGTTCATTCCCGCGGAACCGTCGGTCTCCTCGATTTGGTAGCAGTATAGCTGTAGATGGCTCCTGCTTACTGGAGTGGTTGAGGAGTGGTCGCCCCGACCGTCCATACGCCGACATTCAGATTAAGAATGTAAACGGATATCGGGACGCTGTTCCGCCACCAGAGGGCACTTCACGACGCCGCGCCGACGGACCTCCCGGTCCACACTCCATAACCCCCCCCTATTTTCGGTAGGTGCGGGGGAAGGGTTCCGCGAAATTATCCCGGGCGATTTGGGGCGACTCGATTACCGCCCGAGACGGCACAGCCTCGGTGATGACGTCACGAATATAAATGACAGAATGGAATGCATATAATGATTTCGTAGAAGACCATAAACAAAGGATGGACGGCGTTAAGCTGGTGATGACGCGTGTGATTGTGACGTCATGCATTTATTGGCGGATGGAGAGGGGTGGTTTATGTCAAAAGGAAAGGGTTAACAATTATATTTAATTATAATTTTTCATACCCTGATATCGAATTGAAAATAAAAATAGAAATAAAGCCCACTACTACGCCTCCATCATCCCACTCCCTCCTCCATCAATGATCATATTTCCATCCAAAAGCCCGGCAAAGCATTGGGGACTCCTTGAGAATTACATACAACCATGGGCGGCGGTGACCACTTGTATTTTATCGGCTTGTATGCTCGTTTGGCCCTCGATGCGCTATAAAAAAATATCCTAAAATGCATAAGTCCTCGCATGCAAATAAATAAGAAAATAAAACATTGCAACACATATTCCGATATAAATTTTACATAGTAAACAGTTACAGTTGTAAGTCCTTGTAATGTCCATTCAAATTATGGGACAAATAAGAATCTTATCTCAACTATAAATCACAATTTTTTTATCACGAAAAACTAGTACAAACAGTGACCGATAAAATAGTTTTTCAACTCTCCTATCAAATAATCTCTAGAAACCACTCATCTTTCTTAAAAGAATATACATATTTTTTTTTTTGGTTAAATTTCACTAATAAAGTATATTATATTATATTTATCGTTCTAAAAACATTTTCGCAATCAAAATTCGAGTACTTTTGCTGATGCAGGCTGGTCTCGTGCTCTCTCTCGAGCTTGTTCATTTGTCGAAGTCACAGATCCGGTAATAACTGATCTCAGATATGGCTTTTAATCAATTTGAAACCAATATTTTATACCAAGTGGTCATCTCTAATGAGTTGTGCCCCCTATAAAAGTAAAATGAGTATCACAAGTTAATTTCTTATTCGTATCAACTGTTTGATGTCCACTGCTGAGCATAGGTTACGTCCCTTTATTTCCACAATGAACGGTTTTAAATAACCTATAAGCAATTAGTGAACCACAACGGCCAAGTTGACAAACCAGTAGTAGGAAATTCCATTCTTGATCATTACTTGAGAATCCTTTTTGCTGGCAGTTGTAATCAAAATAAATAATTTGTAATGTTTTCTTTAATGTTGGGCTAAAAAAAACCTTTTTTTCTATTCAATTGTAATTTTTTATGATAAAGTTATAATTTGACTAAACCTTGCACGGCTATTTAAAAACAGGTAAGTTAATAATTTTAGATGTACTTAGGTTGTATTGTGTTTTTATGTGATCCGTCTTAGATGCATTTAAAAAACTTAAACTTAGCATGCAGTATTGTGGTAGTAGAACTAGTATTTATATAAAAAAATAATCTTATTTTAATATAGATATTATTTTATTTTTTATGTAGTAGTTTTTATTTATTATGTATTTAAACATTATAGCTATACATTGTATGTTATTATATATAATCCAATATTCTTCCACGCAATAGTAACATTTGAGTGTTTTATCATATAAGCTTATTGTAATTTGGGTATGCTGACATAAAAAATATACTTTTAAGATTGCACACACAAAGGTTGTCAATGTTACCCTATTACTAAGCCTATATCATTGTCTGTCCATGCTTCTGATCGGGTCTGGTCTACATTTAAAGGGCCTTATCATTGGAATTATAATTTTAATAGTATGTGTTATTATGGCAGACATATTAAAAAATAATAATAATAAATAAAAAACAAACATTAATGGGGTATCCCATACAGGCAATATGTTTTATTATCTTTTATTTTTTGCTTATCTTAAAAAATGTAATACAGTGAAGCTCTATAATTTATGTAAATATATTGTAAACTTTAGAATAAAACAAGGAATAATGAAAATTGTCAAAAAAATAATATTTTCATATAATATAAAAGACTATGACTGACTGATATATCAACACATAGACCAAACTACTGGGTCTAGAGACTTGAAAATTGCAACTAAATTTATGTTATAACATAGACAAACACTAAGAAATGGTTTGTAGGAATACCACCCCTAAGAGAGTGAAAATGGTGAAATACTGTTGTATGGAAAATTGAAACCATTGAAGCTGCAGATGTCACACTTAATGTTAGTTACTTGTAGAATTAAAGAAGTAAGAAAAAACTTACATTTTAACTGCTTATTATAATTAAAAATAATGACTTGTATCATTCTCGTAAAAGCTCTAAAAGGGCGAAATAAGGGATGAAATGTTTTATGGAAAATCATAACTGATAGTTGCATTTTGGACATTTTTTACGTGCTTAAACCATTTATTCTATTACTATGAAACTAGCTGTAAATAGAGCTTGGGAACAAGAAGCTTTCAAAAACAAAACTTTGCATAATATTTCTGTCAACAAAGATTTTAAAAATTCTTTCAAATTTTATTTTGATACTACTGGTATTTGCTATGTCTTCTTCCAAATCAGAACTATGATTAGTAGCAAAATTGCACACAATACAAGAAATGGAATTGAAAGTCCAAACTAGGATTGAATTTGAGAATGAGACCAAAGGCAAAATGAAGTATAAGATCAAAATTAGAATCAAGAGCGTGTCTGGAATCGTAATAAAAAGTAGTACCGAGAAAAAAATTTAAAGCAGGATTGGAATTGAAGATGAAAAAATTGACATAGAGAACAGAACTGGGTCAGAATTGAGAACAGGATAACAGCAGGGATCTCAATTACATGACAAGACTATGTAGAAAATAAACTAATTTATTTTATGTCTATGCGGACGCAGCCATGGATAAAAACTAGTGTTACATAAGAAAAAATGTGTGTTTCTAAAGAATGGTTGACTTGGCTGATATTGACACTTGACAGTTGTGATAGGTCTCCTGATATCAGGAGAAATTATGGAAGAGAAATTAGAAGCCGAGAGAATGGGATTACGAAAAAGAGGGACAAGTCATTGAAAGGAAGTCCAAAGTGCAGTGAAGTGACAGATAAGTACAATCAAACAAAAGCTGGTAGCCTAATAATTTATTGCTTTCGTTAGATAATTTAAGTGGTGTGTGCACATGTTCATGTTTAAAATGTTTGTGCGTATGATTACGTGCGAGTGTAAATTTATGTTTTGCGAAATCATTAGTTATAGAAATAGATTATTGGAAAATTATAGTAAAAAAATTTAAAATCTCCTATATACGTTTTGTTCATTTTGTTTGCATACCTAAACTATTCAAGCAATTACTATAAAATTTTGGTGATGTATTTTATGCATGAATATGAACAGTAAGGTTTCTGAAAAACAATAGTAGCATTTTTCCCATGATTTGCCTCCATATTTGTACTATTGAAACGAACTATCAAATGATTGTGAAAATTCTTGGCCTTATAGCAAGTTACACTATCCCTGAATAAAATAGGCTACTAACATTTATCCCGGCTTCATCCGCATGTTAATTCTACTGCACATAAAATTCTAAAACTCCTTCACACACAAAAAGCTATATTATTCCCGAGTTATGTAGCTCATAATTTATTTTCATACTAGTATTTGCCTTGGCTTCATCCAAATCGAAACTTTGACCTGTAGCAAAATCGAATTGAAATCGGAATGAGGAGTTGAAATGAAAGCCAGGACCATGACTGAAATTGAGATGTGAGCGGGAGTGAAAATCGAATACAGGATTGGGATTAGAATCAAGAGAGTGACTATCTAAATCACTAGCAGTACCGGGATCAGCACTGAGAACATAAAATTACGATTAAGAGTTAGATGAATCAATATAAAAGACGAAGATTCTATGTCCACGTGAGAGAAACTGCTGGAGGATAATGGAGAGGTTACACCAGAAAATCAGTAACTCTATTGACTATTGCTTTCTTGAAGTGTAGTAAATTATCAGTTGTTACAGTTATTCTATAATTTGACCTGATTTCGAAATTGTAACGATATTGGATTTATCATAGACCACTCGTGAGTTATCAAAGATAAACATTATTAGAATCTGCAGGGTATATGAATAAAAATTATTTACAATGTTTATGCAATGATTATAATGATATTTTCTTATAATCTCAACTATTTGAAATCGTTAAATCTATATAAAAATTAGGTGAAATTTGAAAATAAAATGTCTGTTTCTATTACCTATTTATTTAACTGTGACATGAATAATATAAACAGAATATTTAAAAAATATTGATAATAGTAAATCAATACTGTTTTCAATGATAGTACTTTTCACAAAACAAAATACAAAACATGATTGAATTGTTTGCTCCCGGCTTCATCTAAATCGCAACTGTAATCGGTAGGGGAATCAGAATTGAAAGCGGTACTGAAATGGAGGACGAGACTGGGTTTGAAAATGAGTGTGGGATCAAAATCAGAATCAAAAATCATTCTAATGTCCATGCTGACGGAGCTGCGGCCATTAACTATACAGGTAAGCCACACAGAAGAAAGGGCAGAACAAGGTCTGCCACACCAGCTAGTAGATTTATAAACAATACTATCACGTTGATATTAGAATGGTATATCTTTAAATAAATATCATAATTTTATGACATATTTACAAAAATCTCGAAGAAGTGATACAAGTTCAAATCGTGAGGAGATCCATGGAATACAAAATTCCCCATTTCTTCCATAATTTCAAACAATATTTGTTATGTTTTTGTCAGGATGTAGAAAATAAAAAATACATAATGATTAAGTAGGCAGAATCCCCATATATTTACATATCTCTCTCGCTTCACTGATAGCCACCACTCCTTTCATGTAAGGTTCTTGCTTTCAGGTGCTCAAAGTTTAGCCCGCCTTTAATATGGCATCAATACAGTCTGTATAAGATGTTCTAGAGTGACCCTTCCCAACCTTTTCACCACACATATTTGCTTTATTTCTATTCTATTGCCACTCTACTTTCATTCATCCTTTCCAGGCGGCCACACCACAGCAACATACCTTTTTCTACTCTAGTCGCCACATCTTTCAAACCACACCTCTCCCAGGCATCACCATTTCTACATGTATCATCTGAAAACAGTCCAAGCATACTACACAAAGATTACACGTCCACTGTATAGATTCTCCTTTCAATACTCTTCTATCATACACAAATTTCACGGCCATACATAAGCATAGAAACAAGAACAAAAGAACTACTTTATATTATTCCTCGGATCGGAAGGAAAATTTATTCAAGCAAAATTTTCAATACAAAATTTTAGTATTGTTCATGTGTTGGTAGTTCTACAAACTGTAGCTTCAACTTAGTACTTTCATAATATTATTGTAACTAAGTTTTATTTAGTTTTCCTTAAATTTATATTGTCATTAAATCTCTCAAGTTAATATGGTCTATTAACTAAAGCTTTTTGTAATGTATGAAGTTTTATAAAAACTTGATATTAATTCAAGGAAATTCGTTTCAACATTTATAAATCAAATCAAATCTTATATAAAAGTTGATATGTTTATAAGTATATTTTTATACATCAAGGTATTTCAGTGCATGTAGAAATTTAGATTTCCACAAATAAAAATATGTTCTTGATGAAATTAAATCTATAAAACAAATGCATTTCTCAATACAATCACATTGTTGTATTTTTTTTTATTTTTATATAAATAGTTATACAAATTATACAATTTCTCATATATCCAAATATGTCTGCCCATAAATAATTTTCTCATACTGTCCAAATAAAAAACACTATCTCCTTAAACTTTACATTATTAGGTAATTTAATATTTTGCACTTACCTAAGTATATAAAATTTATGTTTATGCTGCTCAATTATAAGAAAGACACTGTATACATAAGACACCAGTCAAGTTCTGGAAGTCCATATTTTAATATCTTACAGTTATCTTAAGACTCAACAATTAGACTCATAAACTGAATAATAGCGGAAAACTTGTGAAAAAAAAAATTATATAAATAATATTGGCTAGTTTATACGTCACAAACTCCAGAGAAGTACAAAAGCAACTTTATAAACACAAACATAATGAAATACTTACCAGTGTAAGAAGCAGAGCTGTATGAATCAGCAGAAGATGCAGACAGAGACCGGCTCCTATATCTAGCAGACTTCTTTAAGGCTCCAGATTTCGCGCGCTGGCCATCGAACTTGGCCCCGGTTCCTTCCGTGTTACCGCCACGCACTTGCCCAGGATCTGTTACTGGACTATCACTGGCCACATTAGCTGTGGACACATCTTTACGATGCTGATTGGAATCCCCATGACTCTCCGACATTTTTGATTATTCTCTAAGTTTTTGATTAGATAATGACTAGTTTCGTTGACGCTTATATTCTAATTAATTTCCCTATGCACTATCATAACCTTCAAATAGCGAATAAAAAATACTGCAATGCTCTATCGCAAAAATTAAGCTTCACAAATAAATTACAATACTTAACAAACGAAATAATAATAATTATAACATATAATAAAATGCAGCTAATAAATAATTAGGCTATTACTATAATGAGAAATTAAATTCAGAAAAGCTTAAAAAAGCTTTTCTCAGCTTTTCAGCATAAAAACCGCGATCACGAAAACTGAAATGCTAAATGATAAATGTCAAATTTGGGGATACCATAACCGTTCTCTGAAAATATGATGCCATTATATAACGCAATTTATCCGATAGAATACTTGTGGGAATTTAAATGGCTAAGTCAAAATTATGCACTGATAAATCAGTACTTAGAGTAAAACATCGTTTTAATATCATATTTAATAAGTTAAGCTTTTTTGTAAGTGTTAATATAGAGCTTTTTTAATTTACTTTCTTTTATTAACTTACGTGATATATACTTTTGTAATCAATACACTGAACCAAATAAAACTTCCGTTCATTTAGTAATACTAAACTGTGATTTCTATTCAAATTCTAAACATAGTCTGGCTTCCAAACTGTCACTACAGTCATTTTATTTCAAAATTGAAATACGACAACAGTTCAATATTTTTAACCTTAGTTTCTACATTTTATACTGCAATATTACAATATTTCTGTATTAATACAAGGTTGTTTTAGAAACGTACAATTATAAAATCCGTAATTATAATTTCGGATGCTAATATAATAATCATTTCTATTATTAATGTTGTATAACGATTTCGTAATTTAAAAATTACAGTACAAGAAACAATCAAAAGCTTAAAGATTTTAAAATATTTCTAATTTATTAATTTACAGTAATAACTTAAAATAATTTGTTTATTTAACATACTTGTACGCTGGGAAAATGTTTCCAATGGGAATAAATAATGGAAAATTATTTTCCATGTAGCAGCAAGCCCAAACAATATGGAAGTGAAATGTACGACAGCAACAAACGAAGCGTATGAATTAGAAAATAAATAAAGAAATTTCTAATTTCTTTACATTTTAACTGTACGTAAACTTTTTTATTTCTCTTAGGTTAGTGTACAATACGTTTACATATAATATGTTCTCTTTGGAAACGGTATATTTGACTATATTTAATATTTTGTATTAAAATTTTTATTACCGGTTTTTCGTAGAATGTTACCTGAAATTGAAGTGCATATATCTATTTCATTTCTCACCCAACAAGTTCTGATAACATTTTGTAATATGTTGAAAATATAATTTATAGCACATTCATTATGCGTTTCGAAAGTATTAAATAGTATTTCAGTTTCTTTGTGCCTTTTTTGAATTAATTATTATTATGTTTTATTGTCAGTGCATTGACAATAACTATATGTTTGTGTATGGTGCATGTATTTGTGATGTTTATGTGAAAACATGCTTATATGTTTCCAATAAGGTTAGGTCTGTGTATTTGTAATTTTAACATTGATATAAACATTATAAACAAATGTAGCTTGCACACGTTTTTAATGCAAATAGTGTAAAAGTGCGCATTAAACCTGTTTTTTAAGGTGACAATATTATTTAAGTTACTTAAAGTTTATCTTAATGGTGCACATGTATTAATATTTTCATTGTATTCAAGTACTTATTAAGATCTTTTATTTTACTCTGATGAACAAAATAACTGTGTATTTGATATTCTTGATAGGATAAATAGATCATATGAATGTTGTGTGCTTTTGCATGCTTTATTTTAACTACTTACAACTCCAAAAAATCAGTATTCATAGAAATTCTAATGTTCATGTGAATGAGCATTGATTTTTTTCATAAACGAACATCTGTTTTAATGGATTTCCTTTTACAGCATTCTTTTTTGCATAATGCTTTGATATCTTTCCGTTTTGTTTTTGAGTTATGTCTATGGCAAAGTCTCGTTTTCTGCAGTAAATAGAGTAAAAATTTAATAATTTAGTGGTTGATTGTTCATATCCAGTTACATAACAGTGAGTCTAGTACCTTCTTTCAAAGACACTGGATGTTGTTGAAACTTGCATGGTATCTGGAAAGTAATTGATTGCCTCATAAAATTTTAATATGCCCTTATATGATATAAAAGTTCATACCCATGATAAATAGTAAACAATTCAAAATATATTAAAAAATGTATAAATCACATGAAACATTCATTACAATGTACTATACCCAAATTTTGTAAAATTAAGTAGTTATGTAAATTTAAGTGTATTTTATGACATTAGTGAAGTTTGGGGTTTTTATTCAGAAATTCACTATTTGTTAAAACATTCCTTATATATTAGTAGTTGCCTACTATATTTATTGTAAAAATAGTAAACTAGTTAAAGCAATAACAAAGATAAAATATCAAATGCCCTTCTTGATATGTGATTGTGTGCCAGAAAAGTTCTTATAATGGGTGGCTTCACAATACTTGTAATTAAATGATTATTGACATATTTGAGTGGTCCTGTACTTTGCTTTGGTTTAAGGTAAGAATTCTTTTCAACGACAACATACTCTATGACACAATAATTGTCAAAGCTTGATCATCTTCAGAGGGCAAGGTGTAAATGAGCTCCTCACTAGGAGTATCATTTTATAGTATCTCCACTTAAAACGTTCCGTGGAAGTAGAAAAGCCAGTCGCTGCCGTTTTTACTAGAACTGTCATAGTGGAGGTGTTGCCTTATCGCATATATGGGAATTTGTCATGTTTAATGATAATACCATTTGACATTAGCAACACATACAATTGACCATTCTTTGTTAACAATACCCTCATCTCACCTCGAGCCCACACCAAGCATGTGGGAATGTATTTTTTTTGTGCAAATATTGTGTTGTGTTAATCATAATATAACATGGCGGTGGCAATAGATTTTCCTACTTCCCTTTACCAGAATGTTTTTTTTTGTATTCGCAATGCTGTTTTCTCTGAAATAGAGTCAAAAAACCTTTATAGTTTTTTTTTTTTATGACACCAATGGAAAAGAGTGTGGAGGACACAAGCTTTTCTCTTGACCCAGTCATTGGTAGAAGTGGTAGAACTTAACACGCTTTTAAGAGGCATGGAGCGACTGGTTTATTTGACTCGACTTGAAAACTTATTGCTCACGATGAAACCTGGTACCGTTTGGTCTGAAGTGAATGCTCTTAAAATAGCCGCTCCACTCATTTACAGAGTTTCGTCTTCAACAAGGAACACTTGTAATACTACCATGTCCGTCTGTTCCTTTATGTGTTCACAACTTATCTCAAAGGCTCTTAATACGGGAAATCTGTAATTTGACACGGGTATAGCTATCAATCATGTCAACGAATTGGTAGAATGAAATCTTGAAAAAAGAATTTGTTGAGTTACCTCCCTTATCCATAAAGTGGGGATGACATTTTTTCTCATCTATTCTATGGTGTGTGGTATAGTTGATAGCTCATTCAAAACCGTTGCAGTTCTGTGAAAAACATTTTTTAATTTACGGATCCATTTGCAAAATACGTTAAGCTTATTAATGTAGACCATTCACCCAAAAAAAAAAAGAAAAAAAACAGAAAATAAACCATCTGAAAAACGTAGCTGGATAAGTAAGAAACAAAATTTCGTACAAATTCCTTTGAAAATTATTTCAACAACATTGTTGATTGCATAAAACAGGCGGTAAATATAAGTACATGAACCATGTATTATGAAAATATAAAATTATGACATCTTTAACACTCGCCTATGCGGCCCCATTTTTAAACGTTATTAGCCATTAAACTGTAAACTTAATCGATAGGTTCACATTTTCAATCAAAAAGGCCCCTTCCGAGTTTGCATATTGTGATGAACTATGGAACCCTAGATTGCATGTGGCCCGACATGCAATTGACAATTACAATTTAAGTAGCAAAGTCACTTCTCTTATACTTATGGTAAAACCCGTTTAACCGCTTATATTAATGGGCATTTAAGTGAATCAGGCAATTAATTACCTAAATATGTAGGGCTCTAATTTTTGATGTGGAATTTTTATTATATGTGGTTGTGTATTTTTTTCTATTTTAAAACCTGCTTGCAATATCATTCTAATCTTCAAATTTAATACTGTTGTCAATTGAAGTTTGTTAGATAAACATTTATCTCTATTGACATGCTAAGACCTATGCATACCGCTGTGATCACTAAAATGACACACTACAAGTACCAATGGAATAACCAAGTATGCGTCGGATATGCTCACTGATGGTTCCACACCACAGCATAGTGCATTATGCGTTTGTGAAAGAAAAATTTTAGTTTTTTCAATCAATTCTAAATATTTAATACTAGCCTATCGGCACTATTATGAGTTGTTGTTTTGCTTTAGAAATTGCAATATAATTATATCAAGTTTGATGGTTGCATGTATTGGCATTTTTAAGATAGGGCAAAATGAGAGAACCCTTGGGCCAACCCTGAAACTTCCCACTATTTTTGAGCTCAAAACGCTTGAAAATATACTCAATCAGAACTTTTGGAGCTGTTTGGAACTAGGAAAAAAAATAACAATTTTAATTATTAAGTAATATAAAATAATTTTAGTGCTATAAAAGATCAGATATATAATAGTAAAATATGATTTTATAATTATTCATTTGTGTTTTATATTAACTTTGATAATTATTGTAAAATCTTTATTTATGTGAGTATTGTTTTTTATGACAATTTAAAATTATAATGGTATAAAGTATATAATCTATGGGTGATAATAAGATATATTGTTTTAAATTTAAGGCAGAGAGAGGGCGATGTGAAAGGCTTTTTTATAGAACCCTTAAAGTTATAAATAATAAATAATGTAAGAAGTCTGATTGTAAGAATAATTACATAAATATTCTATACTTTTTGACATATATGTTTTGATAATTCGTAATACAAAACAATTTTACAGCAATTAGCCTTAATTTTCACTAACAGAATTATTGGAATTTATAATTCATGCTATTCAAATCAAGAATAATTTGTTTTATGATTGTTCTAAGCTATGAAAGATCATGCAAATCATTTATGTTTTTCAGTAACGAAGAATGGCTACAGTCGGTCATGGACGTGGTTACACCGGTCGCCATCATATCCGAGGAGGTTAAACCCGCGAGGAGCCAAGAATGACTACAAAGCTGATGCAGAAGCAAAAATACCAAACACGAGTCCCAATTCTCCACCCCCTAGACCGGAGAGGAGCGATACGGCTAAAACAGAAATACCGGATCTGAATAATGACATTGCACAAGACAGATATGGCATCAATTCTAATGAAGACGCTGATGTGTTACAACAACTGTTGCATGTTGATGAGCAACATAAACCGCTATTGGTATTGGTGAGTGTACTTTCTTCTAATTGGAAAATATTTTTAGTAAATAAAAATTATTACCTCATTACCAAAAATATTATAATTATATCTACTTCTTTATTTATAAAACATTAAAATGTAGGTAAATCGATACATTTTACGACATTTATATAAGGTGATACAGTGATAATCGATTTCTAATTGAAATATAATACAAGAACAATAGTAATCAATTATTTAATAATTAAAACAAGATTATTAATTTATTATGTACACCAGTCCAATAGCATTCACAAACATGCATTAGAGATGTAACCTTATATTAAATTCATTAAATTAAATAACAATAACTCTTCATTTGAGATGTTTAGGCTAAAATTAAATAAAAATTAGTTAATTTGACTGCAAAACCCTCTCACATATGTATTCCATATGCAATCAATTATTTATATAAAATGTCTCATATACTACAATATTTCATTTCATATTAAAACTATGTTACCAACTATTTTCTAATCATGAATGTAAATTAGAAATGATACAACACAAAGTACATGAAATTTTGTCTATACATAAATATACATGTTGGAACATTTACATTTATGTATAATATATAAATGTGTTAAATGCACAGACAAGCTATATGTACATATAAAATTGTTCCAGTTGGAACAATTCAGCCCTGGAGAAGATGGTATCCAATTCAACCGAAAACTGAGACATTTTGAATCCAGTCTCACAACATTGTATCCCGAAGAAGCAAGACTGATGTAAGTATTTTAAAAATATTAAACTAGTTATTAAACTTTTAAAATTGTTGTCATTACTAGTGTCCTGCTCCGGCTTTGTATGGATTCAAAATAGTTAAGTGTAATACAAATTTTGTTTGTCTATAAACGAATGAATAGTAGATTTTCCTTTGCGATTATATTTAAATCTTACAAATTTTTTTTCTACATGATATTTGAAATAATTCCTAGTACTCGAATGTTTATTGACATGTGAGATATCCGAAATCAGTTCAGTTAAATGTAATTAAAATTTTATCTGTCTGTAAAAAAAAGTGCCTAAGTTATTTCTTTTGTAATTACATTTTAAAAAACTCACTATTTGTCATTATTGAACTTACTTACCAACCGTTAACATTGGTTACTATTGGTTACAATTAAAGCTACTCGTTAAACACAAATCCCCATCACAAACACTATTTGTTGTTATTGATGTTATAAACTTTCGGTTGAATCATATAGAAGTTCACATGCTGCAGTGCCATCTGATATTGTATTGAAACAAAAAAGATAGCACAAAAACTTTCTCCAGAAAAAATACATGTACATACCAAATTTCAGATCAGTGTAATAGTATAGAAGTTGATTACTGCAGCACACAACAGTTGGACAGTTCCGAGAATTATAACAAAGCAGATAGCCCAAAAATCTCCATGGAATCTATATATAAATTCCATGAGTTAAAATATAGATACATATACTCATGCCAATTTCCCAGAAGGATAGGCAGAGACTGGATGCTTAAAATGTGTGCCCTTTTTTAATATGCCATCAATTTGGTCTGCATGATATTTTCTAGAGCAATCCTTGCCGACTTTTACATGACACATATTCGCTTCATAGATTTGTTTCTTCAGACTGCTTTCTCTAATTATAGATGACCATACCTTTGTACACCTTTTTCCACTCTAGTCAGCACATCCACTTTCAAACCACGCTTATCTGACATGACAGTCGCAGGTGTCATATCTCCACTGCATATACTCACATATAAAAAATATTTATACCAGATTGCAAAACTAAAACTTTAAGCTCTTTACTTTGACTATACCTAGGTTGTAAACTGCAGGAAAAAGACTGCTAACAACCAGTGTCCCAATGTAGAGGCAACAGCTTAACAGAGTTTCCGAGGTGATGACTAAGTTTGACAAATGATTTGATTTGATTCAGGTTCAAATCCCTGGTCTCAGCCATAGTCAAAGTTTGAATGTGATTAACCTTTTAACGTTAACATGTTTTGTGCATCTAGTTTATATTAAAATTGTAAATCAGCCTAATAAAGTATTTTTATTTTTATATCGAAATGTATTTATTTCGAATCGCATTGATTAAATTTTCATACGTTTCGCCTTTGATTATAGCGAGGCTTTCTTGTCTCTGCGCGCCGCGGCGCTGGTGAGCGCGGCGACCACTCGCAAGCTGGCGGCCGTCGGGGCGTCGTTCTGCCGCCAGCCGCGGCGCCAGGTCCTGAGAAGCGCCTTGCTGAACGCCATGCAGTCCACCTATTCCAGTGAGTTGTGATCCATGAAGCTACGAAATCTCAACTATCAGCACTTCTGGAATGTACGCGTCCGGACAAGGAATATCGTCCGTTTGGCGGAACTCACCTGGCACAACCGGCGTTCATCCCAGACGGTCCAAGGCGCGGACCTCAATCGTCCAGTAGTCAGCGCAGGATTGCTTTTCACTCCCATTATTTTATTAATGCAATTCATTCCATGCGTGCTGCATGTTAAAGCTTGTTGCAAGCAAGCGTCTAATTATGAATTCCCGTGAATCAACTCCTCCCAAAATAGAAAATTTATTCCACATAATCCCTCGTATCATTTAATTCTCGTCTGTGCTTTTGCCCGCTGGCCCGACCGACTTATTTCGTTTGTCAACGTCGAATGTGACGTTTCCCGTTCTGCCCCACAGTCCGTCGGTTGTCTGTGTCATGGGGAATGATTTTAAGGAGGGAAAATGGCAGAAACATGGAGTAATCATAAAAAAATGTACTAAAACAGACAGTTTCCATTGAAGCAAATGTATGGGGGGGGGAGGGATTGCAGGAGACCACGGAAAGGGCATATTTTAAAATTAATTTATGTTTTAATATGTTGTTTACGAAACATCAATACATACTTTACATAAATAAGTTAACTTTTAATTACTTGCCTGTCATTGTTTTGCAGTATTAATAAGCTATCCTAATAATATTCCATATTTTTTCCAGAACTAGACGTCCTGCAAAGAGCCAACCCACAATTGCTCGTCAATGCTGCGAATCTCATGGGCGATTATTTTTCTGGTATAGTCTTTTTTTTTATACTCCAGCACAGGACATGCTTTAATCTTGAATACACATATACTGTACTTGAATGCTGGCGTGGAACTCCACAAAAATGTACATTTACATGAAATATTCATCGTACATGTGAATCTTTGACAAAAAAATTTTCAAACCAATGTCATGAACCATGTTTGTATCCAAATTGTTGGACTGCCTTGGAAGTTCTTTTATATGATTCAGTAGAAAATGCAAAAGTAGAAGAATGAATACAGTGGAGTTTGCTTAGTATATGTGGAGTGTCTTTTAGAGATAGACTAAGAGAGCAATGTGCTTTGAAAGAAGATGTAGTGAACATCGGCCATTTGGAAAGAATGGACGAAAGTAGAATTGAATAACAAAACGAGTATATCGAGAGCATGTGTATGGTGAAAGGGTCGGCGAGGTTATACCTAAAATGGTATGCAGACCAAACTGGTGGCATGAAACAATGTATGAATGCCAATAAACTGAGATGTCTGTAAAAAATAGTACATCGGTTCTGTATTCAATTCGTGACGAAACAAATATGTCATGTTAAAGAGATGCGTGTCATATTTGGCCCAAAAATTTTTATTAAAATAAATTAATATATAAATAAGCTTATTACTGTATAAATACACAAAGTGTATTTAACTTGTGTATTTTTTTTATTTAAATGTACTTAACTTTATATAAATACATGGATATAATTAGATACACTTAATATTGCCTGAAGTTATAATAATTGCAATGTTTTCTTCTGCGGTACACAGAGGCGCGCCTGCAAAATGGTAACAAGGTGCAGGTGCTGGCTGTGCCGCTTGTGCAGTATATGCGCGCGCTGCTGGCCTCCGATGATGTCAGAGCTCATCGCAGCCTCGCCACGCAGGTAAATGCGATTAGGGAGCGAAACACTCAAGTGCGATTGACGTTTCGTCTAATCGGATTGATTTATCAAATTCATCAAATCGTATATCGCTAAATGATGTTGACACGAGTACCTATGGAGAAGCCGCGCTATAGACGCGTAGTGTAAATTTTTAGAATCTTACATAGTGCAGTCTGGTGAAAAAACTTATTAATGAAAAATTTTTGTATAACTAAATTCTTATTTATTTACCACTCTTTTATACAGTATAAATAATAAGTTATGGCGTATCTTGACATTATTTGTACTTTATTAAGTTTTGCTTTACTAACTCATTTATATGCGTATCTTCCCTGACAAAAAGAAGAAAATAAAAAAGTGTATCTGTGTGTCAGCTTCAATGCAGGACTGGAGTTTATTTCTTAAATACGATTGTCTTTGAACATGCAATAGGCAAAGAGTGTAAATAAATACATCTCTTATAATACTGAAACCATGTATGTATATGTAAATAAACATGGGAAACTAAGGCAAATTATCGTGTAAACGGTACTTAACGCAACTTATGGACTCGCGGACAGCAATGTTACCTCTACAAACTCCCCAACATTAAATCACGTTTGCATATTCTATAAGAGTTATTAAACACTTCAATATGAATTACACACAATCTTAGTCTCAAAAACGTCATTATTGTAAATATAACACTTTGTAACAAAATACTTTAAGGTCCTTGAAAGGACAATGACCGCTCGCGTTCAACACGAATCAGCTAGGGTGACACGACGTTCACGCACGATTGCAAGGATGCGACTGGCTTGGTGAACTTTGTGTACGCGCTTGGGGTGCACGGCGTCACACACTATCTTCAGCATGGTCGCAAAGTTGGAACATCGTAAAATTTAAAAACACGTTATAAACTATTTTTTTCAGAGATGGCTACCTCAATGACTATGTTTTCTTTGACAAAGTTTTTCTAAAAAAAAGTTGATGAATATTTGCAGAAAAATGCATGATCTATTCCATACGGCATACATAGATATATCTAAATATATTTTATTATTTGAAATTAAGATCAACACTATACCATTGAAAGTTATTATGTTCGCATGGCAAATTCAAAAACCCTGAGCAAAGCTCGGTTGCCCAGGTACTATATAACTTCTTCATTGTTGATATGTATTAAAACATTACAACCTAAACTTACAAATTGCATGTTGTATAATATTATATAATAAATATTTATAGTAAGGAAGTAATAATTATTATTAATTGTTAATTATTTTAGAAAATTGCCTTGAATAATCAATTAGTTAAAATAATTTGTAATTTTTGGCATCAAATAAAGCAAGATAAGCTTGCTATGTACCCTGCTAAACCATCAGCTATTTTCATAACGAAACATTCCAGTGCCCTTTGCTTATTGAGTTGTCATATTGGTTCCAGTTGATGCAAAATGGAACGGAGCTGTTGAGCTATGTGGCTCAAGGCTTAGAAGATCTGGCTATATCGATACGTATACGACTCTTGTCGCCACCTCCAAAGTGCACGATATGGTTACTGCTATCATCTGACATATGCTTGAACAAGTTTCTGCCGCTGCCGAATTCTCTACAGCAGTTCTATGCATCACACCTGGATCTCAACCAAGGTGCGGACTCTAATCCTGGTTATAGCGAAGTGAATTATGGATCATGGAAAAAATCGCCAGAAGAGAGCCTAGCAAACATCTCGCTTTCGGACTCTAGTCCAGAAATACCCATAGATAAGTTAGCTCAATTTAATATCTCCCATGACGATAAGGATGTATCAAAGCCAAAATTGAGACCGATCTTGGGAGCTGGCGCGGGTCTTTTAAGACAGGAACAAACCCAGGCCATGACCGCTAGTCAAGACAGTTACGACGCGTGGACGCCCAAGAGCGGCCTAGGCAAACGCTACGACTTGAACTCCTGGCGGCAGAACGAGGAAGAAAAAGAAATAGAAACTGCAGAGACGGTCTTCAATCCGTCAGTATTACCACCGGCCGTTGTCCAAAGCTACCCCCAGAATATTGTGCCTGATTACCCACCGCCAAATATGAATTATCCAGTACAGTATGTGCAAGACAAGACCTATCTACAGCAAGGTGATGGTCAGTATATTCAAAATGTGGAATTCCCTTCGAATGACATTCGGTATACGCCCCAGACGACACAAGAGTCATACCAACAAAGTGATGCTAGTTTCATGCAATACCAGAACCAGGATAAGCAAACACCGCCGGCCGTAGATAAGAAAAAACCTGTAGAGAACTGGCGTAAAGAAAAGAATGACAAGGACGAAACCAAAAAGAATTGGTCCAGGCAGAAATCCAAGGATAACCTTCAGGATACGGAAGAGAAGAAAGAGGTCGGAGCCGGGGACGGGAAGACGTTCATGAGAAGCAATTCCAGGAGTTCTGAGAAAAGCGGCAGAGGTTCCAGAAGTAAGAAGGAAGGCAGCGATCCTCCGAAGCAGTCCTCCAGAAGACATGTCACCGACGTGCCCAGAAGTCAGAAGTACTGGGATCACGATGACAGATGTGATAAAGATTACAACAGTTAGTTTGTACTTAAGAACTAATCAGGACATATAAAATCCAAAGCCTACACTTTGGAAGTTTTTATATCACAAATTGAAAGGGATAGTGTAAGTCTGCGAACGGGAGAAATCGTAAGTTGTATGTATATATTGAAATATGTCGTTAGTCAAGTACTAAATTGTAAGTTTGTTTAGAGCAAAAAAATTGTTTCACTTTAAACATATGGATTATGGACAGACTTACATATTTTTTTTCTGTAGAAAAAATCAAGTTTTCAATAGGAACAACACGAAAAGTCAATTGTATTTATGAATATACATTTATTCTCTGACCGCCTAAATTGTAGTGGGGACAAATTACAATTTCAAAACACTGGTCACATACAATCCAATAGGATCTTCTCTAAGAGTACACATCTTTAATGAAAATAAGCTAAATTGTAAATTTTTTTAGATATATTATTGTTTGGAAGCTGATTTGATATAACTTTAAATATTTGTCTCATTTTTCATGTAAAAACCACTTCTTCCAGTTCTCATTGCACTGCGATCTCAAAAATCATTATCAATTTTCTCCATTCGAGGGGATATTGGGAAACAATGATATCTATGAAGAGAAATTATGGTTTATGGGGTTTACGTGAAAAAAAACGTGATTAAATAAGATACAGGTGTCTATGATTTGCTCAATTTAGTTCAAAAGAAAAGGTTTAATAGACTCATCCTTGTTTTATTCTTTTTCAATACATAAGAAGTTAGTTTTTGGAATTATTATGATTTTATTATTATTATTCTCATTAATTTAACCATACTAAACCATCGCATAATATATCATAATTTGTACACTGTAAAATTGATTGTATGCATAATATCCTATAAATCTATGGATAGAGCTAGTCGTTTAGGTAAAGTGTACAAATAGAAGAGATTATCGACAATTTTTAGAATTCTTTTTGTTTATCGTTCACTAGATAATCTTCCGATGCGATTCCATTTCTATACGGATGAAGGAGTAGATAGGCTGTGATAATCATCAGTGGAATGTGTGATTTCGATGATAGGGTCTTGCATCATGTCCGTAAGAGTGTATAAACACACTAAAATGATATTATTAATTCATAATTGCTTGAACGCTAAAAAATAGTGACACTCATGTTGTTCAATAAACTTATGAAAAATAGGTCATTCCTTATTGAATAAATGAAATGAATCGAAAAAAAATAAATTATGATGTTAATCTTGTTTTTGTAAATGATTAATTATGTAACATCGGCCTGCGATGAGATAGAACTGATTTCTAGGTGCTTTTTCCTGTTATCTATAGTCTATTGCCTTGTATTGTTTTCTTTTTTTCCTTTTTATATTATTTATGATATCTACTTGATGTGCAGAAATGCTGAATCATTTTGTTTTGCATATTATTTGTCTGAAAAATTGCCATTTTTGTATTGTCAACTTAACTATGTATTTATCTGCAATATGTGTGTATTTTAACAATTAATTTCTTCCACTTTACACTTCCACATTGTAAAGTTAATGAAATATATGAGACCTTAATTGCTCTGTATCCTATTCAACCATATTCCACAGAGCACGCACATGATCACCAATTTGATCCCTTTTATTAATAGATTTTTCCAGTGAATTCTGACCAACTGTAATATATATTGTACGAGGTGTAGAATAATTGAGATTTATATTCGTCAATGTAGGTCTTAAGCCCCCGACACTCATTGGCTATTGTGTCAAGCCCTTAAATAATATATATCGAAGCGGTTAATGCATACTTATGGATCTGCACTAAAATGTATATGTTTGTATTCGACATATATTTTCCGTTTTTGAAGGCCGTCCTATAAAAGGAGTCATACAGACTCTTCCAACGTCTCCGTTTTAAACGACATTAACTAAAGTCACTTTCATAATAAAATCTGAATTCCATGTCTTCCTTCTAACCTTTGAGAGGAGGGCATAGAACACAAATTTCATTTCAAAAGTGACTATTTGTTAAATGTCAGTTTAAAACGAGATAATGAAAGAAACCCTTAATTGCCAAAATGAGTGAACCATTTGCATTTCTGTATAATACATCATTTATGGCTGTGTCACTGCAAGCTTTTCTTTATACATGCATATTATTTGTTTTATTTAAATTTTTTTGCATGAAATGCATATACGTGGGATCTTATAAAACGTACCCGCATACATACTAGCGGCAACGGCGGAGCGTAGTATAACTGCACAGGCAGTTGATGAAATGAGAAAATGCGTCATTTTTAGTTTTTTAACTCAAATGTATGTTCGCGGGGCCGCCGTCCATCGTTTTGATTGGACGACGCGACACGAACTGTCTAGTTTCGAGTCGTTCGGGGTCATTATCCTTTCTGTATATTGACCCGATTAGCTATTTTATACTAATTTATAATATTAAATTTGGTGAGACGGTTAATATCTTTTTTTTTTTGACATATACTAATACTGTATTTAATAATGTTGTATAATGTTGATATGCTATTAAACAGTCGGCATCTCCATTGCATCTAATTATTATGTGTCATTATTTTGTTTACAGTTGTACATACAGAATTAATATTGAAATTTGGATTAATCACATTGTATTTGATAGTCTCGTTTTTATAGTGATATAAGCTGCTGTGTGTGTCTATATGTTAAGGTTGACATTGACATAATTCGGGACACAGGAAGGTGAAGCGCAACTTCATCTACTACAAAGAAAGGCACTTTATTAATACATTTTTATTAATAGCAACACTACAGAGTAATAGAAAAATAAATTACTTTGCATCAAAAGTATTCTAATTTCTAACAACATATGTCATAATAAGTAACAGCAATCTTTTATTGTTATGATATGACACAGTCATAAAACCCAGCCTCTATTATGTACCATAGATATAAGGAAATGGCAAACAAAGGGTCATAGATCAAACATATATATTTTTATATAGGTACATCTATCGGCCCTTTTAACAATAACGACAAACCAGTACCTGCTACTTATATAGTTAAAATTAACCACCGATGTAACAACATAGTTGTCATCTTAAACATAGATAATGAAGTGTTTAGAATTAAAAATAGGAAAAATTAAGCTCCTTTGTTTTAATGAAGAAATCGGTCATAGTTCATATAAAAAACAACAGGGCTCGGACAGTAGCATTTTTTTTTGCAAATTTCTGAAAAAGAAACAGATGATACAAACATTTCTTTTTTTGTTACTATACAATCCATAAACAATAAAAGAGAAAAATGCTTCATATTCTAAGATTTGTATTTAAGATTGCCTGTAACACTGTTAGTGTCAATGAAAATGAGATTTAACTAGATTTTTACTGAGGCAGTGGGCAGAAACTAATTTCCTTCTCTCACTTATCTCTGTGGTCAGCTCGCGGTGGAAAATATCGGTTTTGTTTGCACCATCTTATATAATTGTTCTTATTTTGATCACTGAAAACATCTACAAACATTGATTCGTAAACTTATGCTCGCTCATTATCCAATATGTTATATTGGATAATGAGGTCTAGTCTCATTTCAGAATCGGCATTTTTCTTTTGCACAAGTTTTCTAAAATTCTATCTATGGAAATACCTCAATCAAGAGTGGTCTGAATAATTTTAATTTACTTTATCGGGTTGAAGTATCAAGATGTCGCTTATAAGCTAATTGATGACAAGCAGCAGCTCTTTGATGCTTCGAAAGTAAAAGATTGCATTTCCTGAGACTCCAACTTAAAGTTCCAACATCTTTAAATATTATCTTTACTATTTATAACATGATACTTTTTGTCATGTTGGGGTTCATTACAGAATACAGTAAGGGGTATTTAATTTATATGCTAACATTCTTCATATCCAAGTGTCCACTGATATCGCCTAGACAAAGTATGATTGATTGTACCATTTTTTTTTATCTATTTTCCCGTAGTTCTCGTAAATTCTTGGTTAACATCCATTTCTTTTTTTAAGATTTGTGATAATGACTCATAACCGAACCTTTTTCGAAATTGAGCCCTGTTAGTATCAAAAAACGAAACAATACATTTTACACATTTTATATTTTGTTAGTGGAAAATTTGACTAAATTTGTTTTTAACCACTATTAACCCTGGAAAAACCCTTAAGGGCATTGGACTGCTTTTAGATACAATCTAGTCTTTTCTAGATTATATATTACTCCCACTATGTACTATAATCGGAAAATTATGTGTTCCGTATATTCAGACAACAGATTTGTACTGAGAGGTATTATCATCACATGCATGTAAAATAATTTGCTATAAATTAGCTAGAGATTCAATATTATTGATAGGAGCTTATCTCGAAGAATTTAAAAAAAAAAGTTTTTTAGCATATATGTTAGATTAATAAATTTTATTTCTCTTTTTATTAGATATATTTCTTTCGTTTATTACATGTAAAAAATCTCCATTGGTTTAAAAATGTATTTGTTCAATACATTGCTTGGGCGAGGTGATTTTTTTTTCCATTTACCTTATTGAAAAAAAAAAATCCATTTTTTATTTTTTCAGTCTCAAAATGAAAGCTGTCAGTCAGCATATATATTTTGTAAATGATGCCGATGTCACGATTACACTGTACTTGTAGTGTTAAATTATAGTATATTACTCCATATTTTAATATTTGTCATAAGCTGTATTATAATTACATCAATTTGCTAAATGTGAACATATTAAAATTATAGTACATTATAATGTATTTAACTAATTATGACTTCCGACATTGCATTGTAATAGATGTTTTTAAATTTTAGGTCAAGATGCATTTATCTTAATGTCTAAAATTTATAATTTTATGATGGCTTTTGTTGTACTGTACACACAAATATCTATTGAAATTAGTTAGAAAATTTAATGTAATTGTGGAAAGGAAAAACCCTTCTTGAAGTATCCTTATTTTGTAATATGTCAAGTCGATAAATTAATGTAAAATGTAATTGATTCATAATAATAGAAAATGTGAGTGGCAAAAGTCTGTAAAATATTCTATAAACTTTATATTTCCGGAAATAATTTCAACGAGAAATGTAAATAAATTAATTCATAATAGCATAGATTTTTTAAGGCGATCTAGCGGCGTAGTTAAAGAAATAAGAAACTTTTTTACATTACTAGTACATTTTCTACAATATACTGTGGTCTTTGAGATATTTTAAGCGGTTTTCTTACAAAAAATTGCATTGAGTTTGGAATCTACCGCGCAAAACTTAATAACTATTTCTTATTTTTTTTTAAGTCTTTTATACGATACTAGATTGTATATATATAAAAGAAACATGCATAATAACGTAGACTATTCTAAATGCATAGTAAAGATTTTCTGGTTCTTAGTTAACAACCTTTTATAGTTTTTGTATCCAGGTCATGCATAACTGTAAAAAAAAATTATCACACTTTTCGGGGCCGCGTGACTTGCGCGCCCCCGTCCACGATCGTATGGTGGTCTCGATTAATTAAATTGATTTTGCGAATGCCCTATGTGTTTTATTCGATTTCATCTAGCTCCGACTGTTCTATTTCTCAAAGCATTGTAATGTTGCTATTTTTAAACGTCTATAAAGGCTATGGTATTGATTTCTGATGGCTTTAATCGAAATACAAATTAAAAAAAATGGCCAAGAGCATGTCGGACCATACTCATTATAGGGTTCCGAAGCCATTATTACAAAGAAATGCACTACAGATGAAAAAATTACGTTGTTACGTTTCCCGTACTGAATACCGCCGTCTATAACTAGATATAAAAGTAGATATGTCAAATATTACTATTAAACTAACTAGTTTAACTAAACTAAGTGTATCAGCAAAAAAGCGTATACTCATGGTACTTACGTCCTTTTGTTGAAAAGCGCAGTTTTTTGGCAATAACTCAAAACAGTATATCCGATAATGTGCACAATAATTTTCGTTGAAAGTATTTATTAAGTATTACCGCACGAAAAAGTATGATTCATTGTGGCGTTCCGCCTGAGCCGAGCGCGCGAGCGAGAGCGCGGAACGAGCGATCTCTTTTCCACTCGGTCGGCCGGTGCGTCCGAGTAGAAGAGAGACAGCGCCGCTCACAACCTACACGTGAACTGTTTTGTCAAATGTTTATAAAGTGAAGTGAATAGTTAATGTGGTTTCCATTGTTTATTACAACAACAACTGCGGCAAGTGATTATAATTCAATTCAATTCGTAAAAGTATGCAATTTTTCATCAATGTTTTCATATGACGTTATCACATAAAATTATCGTTCGTAAATCGACTTTACAGACAACCAATTTTTTTGACTAGCCTGTGATATACGGTCGAACATGACGAAACTATAAGGGTTCCGTTTTCGTCATTTTGACTCAGAACCCTAAAAATGGAGTGTATGGAGTTGACATCGTCGAGTTGTTACGTCGATTGTCTCCGATTTTAGCCTAATATTAGCCCAATATCAATTGCATTCAAATCGTGTATTAATCTTATAATAAACATAATTCTATTTAATTAATTTTTAATGACTATTAGAAATTTTTATTTTTGTTTATATACCAGAAGAACAAACAACTGTCTTGCAATATTTCCTATACTAAAAATGGGTAACAATAATTCAGCTTTATTGTTTTATAGAAATCCGAACGCTTATCGCAAAATTCATAGACAGATAGTTGTCGCAGTGATTGACAATTAATTGTCGCAAAGAAACGAACATTGTACAAAACTGAAATGGATACACTGTACAATATAATGCCTTGTCCAGCCTAACTGTACGAGCTCATACTTTTTGTATAACAAATAGCCAACGGAGTATTTCCCCTACTACTCAGCCAAAACTGGCTGTTGTTTTACAATAACATAACATTGTCAATCTTATTGCTCTTTGTTCGGCTGCTTGTATTAAATATGCTGGTATAAATATTAGTTCTGACTAACGTAGTTGGATACAAAAACATTTCCGATATTAACACAAAAAAAAAATATCGTCACTGTTCTAATCAAATAATTTTATTGACTCACTGCTACAGTTTTAACAAAAAAAAAAAAAATGAAATTAATCGATATTTTGATTAATTCCGTTCTTCCATCTGAGAATTCCCGACGGTATCTCCGGGATTTCGTCCACTTTGACCTTCTCGAATGGGTAGTGCTCGAAGTTTATGTACCAGAGCAGCGGGTTGCTCCTGTAGCCGTTGTTGAAGCTCTCCAGAACTTTGGTGTCGTCCGCGTCCAGCTTGAAGTCGAAGATCGACGCGTTCTCTAACACCCGCGACCTGGTCACCGTTTTGGGTAAGGACACCAGGCCGCGCTCGTACTGCACAAAAATAAGTCGGCTCGTTCAATTTTCGCGTATATTTCGAAACGACAATACTCTACACATATTTTTTTCTTTAATACCAGTCAAAATTATACAATCGTACCCACCGACAAATCTCATGACATGGCAAGCGCGCCGCGCATGCGCTGTCAGTTAGCATTAGAGATGAGTGAGATTATTACTAAAACTATTTTGAACGCCATACATCCCAGAAACTACTGATTCAATGACTCCAGTTTCTTTGCCAAAAAAAGGAGGGGATTGTGTTTACTTGCTAAAAAGACAGGTGACGCTGACTGGATCCACACCCGTAACTATATAGCGCGTAGACCGTCACCGTCACCCTATATTGTTTCCTGCTCGATACAATAAGTTTCATTAAAGGACTTCTTTTTTACAGGAGCCGTTCTCTGCCACAGGTTTCTACTTCGGGTCGAAGGGCTTGGCCTTTAACTTTAGATTTACCTTGCTGGTTGAATATTTCATATTTTGATATCGTTAAACCTCTTGCAGAAGCCCAAAGAGAATCAGCAAGTTATTTAATGAAGTTATACTTCTTTAGGCGCGTTATGAAAAAATTATGAGAGTGAAATTTTATGACGCGCGCGCATCAGTGTAACACAAAATTAACACGTTGAAGCTGCCCGCTTCGTATTCGAATTGCGAATTATGAGAGGATTTATGTTACACTTAATGTAAGAAAATAAATATTTATTTATTTAATTTTTAAAATATAAACTGAACTTTATTGACTGTGTCGACTATCCTTTTCCAGTCCTTTTATTATTTCATTGTAATTAATTATTTGCATGCAATTAAAAACTATTTTTGCCAAAGAAGTATAACTTCTCACAGGCGTACACGTACCCATTTTATTTTAATGTTGGTCTATGCGCAATTCAATTGCTAAAGTTGATGACATTGATTTAAGGGAATATAAAGTATATTATGTTGGCTAAATTGCGACAAATTTTTTTATGTAGAAATCAGTGAAAACGGGGCCAAAACGAGATTATTGCTAGAGACGTCCTTTTGTTCGATCTTGAAATTATAACTTGCAACATTCTCATGCTGGAATACAAAATAAGATGCTACTACCTGGCTTGTTTTAAACAACTGCCCTCATTTTATAGTAAATTAACTCACTTACCATGTAATTCTCTTTGTGTCAAGGATACCCTCTAGTACCACTATATGAGAAATGATTCATCTGATAATCCTTTTTTTATATGCTCTATAAGGGGTAAACGAGTATTGCCATCGTAAAGTATATGGTCACCGTCGACCATAAACACCCGCAACTTTAGGGCAATTGTTGGTGGCTAGTCGGACTTTTAAAATGGAGTACGCCGTTAAATTTTTCATAAGCATTATGTTTAATGCTTATGAAAAATTGAGTGGTGTTCCACTCAATGTGCAATATGACAATCTATCTACATGGGATAGTTGAAACAAACTATAACTTGCACTGTTTTAATTTCAAGTATAAAGAAAAAAAAATCTAGTTTTGATTGTGTGTAACAGCTCCTTTAGTAAATATAATCTGTTCCTAAGGTACAAACAAAAACAGACATCGACCTATTTTACTACGTCATCATTATTGTTCGCTGCACGTAAATTTTTTTTCTATGCTGACCACCTCGTCATATTATGCGGTAACTTGGTGTACAAGTGGGGGAAGCGCTAGTAATCGATAATCACTTTTGTTAATATAGTGTATATAAATAAACTATATGTAATATATTACATATAGATAATTAATAGTCTTCATTTATTAAATATAATAAAATATTTTTGAAAAAAAAGACAGGGTATTTTTTAATACATCCATTTTTAAGGTTGACAGTGATATTGTCAAACTTTTAAAAGATCTGTTCATATAGATAGTACATCATCATAGCACAATTAACCAGCATTGAAATGTAATTAAAAACCAAAAATGAAATCATGAACTCATCATAATGTAATATAAGCATTATTAATAAAAAATAAACTAACGATTCATTTTATTTTACTTATTTATAAAAAAATTGACGTCCCCGGTGTCATATTAAAAGGTCAATTGTGAGCTTTTATTTTTATCGTAGAAATAAACTAATTGAATATTATTGTCTTAGTGTTATTTTGTTCTGAAAGTGTTACGTCATTCGTGACACTTATCTTTTTAAATGACTGATGTACATCAGCGAACTTCATTGATTAAACTGTCAATATTGAGCTGTCAAAATCTTACCAAATGCCTCAAAACAATCTGCGTGACGGTTTTTTTGTGCTTCTTGGCCATGGCCACCATCTGTGGGTTGTCCAGTTTGGGCTCCGGCGAATTCGGGAAGTTCTTGCTGGGCACCAAGCAGCCCAAGGGCGCGTACGCCACCACCACTATCCCCTGGGACTTGCAGTAGTCGACCAACTCGTGTTGAGGGAAATTCAGATTGACCTGAATAATATATATTTTTTTTCTTTTAAATAAAAATCCATCGTTATAAAAAGAGGAAAGTGGTTCGTTTTCATGTGCTCACACCTTTATAAAAATACATGATCATATTATATTTTGCGTATGTTTTATGAATTTGATAATAAAATTATCGTAATTATTGGAATATCAATTCAATTTTCTGTTTTTTTTCCGCTATGTCATAATCATTAAATTTTATTGATACGGTGTTTGCTTTTTGTTTCAAAATCTGAAATCGCTTAGGAATATATATAGATCTAATTATTGATCGAATTAAATCTCCAAAAAAGGAATACTCACGGATGGTACTAAAAAGTGTCACGTGTCAAAATCATGATATTACCAAAATAATTTTCTTATATTACATCACATAGCAATCAGGGGAATGCAAAGTTTGAACGGGGTATTTAATGTAATACTTTTAAAGTCGCGCAACACACACTTTCCTAAAATGGCGGATTACAGTCTTAATGTAGCAGCGTTTCATCAATGAATTTCAAAATCAATCGGGTAATATAAGTGTTTGTAAGTGTTCAAGTTTCGGAGCTGATCATGATTCGTATAGTAAGAGAACATAACCATACTAAGTGACCCATTTTTTAACCCCTCACCCCTCGGTAACCAAACGTAGTATATACCAAGATTCCCCCCCTAACTTTCACATAGTAATTCAAAAATATGGTTTTAAATCCTTTTTTGCAAACAGAAAATTAATATTATCGAAAAGAAAAAAAAATATGTAAAAACATATTATAACAGGAACTCCTGTTTTACTACAAATTGAATACTGCATAAGCACACTACCGCTGACCGAGCACACAAACCGTCAGTTGTACGTCAGCTGTCGTCCCGGTGCATTTGCGTTACTGCTCGTTCCCACTTGTCGGGTGTTGGTCCCGGATTTTAATCGGATGTTCCAGTGGTAGAACATTTTATTGAAGCTATTTACGGTTGTCGGTAACAGATTTTCCGACAACTCTCTTCCCCGGTACCCCTTGTTCCGCTGACGCGTGCGTCGCTGCGATCGCGCATCGCGGCGCGCTAGCGGAGTTGTGTTTCTATTGTACGCACATTTGATATTACTTAATAATGGAAGTAAACCCTGAAGTATTGATCAAACTAGTCCAGAAAAAAGGTGTCCTTTAGGACAAAACTTTAAATTAATATGGAGATAAGCAATTGAAAATGTCTGCTTGGCGAGAAGTTTGCTGTTTACTCATCCCCAATTTTGACAATTTGGAAGAAAAACTTAATTTCGTCATTTCTCACTTCTCTTATTTAGTTATGAAATGTTCCCAAACTAAATCTCTCTCTCAGGATCTGGTGCACCCAATATTTGCTCTTCTTTCGTTTCCTTCTTAAGTAAACATAAATGCATTACAACAACATTGTCGACGTCCATCGTGCACAGTCGTCCCGTATAGGTTAAAAATTGGCACCAACTTCGACCGTGGCCGACAACCGACTACTAACTGAGAGTGTGAACAGAGGCGCCGACATCCGATCAATATAAGAATCCGACACCCGACAAGTGGGAACGAGGCTTTAGTGTTACCACTTGTCAGTTTGAAAAGCGTAGGGCGCTGTACGCCATAATTTGAATACAGCTCGAAAAATCACGAGATTTCTTTGACTAAATGACGAAGCTTCAGACCCCTCTACCCTCGCCCTCACCAACCACCCGTAACCCTCTCTTCCTTCCCCTCCACCTCATTCCTCCATCACCAACCATCCGCAACCCTCTCTCCCTTCCCCTCCACCCCATCCCTCTCCCAGGCTCTGTGACGAAGAGTGGTATTTTTAAGACCCGCCCCTCCAAACGGGTCACGTAGTATGTATATGTTCATTAACGAACGAACGAGAGAATTAATTATGTCTGTGACAGTAAATAAATTAGAAGGTGAACTGTGCACATTGCCGCAATACCTGTAGTTGTAATGACACAGTGTGATTGAACTCCGTCGTGGTGCACTTGCGTCGCGCCCCAGTTCATATCGTAAATAAAATACAATCAATAACGACCGCCTGCTAACTAAATACAGAGAGTAAGTGTGTGTCGGTCGACAATATTTGCATTAATTTCGCAGTAAATGTTTAAAGCTGCATTTTGCACTAGGCACTTATGTAAGTAGGTGTTTTAAACAGCTGCAGGACTAAAACAAAATATTCCATAACAGTATATACCTACGTCTTTACGTCGGACCTTAGTTTCTACGTAATATATCTACAGAAATCTAAAAACTTTTAAAGATCTATTGAAAATAATACAATGTACATTTTTAGGTTATTTTCGATTTTGTTAAATTACTCTGGAACCCGAATATAAATTTTCAAATTATTACTGTGAGCGATAATAGGCAAGATCCAAAATCCATGAAATAATTAAGTATGGTTTTGACGCAACATGGTAGGTACGTGAGTCCATGGTTCCGTGGGCATTCTGTTTTCACTAAAACATATGTGGGTCGTTACAAAATTACCTCAACTTGATTGGTTGCGGGCACCACTTTCGAAGACGCAATAAGTCGCTTGAGTTGGGCGACTGAGAAGTTGGAGACGCCTATAGACTTTGTCAGGCCCGCTTTCAGCACGGCCTCGAAGCCACGCCACGTCTCCAAGTAGTCTATCTTTTCGTCTACCCCCTCTTGCTGTAAATAAAAAGTATACAATCTTTAATAACTTTGAACCCTCCACGCCGTCTTTTGCGGATGGGCGGCCGTTAATGGCCATAAACAGGATGTGACGACAACGTCCGCGGCCGGCAGCTCAATGTGTTCCCTGAGAAACACAGTGATCGGTTTAACTTGACTTAAGTTAAAAAATCATTAGGCAATCAGCCCATGCTCGAAATTGAGAACGCACTTGACCACTGACTAAACCATCTCACTTTCTATGAATATGTATACTTGATTAAAAAATAGTGTCATTAAGTACCTACGTCATATAATATAAAATAGCAGCAAGTCAGCGATAAGCAATAATTCAACACTATTTGTAACCCTCCATTAGACGAAGATACAGCAGACCAATTCTGTAAACTTAAAACAATTCAGTCGCCATGGTCATGGCATCAAAAATATGTCAATCGAGAGCGCGCGGTGGTAATCCTTCTCACTCTGACGTAATTTGGAGGTCGTAATGATACGAATTTACTCAATTTGAGTTTACATAATTGACCAGGAGTAGCAAACTACCTGTATCGAGTAGGACGATTTCTATATTTGCACAGAATAGTAGAGCGACGATGCGAGGAAGGTAAGGAGTGGTCGGTGATGGAGACGGTGTATACAAATCTCAATCACTATGGTTCTGGTTGTAGTAACCGGTTCGAGGTTGTACATGAGGCATTTATTGAACTTAATGCATTTCGTTGTTAGCATTGATAACCTTTTAATACAACGTCCAGAAATGACAATAGAACTACTGAAGGGCATTCCTAGCAAAAAGAGTCAACCGCCAAGTTTTTACATGAGGATTGAAGAATTGAATCAGATAGAGAAGTAGAGAAGAATTGTAAATGCTGGTAGTAATGCATTTGTGCTCACACCTGTCCCAGAATAATAAAAAATGCAAATAATTAAAAAATAAATTCGTAATGCGATATTGAAAAAATTAAAAATGTCATTTCTTTCGTTTATTCAATTTCTATTCTTTCTCTTTGATTTAGGCATCTATAAAAATAATTTTTATTAGATATTTTTATCTGATAAAGACAATAATTTTTGGCGATTTAAAACTTTGTGACTTAAAAACGTTTAAAATACTACTAAAAATAACTTTAAAGGCAAACAATCCCTAGTAAATGTTAAGTTTTATTAAATTATTTATGCGGCAAAAGAGTTGTATTTATAATATGAGACAAACGATATTAAAGTAGACTTACGTTATGCGACATCGGCCAATGGACGAGCACTTGATCCACATAGTCGAGCTTCATGCGCCGGAGTGAGTCGCGCACCGAAACTTCGACGTCTTTTTCCCTATGGTAATGTTGCCACACCTGAAAAATTATGAAGATAATTTTCTCAGAGAAACCATCTGGATCCACCAAGCGTGGTTGGAAGATCTATCTCATCAATCTATGATTTAATACGATATCGATAAATAATATGCCATCAAACAATCAAATATAAATTATATTTTATAATCACCGATTTTGTAGATCCTATTGAAAATAAGGCGGTAAAAAAAATTAAGTTGTTTATATTTTTTTTAGTTTCTTCTACGATTCCCACATAATAAATAAACGTATGTTTCATAATTAATAATTTCAAATATTATTTTATAAAACTTGTATACGTATAGCGTTTTCTAAGACATGCAAGAAGACTTTTCAGACCGCGATTCTCTTGCTGATCTATTCTTGGACTCTCCTTCTAAATCCAAGCATTATTCTTCTAGAAGAGTTCAATGGGGTTACGCCGACAGAGCTGCTTTCTGCCTCGCTGTCACGAATTTCTTAATCGCTAAAGTAAACCTTTGAAAATCCATATCTCTATTAGTGCATATGTTACTAGACTGTTAGCAGCTTGTAAGTTCAAACTGAAAACTTCAACTATATCATTTATTGGAATCGTTCTACAATAATGCAAAATACGACTGAATATATTGATTTTTTGAAAAACTAGACGTGTTATGAGTGTTACTAGAAATTTGCACTGATGGCTATAAGTTGAGACACTCGAGACAAAAGTTATTTGAATTCCATTATACGTTCAGAATTAAAAATAATTCTATCACTCCATGGATTATACGTAACGTCATTATTGAACAAGCGAGCGACACTAGTCAAGAGACACATTGATGGCATCACCTGCTTTAATTTTTAACTGTCTTAAATGTTAATTTCCTCTTCGATCGGTGTAGAAGCAAAAAACATGTATTTAAAAAAAAACTGGTTGCCCGTAAAGTCGGTTCACGGACGATAATTTTACGTGATAACGTCATAAGAAGATATTTATGAGAAATTTCATACTTTTGTGAATTGAACTGAATTATTATCACTAAATTATCACTATTTTGTATCACTCTTCCACTCCATCGGCCGATGGAGTGGAAGAGTGATAAGAAGATAGAAAGAGAGATAGATACGTCACAAGCCGAACGCTTAGGACGCCTCTCTATCGCTTGTTTCGCACTCTCGCTCGCACGCTCGGCTCAGGCGGAACGCGACAATGAGTCATGCTTTTTCGTGCGTGCAGCCGGCGTCCATCCATTTATAAGGCGTTATCATGTCAAAAATACGTATAAAATTCCAATATAACTTTTTTATATTATGTAAAATTAGTCACTCAATAACGACCAACATGTGGAGCTAAATATAATTGTGATTAGCAATTTTAATCAAGCGAAACACCATATTTGTATAAATATGTGGATATTTACCGCAAAAACACGATAATCGGATTATGAGAGAGATAAGCATATTTTGGAAGTTACTACAACTTATGACGTTTGGCGAGTTCGAGACAATTGTCTCGTATTGCACGCCTCATAAGCGAAGCGCATGATGTAGTGCTCTACTCTCGCCTTACGAAAAACGAGTGATTTTTTGAACTTTAAATGTCTTTATTTGTTACATGCTGCACTTGTAAAATCATGTATGCACTCACACGGCAAGAATAATCACTGATTTTAATATCTGTAATATCTTCAAAACACATTTTGTTATAGAACATATTTTAAAAATTGTTTTAAAAATGTATTTCGTGGATGTCCGTGTGTCTGTATGTGCGGATCCTGTATGTGGTCACGATAACGAATGAAATACTTCACTAATCGAGTGGTTTTTTTTCATTCACTTTAGCATGCATCTGAATAGAAGCCTATTGAATTTCACTGTCCAATTCGGTGTAGTTTAATTGATATTTAATAAATAAAATTTTGACGAGTCTTTTAGTAAAAAATTTTTTTTTATTCAATCTTAATCTAGAGAACATAAGAAACCCGAAGCGTGACTGTCTTTTTATTCTCAATGTTCAACTAAAAATTTTGACACCACGGTATTCTTTTTAAATTTACTTCAATTTAAAAAAAAATGACGATTACGGTATAAATTTTTGTTAATATATAGAATTTAGAGTATTGAACAATGCCTACCAAGTAATTTGTAATCATTCATAAAGAGTGAGCTCCAGTCGTTCGTCGGCGCTGACACACACTTTTCTTTAGTAAAAATGGAGTAACCGCTATGAGGCGTACACTTTTGGATTTTCCGAATTTTTGCATCTACGTTACCATGTAAGGGAATGGATAATGTAATTTGCATCAGTATAACATCATTTTGTTGCAACACATGTGGAGACTTAGCACGCGGTGACAATTTGTGGACATTTGACATTTTTTTAATAAATTTTATTACTCTATGTTACTCTTAAACAGACGGTTAGAAGAAAAGCTGTTATTTCAAAATAATGACGGACTTCAATGTGTTAATTTTATATTACATATGCTAAAGGTGATTTCTTTAAAGAGTGAGAAGGCGTCTCTTACAATTTTTTATTCTGACTTTCATCATTAATACACGAGGTGGATGCGAGCAATTTCTTTGATTATCTCGCGAATTTCGATTTTGTATTGGCATTGACGTTTATGTGGTATTTACAAAAAATTTAATTTCTCACCTTTGTGGTGATGAACAGGTCCTCCCTCTTGACGACCCCCTCTTTGATCTTCTTCTCTATGACTTCCCCGACTTCCGGCTCCACCCTGTACAGATGCGCAGTGTCTATGTGCCGGTAGCCGATGTCTATGGCGTACTCCAGGGCGTCCACCATTTTCTTGTAACTCGGCATGTCGATTTCCATCTGTAATATCAAAAACCAAAGCGTTTTATTACATTCTGTAAGAAATGAAAAGTTAATGTTCAATATAAATTCGAAAACATAAAAACATTTGTTTTCACACTAGATGTAGTGTTTGTCTTGTCTTTACGTTTATTACCATAATAGAATATGATTTAACAAGTATTTTTAACTATACAAGTAATTGATTGTTGTATCGCGAGTAAGTATAACATTTATTGTTATTTATGATGTACAAACTCAGCGATAAGTAACGTAACCTGTGCAAAATAAGCATTTTAATTATTATTAAGATAGGCATAGAGGTATAATACTTACTTAGAGGAATCATCAAACACATTTAGATATGTGATTTATCTATGGGTCGCCTACTTAGTGCAAAAGACGCCAGTGCACCGCTAGTCACAGGTCACTCTGGGTAACGATCAGTTGTGTCTATGCCACGATGCTGTTTTTTGAATGTACATTTTGCAAGAAATGCACGAATAAATGCCGTGACAGACAACCGAAAAGATTACTTTTCGTAGCAAATATATGTAAGATTCAGATTACTTTAGATGCATTTCGTATTTACCCAATTAATCTTAAAAAAACAGCAAGTTTAAAAAGTTGACTTAACGCCATCTATTGAAGGATAGCAACATCACTATCCTAGTAGCTAAGGGCCACTATGCTCCGACAGATGTTTGTATTGCAGTCAATTATGCCATTTAAAACCGAAACAGTAAATTGTAAAAGTCATCGGTGAATCATAAGAAAACGAGACATTAAATCACAATTTTCTATATTTGCATTTATTTGTTATACCTTCACTTTGTAATTGCATATAAAAACTTGTAGATATCATATAAATGGTCTACTTCTGTCCCTCGTTTATTAAATTATAAAAAAAAATGCTTTTGTAATTTTACAAAAATTGATTGTAGTCCCGTTAAACTTTACCGTAATTTACAGTGAACGTGTTTATATTCTAACATGACTGTTATGTTAAATACGATTGGTAATTTAAAAAAAAAAGTTAGCAGCACTGAACATTTACATATTTGTCGTAAGTAGTTGGCGATCAATTCTTAAATTCTTTACTTTACATAAAGGCTTTTAAACTATTCTCAATTATTGGTTTCTGCAAAATAATACATTAAAAGTAATTCAATCTATATTTACGATAATCATATACATAAAATTATAATTTAAGCATAATGATTATCTTGCCCATTGCGTAATTTGTCAAATTTGCCGCCACAATATTTCACACGAGGTCTATAAACGCGCATTAGCTATGAGCAGTGAACGTGATTCTCTTTGATCGTAATAGCAAAAACCGTGATAAATTTCTAAAGTGTAAACGAAGTCAGTATTCTTATTATATAGTAAAGTCTTACCTGGTCATTGAACCCCAGCCAAGTGCCATACCCCAGCACGGGCATGCTCATCCCGTTGTTGAGTTTGATGGTGGGGATGACAACCTGCAAATCATAATGCCCGTCAGTATTTCAAATTCACAGAGGTTCTACTTCAAATTGTACTTGATTGAACATGTACGCACACAGCCATATGACCGCGCGCGCGCACATCGGCACACGCGCACATGTGCACCCTTTTGAAATGGCAGTCTCATTTATTGAACACGTTGGGGACGTAAATGAGTTTAATTGCATTAAAAAAAAAAAAATCTTTATTTTGTGTAAAGTTGAATTATTGATATGAAGTCTTAAAATACATAGGTAAATGTCAGATAAATTGACAAAACCGGTGATTATCCGGTTATAACTTTGATTTTTTTTTAATGGACATAAATTTGAGATCAAATACAAAAATAAGTTGGACACTAGTTACACATGAGAAAATTGCAAAGACAAGAATGAGCTATGACAGTATTAAGTAATAAAAACGGGCTGCACGAAATTAACAAGGTTGTAGCTGAACTTTGGTGGTTTTCACAGACGGACGTTAAAAATGTAGTTATACGCGATAAACTCGCTCAAACAAGACAAGAGTTACTGTTACAGGAACTAAGAAAAATGAACGACATTATCACAGAGCAAACTAGAGATTACAAAGATTATGAATGATCTTTACCAATTCTCAAAAACGGACGTTGAGAATGTGCACTAAACAAAGACAAAGAAAAATGGAAGATTAACAGAAGAAAGACATTAGGAAATAAGGATTTCTTTCAAAACAAAAGCCTCACATCACCTAGCAAGCACCGCCTTAAGAGCTATTATAACAGAAAAAAAATTAGGCGCACTAGATACACATAAGAGAGACTTGTGTAGACCGAGCTATTACAACAGGAACTAAGAACTAAGAAGAAGAGGCAACTATAGTACAGAGCAAAGCGGAAACTTAAACGGCTGTCGATAGAATTTGTCAACTACTTAACAGACGATGAAGCTTTTCACCAAGTTGTGAAAGTAAACAATGAAAGATTGACTGAAGAAAAATCCAGAAAGGATTTGTTTAAGAGCTCGACACCGTCTACTCAACTCTGATTTAAGTTCTTCTACAGTAGAAAATTATTCACACTTGGGAGACTCGCTTAACAAGACAATAGTTTTTTTACAACAGGAACCAAGAAGAATAAACAACATTAGCACAGAGTACAGTAGAAATTAGAAAGGTTGCAGATGAACTGTACCAACTCTCTGAAATGGACGTCAAAGCCTGCACCAAGTAAAGGAAATGAAGAAAAAAAGAGAAACATAAGGAACATACCCTCTATTTTTATTAACACATTATAGTATCTATTACCTATTCCGAATCCAGTTTCTGGCTAAAGGTTGCACGAATACCGGCTGGCTCTACACTCCCGTCACTCCGAATCCAAGCTAGAACCTACACTCCCCCCGATATTTACGCTCTCTTCGGTGTATCGGGACTTGTCCCTTCCAGTCATTGCGACTGGCTGAAGCTTGAATGATGATGATGATGATAATGATGACTTGTATTATTTCTATTACAAGTAAAAAAAAATTGTAAAACCAGGTCTGTCTGTACGTTGAAGTTATATACGAAAAATGGAGAGGAGACGAGTGAAGGTAATATAAAAGAGAACAACAACTTTTAAAGTTTTTGTTTGTGTGTTTGATCGCGCAGATGTATGAAATTGTTGAACGGATTGTAATGTTCCTTTTATGGATAGATAGAGCTAGGCTTGGAGCAGAATATAGATTTTATGTCATTTAGATTGGAGGCTAGTGAAATGGTTACTCTCATTTAAAGACCTAGCCTGAGGAATCGCAATGCAAATAATAAATGCTAGAGTCGTAGAGCTATAGACGTCACAATATAAACGACAACAACGTTAGAAAAAAAAAACGGAAAATACAGAAGTTAACGCCACTAAGTATTTTCAAATAATAAAACCCACGAGTTGAGAATTATAAAAATACGTTTTTCGTATATTATGAAAGAAATGGCGAACACGGAAGGGCTCATATTCAATACGGTTGTATTCCACACTAGTCCGGTTACATTAAAAAAGAACCAAATGAATTAACATAGTCAATCGCGCTTAGCCGTGGTCGCGCACACCCTAACTGCATACCGATCGACGGCCTGACAATATTTATTCGAATAGAAATTTTCTTATAATTATATCTAATAAAAGGCTAAAATCTATATGAAGTTTGAAGATTATGCATTTCTCTCTGTAATAGCATACTTTTTATACCGAATATGTATATTCTATTATCAATGGGAATGATTGAGATTAAGTTAGACTTCATGTTTTTGTCAATCAACTGTATTGTGTAACGAAATTGGGAACGAGACCGGGATCAGATTTGATAGCGAGAACGAGAGGTTGACACCGTCGTCGTTCAAGATAAAAATGTTATGAAACACATTCTACGCTTATGCGGGCGAAGCCGTGGCCGACAACCTTGTTCACCATATATTATGTATGAATCTTTTATTATATATAACATCCGTGTCAACGAGCATGACCTCGGCTGAAGTCATATAACAGTTATTTGAAAATTTATTGCCAATTTTCCTTAGTAGATGTTTGAGTTATGAACTTATCCATTTCAAAAGAATCCCATTTCGTTCTATTAAATTGAACTTTGGAAAGATGAAAGATTTTATACAAATATAATTGTACGCACTCATACAATTACCTAATGTAAATCGAGTGATAAAACTTAATAGTTTATTTGTCTAAAAATATACGTTTTTTGAAAAAGTTATCAAAGAACAACCTTTCACAATATTTTTATACGTTGACGAGAAATCGCAAGGTCAATTCAATGTTATCAATTCCATGGTTATATTAAAGAATATTATTTTTTTTTGTACTACATCACGTCACACGAGATTTAATATTTTTATCTAATAAAGATAAATAACTTCTCATAAGCGGATATCTACAGTAACATTGCGTAATATAAAGATTATTTCTTATAGTGTTTTTGTTTGGACATTTGTTTTTATAAGAAATCATCAACACTCGTCAAAAGCTCTATAGTTATTGTGATAACAAAGGTGCTATTTGATATGCACCTAATTGCGCTTCGCATGAATAGGGGACGTCCCAATCGCTCCGTTGGGCAGACAAATTTAGGTATAAACTAAGTTTACCTGCTGCATAAAATGTAACTAAATCTTTGAGAGAATTAGTTACACGTTCTTATAATTCTGATCCACCTGCTTGTCCATGGATCGAATAAATATTACAGCATAAATCACAACTACCTGTACTCAAAGCATTTTCTATGTGTTTTGAATAACGTCTCGGCTATGTTATGTTTTATTCACAATGAAAAGGATTTTTCTTCGTCCGAGCTTCAGTTAGAAATCACTGAATGTATCAAATGTCAGACTTTGACCGTCCGACGTTGAATCCGTTGTAGATAGTTTTATGCTATTTTTGAATTATAAAATGTTTGAATTCTATAAAGCTTATACTATATACTTTTTTATTTACTTTCATTTAAATTCATTATTTATAAAAACATAAGGTAACTCAATAATAAGTATATTGTTGCTAATTATGCTTGCAAGCTAAAAATAAATTAAAAGTACAAAATTATTTCCCTGATAAAAAAAGTATATTTGTAAATAGTACCCTAAATATAAATAATCTGTCCCCTCACGCCCCGCCTTTCCCGTCGTTAATAATCCTACGCATGTTTATTTTAAATACATTTATTTTTGGGGTGGAATTTTCGAGAATGCAATAAATCTTGTTTTTTTTTTATGGCGGACGTGACATGTTTACGACTTGTTTGTTCTAGATAATTCATTAACTTATTTATATTTGTAGAATATTCCAAACCACTATTAGCGGGGTATATACATCGTAGTCCAGGCGCTAGTCACGAGTTTTATTTCTGCGATCAGTGCATTCGCAAGCCAAGTACAATCATCTACAAGTGGGTCTGTAGCGATTTATTTTTCTTCATGTTTTAGAACATACGCCTTCTATCTCTCTGCGTTTTTTTCTTCGTTGTTCTTAATCCTCAAACCTCCAATAAGGTTATTACGTGACAATATCAATATGGATTTTATATGGAGTGAAGGCTGTAAAAAACTTTGAATTTTTGGGATTTTTAAGGAAAATGAACAAAGGCTGATTTTGATGTTGAACACTGTAACTGTTTTCTGTAAAAGTTCCATGGCCCAACCGTTCATGTAATAACTGCGTTGTGCGTCTGTTCGTCAGTTGATTTTTCCACTAATCATTTGGTGTAGATGAATGAGGATCCCAATCAATCATCAGCATGAAAAGAAGGGGTAACTGTGAAGGCGTGAAAAAAAGGCCAATTTTAAAATCCCAATATTTACTCACTCGTCTATCCAGGCTGAAAAAGCCTACCGAGGACATTATTTAAAAAAATTTGACCCTAAAGGCCAACTCTGCAACTTCCCGCTAATTTTATCCGTTTCGTAGTTATTTCAAAAAACGGTTTGTTTCGATTTCTTTCGACAACGATTTCTCGCAAACGAATCGACCGATTTTGACGCGGTTTGCGGCAATCGACGTATTTTTACAGGGTCAAGAGCTGGTTAGAATTTGAAATCGATCGGTGAAGCTGTTTCGTAGTTTTTCCAAGAAAACTGTTTTTTTCGATTTCTTTCGACAACGATTTCTCACAAACGAATCAATTGATTTTGACCCAGTTTGCGGCAATCGACGTGTTTCTAATAGGTTAAGAACTGATTAGATTTTGGAATTGATCGGTCAAGCCATTTTTAAGTTATTTTGAAAAAATCACTTCAAAAATTTTTTTTTCTTAGTTTTTTGAAAATTTCTCAAAATCTACCTTTCCAAATCAACCCAAACTTTCAAGAAATCTAAGTTTGGTGAAATTCTTTGGAACGCCGTTTAGTGGGCTCGATTCGGTCAAGCCGTTTAAAAGTTATAAGAGGTTTACATACATCCACACATACACACACACACACACACACACACACACACACACACATCCACACAGACATACGGACATCATCTCAGGGATAATCAGGGAAGCTTCCTAGACCTTCAGAACGTCAAAATCTGATGAGAACTCGATTTTTGCAAAATGGGGTGAAACCAATAACTTCCCGAAAATTTTAGAAAAATTTCAATTTTCTTAGCGGGAAGTTAAAAATAGATTTCTTAAATTATAGGTTCAATGGATCAGTTTCCAAAAAGCATGAGATTGGGAATAATAGAGGAAGCAAACTTGAAACGTTAGCACCCGAAACCGACGTGCTTGCATGAAAATGTTGATGGATGTCGGTAAGGCGAGAGAGATGGGCAAAGATCGTATGTGGAAATCTATAGTATCTGCCTACCCTTCTGGGAAATAGGCGTCAGTTTATATTATTATTATAAACTTGAAACGTAATATTGCACAAAGAAGGAAATATTTTGTAAATTTAGCTGGAGTTTCTGATTTGTAACATTTATTGGCGCGCCTTAAGAGTAAGACTGACTCGTATGACGTGCCGGAAAATGGGATGACACCAACGTTGACGAACGTATATCTTTTCAGATATATTATATTATGCATTAATAAGTCCTATTTAAAAATCGAAATGCAAAATCCAAATGGTCATACAAATATATAGGCCTCAAACTGACCGGTATTGATCTATTGAATTTAGGCAGTTTTATATAATTAAATTAACTAGGTATTACAAGTTTTCCGACCGAATAGATACCTATTTGTATTATAAATAATCTTTATGTAGCTTATACAAAGACACAAAAAAATTGATTACATTGAGTACGACACTTTATTTGATAACTTCCAGTCTTAGTTTATATCTCCGAATGTAAATAATTTTATATTAATCACATGACAGTTTACATCATACAGGAATTTGAAAAAAAAAAATTTAAAATACAAATATAAACTGCTTAATACAAGGTTTTTATAATTATATTGTTTTAAATGCTTTTAATTCATAATCAGTAATAATTTCGTCTGTTTATTGGTTTTATTTAATTGTAAATCACCTCAATAACCGTAAACTTCGATGTTAGACATCTGTCGGGCGTACTGCGACAATCCACACTCTTTTTATTAAAATCTCATTCATTTTTATTGTTCAAGATGATAGAAGAATAATATCCAGGAACTCACCTTCTGTTTAGCCATCTTCTATAAAAATATTTTTAAACCGGAAGACCGAAACTCGGTATTGACAGTCCAACCACCACCAGCAAACTAAAGTCAAAGTAGGTAAGCAATGAGCAGTCAAATGTACACACCATGTTAGGGGCAAATTGATATGATCGCGGGCGGGGCAAGGGTTATCGCATCGTTATATAACACTAAATATTGTTGTGTAATGCTAAAAGATTATACTTTGTGATTGATATAAGAAATGGGACACTGTAATTGGTTACGTTGGGTTGTCCGTTTTTATGTTTGACTGGTGTATTTATTGGATTTCACAAGAACTAACACTTTGAGATTATTTTTGTCATCAATCAAATTAGTCTACTGTTCCAATATAGTAATGAATGTAGTAGAAGGCAATCGACCTATTTTGCCGCCAGTGTTTTGGCAAAAATATGTTTTTTACTATAGTAATATTTTCAAGAAAGAACTTTATCAGGAGTACGACGATTGAGGAAGGATGAAATGTAATCATCCATAAAAACAGAAGGTGTATATTCAGAAACACTGAGCTACAGTGTACTATTTACACTTTTTGTGGATCGCACTTGACCTATGAAAGTACTGATCACAGAAATAAAACTAACTCACCAGCACTCGAATTCATATATATATATATATATATATATATATATATATATATATATATATATATATATATATATACATATACTAGTCGCCTAATTGTCTCGAAAATTCTTCTAATCATTAGATTAGTGATTTATAGATTTGTTTATACTAGAAACTTATGTAAAAAAATCTATAAATCGCTTATAAAAACAAGATATATATATATATCACATCTGACGTAAACAAACAACACTATGGAACATTCTAACCAATTAAAATACGTTTAAAATATAAACATTCCCACGTACTTCAGTTACGAAAATATAGAATACTATTCTGGAATATCTTTTGTAAGTAAATTATTCTGTAATTTAATTATTTAGTTTATGATCTTAGTTTACAACAATATTATCTCACTGTCGCTGGGATCATTATTTTTTAAAGTTTGGTTGCGATAACAACCAAACTTTAAAAAATAATATATGCTGTTGGTGTCGACATTAAGCTCGTGGCCAAGGGTTCGACCAAAGACCAATATATTACATCGGATAGAGCATTGTCTTTGACAAGCGTGTCTTCTTTTAATTTTGACTGGCACATCTTATGTTGTGATTTAATAAAAAAACCAAAATTTTACAATTCCACTGGCTTCATTATCAATCTAACCATTGAGAGTGCTGCAAAACAAGACACTGTATGTTTGTAATATGTTTGTAATATACCTAATGTAATAATCACGTGGACCGAACGATACGTCGCGTGATACTTAATTTTTTATTGTTAACGTGCCAATGAGACAATTGGACCTGAGGGGTGAAGTGAAGGGAACACAATTCGTATTACATGTGTTAGGCGTGAAAACTATATTTTGCGATCTATAAATCAGTAAAATCGGTGCCGTGTCGAAATCGTTGGGCACGAGGTACGAGGTTACGTTGAGGTACGAGGTGACCGCCTATGAAGACGAGGTATGTGATACGTAGTCACTTAGCAATGGGCTCAATAAAACTATGTAACATTAAAATTTGCATCACAACACATTGCTCCTTAATCGACACATGTGAATGGCCATTATCAAAACCGAAATACTGTAATCTTAAAAAAGCTTTATCTAAACAGAGCTGCTCTTGGCCTAGTATTGGTCGAAAACTGGACACAATCTATAAATAAACTCGCCATTGCAAAATTATGAATTAAGTTCTGCTTACGAATTAACAACGGAATAAAAAATTATCCTTTCAAAAATATATGAAACAATTCTCAAATTATTTCTACTAAAACCATACACGTGTCGTAATACCATTGACGATGATTGCTTGGCAATAACTACATTTAGCCACTACTACGATCATGACGTATCGATTTCTTTTTAATTACAACGCCACCTATAGGTGATAGATGGCGTTGTAATTCCTATAAAAGGTTTTATAGGAATTATAAACGGCAAGTGGTATTATCAGATGTGATCATGATGAAACTGGCTTATGGTATAACATACTGGCAACACTGAATATGGTTCAAACCAATGAGGGAGGGTTGTGCTCTGAAAAGGTTAGCCAACAGAATGGGCGACGTTTTCGCTCTCACTCTCGGTAGCTCCATCTGTGAACGTGCTTCGGAAACTTTTTGACAGTCAGCCATATTGCTGCATATTTCATTTTGTACAGACTTCAGACCAGACTAAAGTAACAATATGGCGGCCAAAGTAACGTTGCTTTTGGACTGTTGTTTCTGGTCTTATTATTATGCTCGATCTTGGTTATGCTACGTTACTGCTTCTCATGATTTTCGGTTGCCCTGCACTCCAGTTAAGTCGAGCTTTGTGTTTCTTCTGTTGAGTCTTTCAATTAGTGTATTTAGTTAAGTTACGTTATTGCGATAAGCACGTTGTTTTATTGTTTCGTGTTCATATGATAATGACGCTGTTTATTACTTTCGTGTTGTTTTGTGATAAAGACGCTTTATTACTCTGTGTACTTACTCAACATACTTGGTAAAAAAAAGAGAATCTATATTAAAACGAACTAGTCTGTAGGTATTCAAGTTTAATTGACGACAACTAAGTATCACTTCTACGATTGTATTTAATTGTTTTTTTTTTAAATAAATGTTTCAGTATCATATCGTATATCATTCATAGTGTTCGTGCGCGAATAAAAATATATCACAACAATATTTGGTGTTTTATTCATTACTATATTTATCATGTTCCCGACCCATCTACATATTTTTTGTGCAAGCCCATTTTCTATTTTATGCAAAGGTTTTATAAACCATTAAAAAACATTTTTATTTACAATAGAAATGGCATGTTTTTGTTCTATCCTATTTCTATTCTAAAACAAAAATATTTAATTGTTTTCAAAATCTTTGAATAAAATACCAATTAGACTAAAACAAAAAAACATGTAGGTGAATCATGGCGTGTATATATATTTGTCGCGCCACTTTCAAATAGACTTGCACTATGCCCTTTCCTTCCATCCCTTTCCCACGCGTATGCAGAAGATATATAGTCTCCTTCTACTCGAACCGTGGAAGGGATTTTTAAACGCAACCTTCGATATCATTCTATCTTTTTTTTTACAAGAAGGAAGAATTACCGCCAAGTGATACAGCGTCGTAATAATTTATTAAAAATGTAGTTCCCGCTATTTATTCGACTAACGCGTGCCCGCCTCACCGGCGATTCGCGTGTGAATATTAATCTATGAACTTAGGTGTGTACAAGTGCTCCACCCAGTTGTTCAACGTCCTAAGGACTGGAGGAGCTCCCGGCAGACCGGGCGAAGGGACGGCGAGAGCTACGAAAGGTAGGCTGTATGCGACACCAGAGACAGTGTGATAATTCCCGATTCCCATCCGTGAGCTGTCTCACATTTAAACATCCAGTTCACGTGGTTTTCGAGTATCTAAGGTCCTTAAAAGGAATGTGACGCACCAATATGCATTCATATGTATAATATATATTGATGGAATATATGTGTAATATCGTAATCAGTTCAGGGACAGATTTACAAATGGCGCTTGCGTAGGTATTAGCCGACAAAATATTGAGCGAGTTGGCTTCGGTCTTATTACTACAGTCTTTGATTCCACCATTGCGTTAGTTAACAAGTTTTGTTCGAGCGGCGTCAGTCGGCTGTGGAATGGGCTGCCGTATCGTTCACGTCACGTTCCTCATTCTGATGAACACAGTTGATTCTCATTATTCGTTCGTTGCCTCACTGTGATGCGTATTGGCTTAGAGTTATACAAATTTACGGGAAAAGGATGGTTTGTTGCTTCCCAAATTTAGTTGTGAATGGTCGCCAATGACGTCAACGAACCGACCGGATATATTTCAACATGTATTATACATACTTCGGCAACAGACATGTCGTTGAAATCATGATATCAGCATTGGCTGTAATCGGTGGAGCTCAGAGGTTGAGAGCGCTATCTCCTTCACGAGATGCTACCGAGTAAGATCCTGACCGTTGAGTCTTTGACTTAAGTCAAATTATAAGTACCACACTCCGCGTGCCTCGGGGCGCACTTTAAATCGTCGGTCTCGGACGTCTTCATCACATTCGTTTTAAGGGTTTCTAAGAGTCTACAGTCGGGCCGGCGTGGAAGGATTAACGTCGAGCCCCTCAATGTAAAATAGTAAGATTTTACGAGGATACACCTAAGTAGTGGAGCAATTGAAACCTGATACTATAACAACCTTTTGCTTTTACCTCAGTCGGTCGAAATAATTTAAAACCTTCGGATCGGTACGTAACGAAATAAAACAATATTGTTAATCTAATTAAATAAGAATTTTATTTACTCACCATCAATTTTAAATTTAATAATAATTTAATAATAAAATACCTAAATTCAATCGATGTTCTGGTTTTTACCGTTCTTCCATTTTAGGAGGCCGGACGGTATCTCCGGAAGCTTATCCAATTTGACCTTCTCGAATGGGTAGTGATCGAAGTTCATGTACCAGAGCACGGGATTACTCCTGTAGCCGTTGTTGAAGCTCTCCAGAACTTTGGTGTCTTCCGCGTCCAACTTGAAGTCGAAGATGGACGCGTTCTCCAGCACCCGCGACTTCGTTATCGTCTTGGGCACGGAGACCAGGTCGCGTTCGTACTGAAAATAGAAACGACTGAGTTTCTGTACCCTGTCCTATTAAACTAACGATTCTCCTAAGCGACGACGTTCTCGCAAATGGCTCCGACCGTTTTGATGAAAGTTTCATTTTCACAAAGATTTGCTTTTGTTAACTGTGTAGGCGACTACGTGGTATCCAACGCTATTTGTGGAATTTTGGGGCAATCACATTGTTACAATGTCGTTGTTTCTAAACAACAAATTGGCACCACATGGTAGACTACCAAATAAATAAGACGTTACGCTGTATTTTTATTTATTTTATATCAACATATTTATTGCCGAATATTAATAAAACGAATAAACAACCGTTCCCGTGGGAAGTTATCACATTCCCACGGCAAACTCGAAAGAGTCCAAGCATAGTTCGGTTATACCCAGGTAATATTTCCGGTTGCATGACTATGCCCGACTTTGTCCGCATGGATACGTAATGTACTAAAATCGATTGCGACCGCAATCCCCATTTCGATTCTAACTTTGACTCGACATTTTGACGACTCTGACTTTGAATCAACACCGATCCCAAGCCCGAGAGCCCCAACTTAGTCCCACAACAGATCTCATTCTTCTATTCCTCTAGCTCGTTCACGACATATATCCTGATCTTGATCTTCATTTCATTCCAGATATCAATTCCTACTCCGACTCCGGTGCTTTTCCCGATACCGGTTTCAATCACGACATCGACATTTCACTAAAAATCTTCCCTAAATTTTGCATACCAATTTGATGTTCAACCAGGAGGCCGAACACCAGTGCAAATCGTTCGGGATTTCTATCAGAAACGACATTATGAGATTGTATCCTTAAAAATGTATCCTAAAACGACCACAGAAAAGTATTGCTACAATATAAATGACGTCATTATCGATTCAGATATTTTCAACTTGAATAAAGCGGAACTACCCAGCAACCTTTGTTCATCGTATTTCCCAATTCTCCGTTTGGTAACCATTACAGGTATAAAATCATATCACCGATAAAAAATCTATGCTATACGTTACTTCAGAGTATAAGATCACTTTGACGAATTTCATCAAATTCTATTTTGTGGTTTTTGTGGAGTTCGCAAACAAATGCACAGACAGAAAAACAGAAATTCTAAAAATCATTGAAATATATCCTGTCAGCTTTTCTAATACAAGAGTAGTTTCTCTGGAATATCATTAATGTACAGATTTTCTGTCTCTACTGTTACATTATTTGTATAGATTATAATATATTAATGTTATAATCGTATATTTTTTTAAGCACACTAATAATGGAAAACGTTTATTTCTTTTCTGTGTGCGTTTTAACCGTTTTAAATCTTTTTCATAACAAAAGCTGTTTAATATGTAAATTTTATATTACAGCTAATAATTATAGAAACACGAGACTCGGTCTCGAAAAATTGTCCTCATTTGCAACATGTTAATAAGATTAAAATAGGCAATCAAAAAACTACTAGCTTTAGTCAAATATGGAACAATATATGTATAAGTATCTAATCTGTGTCTCAGCAATATTACTAAATCGCTCTATGGTAAATTCTTCGTGAACATTACACGACATTGTATTTCTCAGTACAGAAACTAGATTATTTTTTAAACTTTGAAAATATTACCAATTATTAATCACTAATGATAATGGCACCTGTGACATTAAATTTAATATCATTAAGACTACGGTGATCTGTTAAAAAACTATCCATCAAAATCTCACCAAATGCCTCAAGACGATCTGTGTGACGGTCTTGTTGTGCTTCCTGGCCAAGGCCACCATCTGTGGGTTGTTTATTTTGGGTTCCGGCGAGTCCGGGTAGTCCTTGCTGGGCACCATGCACCCGAAGGGCGCGTACGCCACCACTACTATGCCTTGGGCCTTGCAGTAGTCCACCAATTCACGTTGGGCTAGATTTAAATTGACCTGGAAAACATATTTATTTTATTGGCACCAGGGTCGTTATTAAACAAGACTAGTACCTAGGTCTTTCTGATAAAACTAGGGCTACGTTACATCAAACTCGTATATTCTAAAAATCTATTTATCTTTAATTTCATTTTATTAATAAAATATAAATGTAGTTATTTGCCTACTGCAGATACCACACAATTAAGGTAAATTAAAGTGTCCGGATTTTAATTAAACCCTAATAAGAAAAATAAAGTCATTTAGTTACATTGCTATGAAAATGTATTTGATTTTACTTTTTATATTTCGTTTTAAATAATCTGAACTTAAACATAAAATCCTAGGTTTTATTAAAAAAAAATCTGTTCCTGATTTTATTCATTTATTTGTTATTTTCAATGAATATTATACGTATTGTATCTAACTTACGCTCGTTCTGATAATTACTTTGTTACCTTAAAACAGTAGTGGATGACGGATGTACTTGCGTCACAAAAATTACCTCAATCTGATGTGTGGCTGGCACCACTTTAGAAAAGGCGATAAGTCGTTTGAGTTGGGGGATGGTGAAGTTGGAGACGCCGATGGACTTGGCCAGGCCCGCTCTCAGCACGGCCTCGAAGCCTCGCCACGTCTCCAAGTAGTCTATCTTTTCGTCTACTCCTTGTTGCTGTCAATGAAAGTTAAAATCTTCAATACATTGCAGAATCAAAAGCTGTCGAGGGCCACACGTACAACCATTCAGGATTGAGATGCTGAGAGTTAACTTTCATAGACTTCGGTTAAACGGTGTCGGAATACATTATTTTCGGACAGACCAATATTCACATATATATATGTCTATATGAAATTTACTATACTAATAATCATTTCAATAGATCTCAACTCCAAATTATAGAAACGAATTATTAAATTCGTCGAACTGGACAGAACCACAATTTGATGAAATTTCTTGTTCTTACTTGATTTGTAATGATAAACTTTGATTTGAAAATTATCAAAGTTTTCTATCTAAAATAAATAGATGAAATGATGCAATGAAGAGATAATTTTTAAATAAAAAAATCTAATTGCTCACGATTAAATAGTTTTTTTTTTGTGATTTACAAGACATAAAACTAGCTATTTTGTCAATATTTGGCAAATTATTTTTAAAATGCTGAATATCTTTTAAAGTATCAATTGTATCGCGTCTATGCAGAGGACTTTTTTTGTAGAAAACTTTCCTACAAGTTTGTCATTTACGTTTTTTCTAGAGATCTCGTTGTTTATGAGATCATGACGGAAAAACAAACATTTTATGAAAAATTAGGTTTAGTGACTCGTACAACTCGCCAGTGTGAGTTGTGATTACGCCGCGAGGTAGTTCGGTACAATAGTCCATAAAGGCGAATGAAGTCGGAGACAAGAGCTAAAACAGATTGCATAAAAAATTCCCCATGAGAACATTCACACATGTACCAACTTTTATGGCCAACCTTCCCTCTTTATTACCACTCAATATCTGTCGTGTTTGCAACATGTGCCAATTGCAACGAATGACTGACAGAATATGTGCACTTGTGGAAAGCTTTTATTGTACTGAGCACGATTAGCACATGTCATTGGCACACTACTTGGAGTTATTTCAGAGCGTATTCAATTCATAGTGTGTATTACATCGGCGTGTGCAACTTCCGTCACATGTTGAAAATTTACTGTCGTCTGCTTTTCCTAATGTCACAGAAGAATTATAACTTCTTGACCATCTGTGACCAAGAAGACAAACTAAAAATTTATTTGGTAGAGTGACGTAACGTATTAGTTTTCAATCGAAACAGGTAACACGGCGCCCCAAACATTAACTAATTTACATGAAATTAAATAACAGATCAAAATAATATCACACAGATGGCGTTATTCTTAATATATACTACAATATAGAGATAGTGTTGTTAAAGTAAACATTTTACGTTAAAAAAAAACAGTCATTTATTTGCTTCTTTTAACGGGCCTAAAAAAGTATAATTTTAAAAATTAAGGGAGTTCTCGCTAGAAATCGCTTTCTTCAACGTTTTCTTCTCTACCATAAAAATGACAATTCAAAAAACATCAAATTTGGTGTGATTATGTACAAAATCTGAACTAAAAAAAATATTAAAAACCGGCCAAGTGAGAGTCGGGTTAGCTTTAATGTAGATTCCGAAATGAAAGAAAAAATTGCCATAAATAAATATTTTCTTTTAACAAAAAATATTTTCTTTCAGGAAGAAGAAAAACGTATTCTTTCAAGAATTTTTTTTTAGAAAGAATTTTTTTGTTGCAAATAAACGATACGTATATATTGTTTGATGTCATGAAACCATTTATAGACCAGTCCGATTCGCTTTTGGCCAATTTTTTTCACTTTCTTGTTAAGAAATAATATGAGACAACAACTTAACGGAACCACTCACGTTATGTGAAAACGGCCAATGGATGAGCAATTGATCCACATAGTCGAGTTTCATGCGTCGAAGAGAATGGCGCAGAGACACTTCCACGTCCTTTTCTCTATGGTAATGTTGCCATACCTGCAAAAAAAGTTATGAAAAAATCTCAAAACCGGCGATAGTCCTGTATAATTTCTTACGTAATGGTCGTATGTTCATTCTGAAATTACGTTTTTACGTGCTCGCGTATGTTTCGCTATTCCATCAACATGTATCGGACGTTGAAGTTGCTTGCTTGTCTCATGTAGGCAAGCAAGCTGGTAAATCATTTTTACATTCGTCTACATTCACCTTCATTTCATTCCCTAGTTCCACTCAACTATCACAATTTATCCATTCATCATAATAGCTTGGATGACGTGCATCCCACAAAATCGCCTGACTTCTATATTTGTCGATAGACAATAAAGTTTTTTTTTTATCCCACTGAATACCGATCTATTATGAAATCAAAGCGAAATAAAATTTACTAGCGCTCGCTCGACTCAGGTTACCTATTATTCATACTTCTCTATGACTGAGGTAGACGACTGTCTCGTAAAAGATTTGCGAAAAAATCGACAGCTGGGTGGAGCTAGCGCCGTTCGCATCCAGCGGCATCAGCTGCGGTCTTTTCTCCATGTTACATTGCAGGTGGTGATATACGTCAATCGCCGCCGGCTTTAAGATAATGCAATCTCATCGATTCGATCGTACATTTTGCGACACACACGTTTGCTACAAGCTAGCCGAGACATATTTCAAAACCCTCTGATTGATTTTTCATCTGTAAATTACTATTAAATGATTATAATCATTTTTACGAATTACGCTGTTGTATAAGTTACCGGATAAGTTTTGGAAATATCTTAACACATGTATATTTGATTAAAAATAAGATTTGATTATTAATTACTCAATAAATTTAGGTAATGCAAGGCTAGTTAGTACTACGTCAAACAAATAAACTGAAATTATTTCTTATAGAAGTCTGCGTCGCGATTTGCCGCGGGATGCAGAACGCAACATATGCCAATATATAGGTATTTAGCAAGCTTTCTAAACCTAGTCTTACTTTTACTCAAAACCACTGATATTAGACAATAATAAACTAATCATATACAAACATGGCATTTCTTTATTAAGTTTGTAGGTTTATAATTTTGAACGCCGAATCACACTTGTAAATATATTTGTGCGCGCCATGCACTTTTATTGTCTTATTCTAGAATAAAATTATTGTAGAAAATCTTATTGTAGATTTCGAAGAAGGCAGATATTAGGCAGTAGTTCTCGAGTATTATTCAATGCATGTTGTGGACTATGTGTTCTGATGCCTGCGAAGGTGTGGATGAACCTTCATCGACTGCAAATTTCTTTAGGGTTTAAGGGCTCGGCGATTATCTTTCGAAATGGGTTTGTTTTAGCTACTTTTGTGTGCAGCACAATTTCATAAGGTAGTAAGTTGGAGGAAATATTCGAACAATATATGTTCTACAAAATACAGTGATTCCAGTTATTTACAAGTTAAAATCTAGGAGGTCATTCCAACTATATTATTACAGTTTATTCCTAGTATAATCATTTATTGAAATATTTATATTCATTCTCGACTAAAGCTTTCTCTGAAGTAGGTAACTGTTACAGTATAAGTACAAGATGAAAACATGTTTGTAATTCCCAGAGTCAGACTGTCAAGGGTTCATAATAACTTAATGGACAACTGCGCTCGCATCAAAGATGAAATTAGTACGGAAATTTCAAAATTTACAATATAATATACAATAAGCAATCTATGCTTCCGTTGGTAAACAATTCTTTTCAAATTTTAATAAGGGCGTGTATATAAAATATAAAACATCCGCTTTCTGTGCTGCACATTGCACACTCAAACGTGGATCCAGGCAGTCATGACCCCTAGGTTGGGTCTTTGTCTTACAGTACCTCGACTACGTAATGCCCCACTCGTCACTCGACTCTAAGACTGGATACGTCCTTGTAAACGCCCATGATTTATTAGACAGACTACATCTACAGGTAGAATAACATCGTTTAGTAATTTTTTGGTATTGCCAGTATTTGGGAAATTAAGATTGCTAGTGTTAAATATCACAACGTCTACTGACACACAATGACAAGGATACTATTTGTTTATTGATTTAACTACGAATCATATATATTTTTTGGTATTGCCAGTATTAGGGAAATTAAGGTTGCTAGTGTTAAACATCACAACGTCTACTGACACACAATGACAAGGATACTATTTGATTATTGATTTAATTATGAATCATATATATTTTTCTTTCACCACACACACACACACACACACACACACACACACACACACACACACACGTATTGTTTGTATTTATTTTTAACTTTAAAAGCCTTAAAAGAGTAGCTTCAATTATGGACATCAGTAGTTTTCAATTTGCAATTTTTTTTATTTATAAATTTTCTGGACTTTACTCTTTTTGACAATTGCTCTGAAACATTATTAATTACGTTTTATAAAAGTGAGATAGATTTTGATATTTGTAACCGTGAAGCGAAATAAACGAAGAATGTCTTTGTTACAATGAAATATTATTAAAAAAAAATAGAAAAATATATATAATAAGTTTTTTTTTGGGACCTTGTTTTTGTTTGGTATTGATAAGGACTTTGCCAATTATGATGCAAAAGCTCTTCTTTCTGTTAACTTTTGCATGCTCATCGCTCTTTTAATAAAAAAATGTACTCTCTATGGTTACAAAACATGAGAAACTTTAGGAATGGAGATTCAAAACGATTTAAAAATACTGGGCACTTAGCGATTTTTGATACAAGTGACCACTGTACGCCATTTCTTTATTCCTCGGACTGCCGTCTTAAAAATGCAATACCTCACCTTTGTGGTGATGAACAGCTCTTCCCTCTTGACGACCCCCTCTTTGATCTTCTTCTCTATGACGTCCCCTATTTCCGGCTCCACCCTGTACAGATGCGCAGTGTCTATGTGCCGATAGCCGATGTCTATGGCGTACTCCAGGGCGTCCACCATTTTGTCGCAAGTGGGCATATCCAGTTGCATCTGACAATTAAAAAAAAAAAAAAAATTTTAACACTCAGAAACAATAACATGATATTCTTATATTATACGCTTAGCGATGGATAGTTAAAACATGAAATAAGAGTTACGAGTAGTGGGAATCTCCTTTAGCTTAACGAATCGACACAGAACATTGATATCTTGATTCGATTTGAAAACGCTATATAAATTTTTACAATAAGTGTAGATATTGATGATCATGTACCTTGTCGTTGAACCCGAGCCAAGTGCCAAAACCCAGCACCGGCATTTCGACGCCATTGTTGAGTTTGACAGTGGGGATGTGCACCTGCAAATCGTGTTGTGAATAGATTATTTGTTTATTAGTCGATATTTTTATAATACTAAAATATTTTATATTTCTAGAGAGAGAGAGAGAGATGAAAAACAGACTATGTAAATATAAAATGTAGTTCTATTTACGGTGTTTATATTTTGGACAGATATTACTGATACAGAAGTACAACTGGTCATAATGCACGCTGAGACATGTAATTATAGATATTTTATTGTGGAATATTTTCTTTGAACGAATAAACAGATAAAAGATTTCATGATACATTTTGTGTGGTAAAAATTAAAATTTCATAAATTTATCGTTAAATTTTGTTAACAACAAAATCCCAAGGTCACGTCAATGTTATCAACTATGATTACGTTTATCATACATCTCTGATATTTCATCGATAATTCTTGCATAAGAATTAATATTTTACATGGAACAGTGATAAAAAGATTTACGAAACAGTAATTGTTTTAACTTCCAGACCAGTCATCCCATTGAAGGGAGACATTCACCCACAATCTGCCTTTAAATTGTTGAGTTTGCACCTCATGCAAGTGAAGTGAGTACATACGCATAATCTAATGACGTTTTTGGATGAAAATTGTTTATTTTTAGGGTTACGTACCTCAAAAGGAAAAAAACGGAACCCTTATGTTGTCCGTCCGTCCGTCCGTCTGTCTGTCAAGGCCCTTTATCTCGGGAACGCGTGGAGATATCTAGTTGAAATTAAGTCGATATACTTATTTATTTTATTAGTTTCGATATTTTCATAACTACAGGCCCTTGTAGTTGTGAAAATAGCAAACTTCTAAGTTAACCTGCAAAAAAAGATACGGCAATTTACGCCGCTGCAAGAAACATATATTTTGACCCTCCGAGGGAACCAACATTTATCGGGTATTTTCCAATGACTAGACTAAACTAGAGCTATAAAATTTAACAAGTAATACCGTCTTATACTACAAGTATAGGAAAAAATCTGAAAATCATACAGGTGTAATTAAATCGTAAAAAATATTGTCTTTAAAAATTAATCGTAAAAAAATTGTACAGAACCCTCGGTGCTGAATTCGATTCGCACTTGTTTTGTTTTTGTTTTTAATATCAATCATGTTAGGGTGCCGTAGTCAACAAGGAACCCTTGTAGTGTCGCCATGTCCGTCCGTCTGTGTCCGCGGTTTAGCTCAGAGACTCTTAGCTATAATTCGGTATGAGAATACATTCAAACACACCGACACCTTCCCCACGCCTAAAGGATAGACAAGTCAAAACCACCAAGGTGGAAAATTAGTTTTACCAGCAAATAAATGCCTAAATTATTTTTTTAACAAATAATCGCTTGTAAATACATAATATATTTATACTTAAAAATAAAACATATAACTTATTATTTGAAGAAATAAGCATAAAAACTCATTTCAAGAACGCGTCCTAAGTAGCAATCATTAGAAACTAGCAACGGAAATGTTCATAAAATAAATCTAACGGTTTTTCTTGACCTACTGGCCTTCAATTTTATCTAAAATCAAGTGATTATACGCATCATTAAAGAAAGAAAATAAATTAAATTAAATCAAGTCAAAATATTATGTCCGATAATGTAAGAAATATTATCTATGCTTTTTTTTGCCTATCCCTTGGCGTGGGGCATGGCTGAATAGAGTTTATTATGAAACATTTTGTGTCTGTGGAAGCCATTCTTCGATTTAGACATCCGTTTGCGAAATATTAAGCTTTAAAGTCATAATTTTTTTTTGTGTCTAGTATACCTTCCCTGCCAGCTAAATGGTTGTTTTTGGATATGCGAAAATATATTTACTGTGATCACGGCTGAGTAGACTTAACAAGCTAAAGGGTATAGTCGACCAGCTCATAAAACGTACTTAGAATTTACTTAAAGCGAAATTTCGTAAAAATCCCATTGAAAATTACTTAGACGACGTTGTTGGTTATGTGTAACAGGTAGTAAATGTAAGTTTATGAATTATGTAAAACTATGGAAAACCCTTAACACCCGTACTAAGTAGTTTCGTTTTTAGACGTTATTTATAAGTCGTTAAACCCTTAATTCAATTAGTAGTTTCATAGTAACAAAGAAACGGCTCCTTCTAAGTCCGTATATTGTGACTGACAAGTACTGAACCCTATTTTGCACGTGGCCCGACACGCACTTGGCCGATGTTCTCTCGATCTGATACGTCCGCGACCACAACGAGAATATTAATTTTAGACAATAAAGATAAAGTTCGTTTTAGTTTGCCTGCAACCCGCTGCTGACCCTCGGATCTGGTCTTCCTCTGCGAGTCCTCGTCCAACGAATTGATAATTGATCTAGAACATCATCATCAACATCAGACATCGAACACCTAAGCAAGTCTAGTCTTCTATTTATCATCACCCCGCCTGATGCACGTCGCGCAGTGAGTCCGCTGCTGAGACTTGCCTCAGGCGGGGTGCCTGGGGGCGTATGCTTTGGTAGTTTTAACACTCTCGACATCCTGGTGGATGTGACTGTCTGCATTTTGTTGAAGGAGTGCCCGATTGGCATGAAACGTACGTGGACATTTTAACTGACTAATTAGCGGTTAAGATAAATTGAAAACTAACATTTGTTTAGGTGTTCGATATCTATCATTGTCAATCCACTCGAATCAATATTCAGTTCGTTGGACGAGGATTCGTAGTGGAAGAACAGAGCAGCTGCGGAGCATGCTGCATGCTGCAGGCAAGCGTCTAATAACGAATTTTCGCAAAACAACACCGTGTGCAATGCAAATACTCAAAATATTCCAATCTCTTAATCTGAAATAAAAGACAGCCACGTCTAAGTGGGGCATTTAAGATCGGTCATAATAACAATACTATTAAAAAAAAAAATATGGCAATGGGATACCGCGAGCAGATACAAATCACAAAATAAAACAATCCCCGCCGACATTGATTAACGCTCAGCTAAATGGGCGGACAGCGGTCGGTGTGTGATATGTATGTAAACAACTGTACACGATCGGTTGAATAAGGTTAATGAAATGTTTCAAAATATGAAACGATTGGCGCAGTGTCGGCCATCAGGCGCGCCTACGCTCAAAATACACATTGTATGTGATATAACGAGAGGACAGTGCGCCGAGCGCTACGTCTGCCAGGGCCGGATCTACCATATGGCTTTTTGGGCTTCAGCCCAGGGCCCCGTGGATTCAAGAGGCTCCCGGCTAAGTCAAGTCAGTCAAAAATAGATGATATGCGAAAAAATAGGTGAGCCCCTAAAGTAGTATTAGCCCAGGGCCCCTTAACTCATGGTCTGGCCCTGGCGCCTGCACAAGATGAAGCAAAATAAGTGCAGAACAGAAAAATGCCTGTCTGTCAAACGATTGGGCGTCATTGGGCGAACACAAATTTATTCGTCTACGTAAAAATCATTATTTGATTCAATACATGTGAAAAGTATTTCAGGTTTCCCCTTCTAAAAATCGATGTTTCGTTATTTTCTTTTTCTATTCAGACTTACCCCAAACTTACCCCATTAGACTACAGGCCCATGACAAAAATTACCCTGTAAAATGACCCATGGTGCATTACCTTGAGAAGGCTGCTACTATATCAGAAAATAACTGACAGTCCTATGCCGTCAGTTTTGAGCGCTACAGATGTGCAGGGGAAAATTGAATTTTCCAGGTGCAAATGACGAATCGCAACTGATTACTTTTGCACGGCCTTCTTCTAGTTGATAGATCATTAAAAAAAGAATTACGAACAATCCAGTGCCGTACAGAAGCAGTTGCACAAATAAAAGTTAGCACAAATTTTCAATTCGCCGATAATTTGTAGAAGCAATATAAGCCGTTAATTAGTCTATGTCATTCGTCTGATTCTTTCTCTATACTTATACAGATACAACGCCCATTGATACCTGATATATTTCCAGAACAAGGGTGAAAAACCGGGGATGACAACCCCAAATCCCTGGTTAGTATAGGGATGATGATTTGAAGTAACATGAAATTGAATGATGTTGAAAATACTTTACGACCTAAATAACCTAGCTTTCCAATATCGATCAAATACTGGATATTGCATTTCAATAGAAATGTCACTTAGGATAGAAAATTTCCGAATAGCCCCTTATCTATAGAAGAAGAGAACATCCCGAGGCAACGCTTGGAAGTAAATATTGGCAGAAATATACTTATTCGAGCTTTGTTTTGCGTAGCTTATGATTGATCTATTCCCAAACATAACGCGATGAAGTTTTAGCGCGATGTTCAGCGGAAGTAAAACAAGTATCAAATATGCCAAGTATCAAGGCAGGCCTGTTTCAAGGGTTCATATATGACGCAACGACTGTCACATCGATATGATCTTTTCACAAATTCTAGGAGAGATACCAAAGTGCCGGCGGCAAGAGAACGCGCACGGCTTCCCAGCGTGGCGGCTAGGGCACACGATCCGTTCACATTTGCCCAGCTGTGGACTGTACTGCGAGTCGAAGGTTCCGATATTTATTTGACTATCTTCAAGTAAAAGGTGCGTGTCAATAGATCCAGCAAAAAGCAGTTTTAAATGCTTTTCTCCTTTCCTTGAAATCATACAACATCTCAATGTGTTTCTTCCAAAAAAAAAGTTGCAATAATTTCTCCATGGAAAAATTAAATACAAATATCCTAATGCTGTTAATTGAAATTGGTTTTTCTGTTTCGTATGCGTTTATTGGACTCTTATATCATTTTAAGATTTAATTTAACGGAAAATAAACTTGTGTAAAAACTCACCTGGTTAGCCATTTTCTTTTTCTTTTATAAAAAGTAATAATTGCTGTGAACACCCTTTCTACACCTCCGCGACCGCCGGTAAACTAGATTCGATACGAGCGATATAGAAATTTAAGGGGCGAATTAACACGATTACACGCCCGTTATCAAATATTATCACAGTTTGATTGTTACCCGTGACGCTAAAAATGACGCTAAACAGCAAAACCGAAAGTCATTGCGGCTCTCACAGTGTAGTAGGGCGTGCGTGATGATATTAACTTTATTTTTAATTTTGTCCGTGAATCAATAGATGTAAATATATTTAGTAGTATAATAAGAAAAATAGATTTCAAAATTTTCCAAACATAAAACGTGCAATCTTTTTTTATAAAAAGTTATATATATATATAATTATTTTTTAATATTATGTGGGTATGAAATGAGTGCACAATATTAAAGAGCATAATTAATTATTGTTATTAATTAATAAAAATGTCTTTATTATATACGGGGATGATCCATATCATTATTTTAAGTCGATAATTCCCGACATAGTCGGTGACACGAAAGAGATAATACAATTATGTTCAACGTTACTTTATAACAAGTTACTTATAGCTAGAGACCAATAATCTGCTTTGTTAAAATATGTTGATCGATCACAATACTTACAGACATACTAATTGGAGCGTGAAGGGTATTTATACATTCAAAATAACTCACGAGAACGGAGCCCGAAAAGTACACATATACATACCCAAATTATTTCACAAACAATTAGATAGTGAAAAGCACATGTATATTTAAAATATTTAAAGATAATTGGAGCGAAGTGTGTTTATACGCTATATTCAAAATAATTCAAAACCATTATAGCATAAAAGTACTCATATGTCCAAATATCCCAGAAAAATTGGAGTGTGAAGAATACTCATATGTTTAAAACAATCAAGGACAATGGGAGCTTGAAGAGTATACATTTCCAGACTGTTTCCGGTCATTGAACGTCATTACTAGTCGAGTTGTATCTCAATGGATACATAATATTTTATCTTTGTACCGACGACTGACACTTTGTTCACTATCACAAAATGCTTCGATCTTTTACTAATTCACAATTCACTTGCAGTTTAATGTGAACTCAACTTCATTTAAACTGTAGTGAATTGTGAATTAGTTGATTATGAAAGTAACTCCAACGTGGTAACTAGTTCACAGCGTTTTTCATCATATGCACTTCAAAACTAAACTCCCAGCTTCCCAACTTCACATGCACGTAATTTCGCTGCTACACACTAGATTGGTGTTATTGTTTTTTTTTAATCATACACTTTAATATTTCCTCAAAACTGGACACTAACATACCACCGACATAATTACAGGGAATCAATTGATTTATTAACATTTAAGATTTTTATAAACTACCAGTGGCGTGTGCTGTATAAAATCGACCCTAATTGGTAAATCATGAACAAGCAGTAAATATTATCGATATTGTGTCCCAAAGTCTGATAACAGCAAGGCCTTCGCTGCGGCCGATATTCTACTATAACGGCTTAATAACATATAATAGCATATAACGCATAATACTAACTTTCCGTGCGCGGCTTCGCTCGAGTGGACGTATAATGTGTTCTTCTATTGATCAATCTTACCGTCAAATTCAGATTCAAATGTATGTTTGTCTCCTAGGTCATAAACAACACTTGAATAATTGTAACAATACATCAAGAATTTGCATTTTAGTACTTATCTTTACCGCTTTATCGATCGTTTGGAAGGCAGTTTTCCCTCAAGAAAAACGAGCAAGAAATTTGAAGATATATAGCTCTTTTCAACGTTAAATACATTATATTATAGAATCAAACATATATAAATCTATAATATGAATAAACAAACCCGCTAGAAGTCGAGCCGGGTTGAATCAACACTAAAATTATAGGGAAACATTATGAGGCGTGTTCTGTTTGGACGTTACAATTTTTTTTAATTATTCTTTTATTTATAATAATAGCATATCTACGTATAAGGTGTTCTCATAAAGTTGTTCAAATTCTAACGCACTTTTGTCTCGTTAATTCAGCTTCTATAACCTCGCCGTTGAACAATTCCAAATACGGTCGAGGTCTTGGACCTCGACCTTAAGCCCCCCGTGCTGGCCCAGACCGATCGTGACTGACGGCTTAACGGCTCTACGGAGCACGGAGCGTGTTGTTTGATTTGAGTCAAGATGGAGCCCGGTTCATTCTAAGGCGACGTCGTTCATCGCTCGACCACCACCAGTCCTTATACCGTCATCCGTAACATTGTCGGTTAGTCTGTTGTTGACCAACAACCCCTTTTTGACTTGACCGTCGCCGGTAATATCGAACATTTATGTTGCGCAGTTCGCTGTTGCTACCACGTAACCACAGGCCGTCCTTTCGGGAATGTAAATATTTTAATTCGTACACACGTAACGCCACGGGATAGCCCTGTTGCTGCTCACACGTCCACAGTTTGGCCAACAGCGACCGACTTTCGGAGGTTGTTCTCATATTTTGGCGTGTCGAGAGCGAAAGTTTTGCATGCCTTGAGCGCGAGCGTAGAAGTGCTTCTACTGTCGCCTGTAAATCCCGTCTACACTGGGTGTGACCTCGATAAATTAAAAACTATTTAACTTTTAAACTTAATTTCTTTGACAATCTCATCACTAATCGATTGGCAATAACTGTATTGAAAGTCACAGCTTGATATAGTACCGATTAGCTGTAATTGAATTTTTTAACAGACAGTTATTTATATTTTGATCCGCCATTTCGCTTATATATCTAAAATAGAGGTTGAGATTGAGCGTGAAGTTGTTTATTGCACATTTTATTTTATGACGTCTATTAATATGAAATTACCTATCCTTTTTTCGATTCGAGTTCACTATAAAACTATTTGCAAATAAAAATAAAAAAAGAAGATTTTTAATGAAAAGCTCATATGTTATCATAATCCTCAAATTTAAATAACATACGTATGGCACGAGCGCTTAAGGCATGCACATGTGGTTTTACCAAATTTTCTATGAATCTAATTGCCAGCTTGCAGTGTCCACAATCATAATATCGAATCGGTCAACACGGAGAAATACCATATCAACTCGTTCATGGCTGTAACGAATTGTGAGAGAAAAAGTTTTGTCTTATGCTTTCATCGAAGCTAAATTATTAAACTGTTTATTTTACAACGAATTGAGTAATATTGTATGCGGGGAAATGAAAAGAAATACTCATGTTTATAATCGTTACTAAAGTTTATATATTTGACAACATATTACAAGTGCTGTGTAATAATAACATATAATAACAACAATAACAGATCACTCGAGACATGGTCAATTGGTATAGTTTCCCATTTATTGACACGCTTGCAACATTAAATTTTTTTATGTATTTAGGAAAGTTGTATTATATGCATAAAAGAAATTTACGTATGTTTTTTTCTAAATACAATATATTTTTAATAAATAAAAAAAACTACGTGAATATGCTTAAAAAATATAATAAATAGGTACTCATTCGGGCATAGCGATGAATGGTGGTTGTAAAAGTGGAAGAAGTAGACACTGTGGTGAAAGAAACGGCTTGTAACGCGTTTAATGATAATCTATAAATGTTGAACTATTTAGAATGGAAGAATTAAGGATAAGGGATTAATGAATTTATTATGAATAATAAATAATCAACCACATTGCATGGGCAATAATTTGGTTGATTGATAACAATCGAAAAGATAAGTTTTTGACGACAATTACTGTATTTCGTGTATGTATAAGTGAACTTTAATATAAAATTTGTATAAATTCATATTGTATGGCTTATGACACAAAAAAAAGATATCGAAAATTGCACTTAAGGATAAATAACCCGGTAAAAACAGGACGGCCGGTACGGCATACGGCTTCTCCTGTGCTGACAACTGCAGTGAGTCAACATTTTCTTTATCTGCATAACCTATAATCGTAATCTATGCACGAAGCCAAATCTACAGAAACGTGATTACCTTAAGCGATATACAATCTTTGTGGTCCCACAACGCGCGTGACTGAACGTTACAAGTATTTGTTGCTAATGTTACATGTTTGCGACAAAACATTGTTTTTGATAAGATAACCTAAATGAAGTCTACTCGTAAATAGGGTCGGTTTTAATGTCATTCGCTCTACTCTATGGTGAGCATGTGGCACTCTCGCAACAACAGGGCCGGTAGAGCGGTCAGACTGCCGCGTTCAAAGCCAATGCTATCGGGTTCGAACTCCAAAATACAGACGAACTGACCGACTTGATTTCATATCAGTCAGGTACAGTTTGCTCTGTACCTCAGAGAATGTTAAGCCGTGGGCCCGCATATCGGCCCCGAGGGTTTGCTCCCGCCCCCCAAGACCTTCGATGACACGGATCATCACGGAGCGAGTGGTTCGTATCACGGATATGAACCATGCCTTTTCGCGTTTCTGCCCTCGGTCATGGGTCGAACCAGCTTGTACTACTTGGCGGCTTCGTACTTGGTGAAGTGCGTTTTCCCTCTGCGTCCGTCTACTTGGTCCCGCCCGCGTTCCGACCTCGCCTACTCAGTATCGTTCAAGGTAAAGCAATCCTCAGACATTTCAATTCAAAAAAATGGAATACGTTTAATAAAGCGGCAGTGGTCTTCTCGTACTTTGTCGAGGAACAATTTCTACGTTTTTGTTTTTAATTAATGGTAAACGATTCATTAAAAAGTAATATTATATTCATGTTTATGATTAATGGCAATTGACTAAATTAAAAATAAATGGTAATTGATGACATTACTGGATCTGTCATATTAATTTGTGTAATTTTGTGCAGTCGCGGTCACATCACATATTCGCCTTTAACGAAAGTACTTATACGTAGGGCTTACTGAAAATTTCTGGAATTAATGCGAAAAAATGACTATGAATGATCAAAAATAAATTTCTTGTTTCTTAAAATATTCTCAGTTAGCCTAAATACACTTTTCATACGAATAAACCAATTTTGAAAACATTTATGCCACTCCTCTCTGGTGACCTCGAAACGTGTTTTGACAGCACCGCGCTTGAATTCTGCAAACCAGTTATAAATAGTCATCTTGCAGGTTGCTTCATCGCCAAAAGCAGTTCAAACCCGAACGAGGTTCCGCTGAGCTGTCAAATTACACTCAAAATCGTAGAAAATCATACTATGAAAAATTTCACGACTTAAATCTTAAGATAGACAAGTAATTTTAAAAATGACGCCACAATATAAAAACAATTTACAGTTAGATGAAACAAACTGTATTCTACGGCCAGAGTTCCATTTTAAAAAATAGCAATTACTTGTTAAATATTGTTTATGTCAATGGCCAGTTCCAGAAACTATAGTGCGCCCCACGCATTCGATAATAGTTTTAAGCGGGATGACAATCATATAATGCTATTTGTTAAAAAATAATAATGTCAATTAACACCCTGTTGTAAACACTGCCATCTAGTGTCCAGAGGAAACTACAATCGGAAACCAAAATTCCCACCTATTCTAGTGTTTTCTCTATGGTGTGCTTCGCTCGCTTCCTTCCTTTTGTGCACTTAGTCACTATTGTGTTATACAAACCAAACAGAACCTGACAATGTTCTATTTCATTTGTAAACGTATTTCTGACTGATCCAAGAAGCATTGGGATTGTAATTCCATTTATAGTCATATGTAAATGCAGTGAATCATTCAACTACAACAGCAAGTTACTTCATAGCGCATAAATACGTAAAAGAAAATCAACAAATCCAACGAATACAGTACAACGCACGAAACTTTGCCGCTGCGAAAGCGTCGCAATGGCGTAAAATATGAACGCGGCGAAGTAGAAGGAAGGGTCGGGGAGCGCAATACTTGCGCAGTATATCATTCGCAGCCAATTCAGAGCGGCAGAGTTTCGTACGTTGTACTATATTTCAATAAACGTTTCAAAATGAAGATCGAATATGAACAGTACTTCTTAACTGTTTTTGTCTTCTTTTTTTTTTGTGTATGCTATATTAGCGCTGTGGGCGTCTGTGACGTCAAAGTGTCGACGGCAAACACGGCCGTGTAGTGCCTTTTAATTGCGAAGCAATGTAAAACTCATTAACCGGTCCGTTAAAATATACAGTTTACGCTGAGATACTGAGAAAGATAAATAAAACAACAAAATAATTAATATGATTTTATTGCTTTATGACATTTGTTAAAAAAAAAATAGAATATTCTCCGGGCAACGATAATTGGGTTTACTGCGCTACCTGTAACAATATTTTTTAATATATCAGTAAATTACGATTTATTAAAATACCCTTAAACGACGTTGTTGCGACAACGCCAGCGGGAAAATCATCCAACAAAATAACCAATCGATTGATTTTAAGTTAAGACAAATTTCAAGGAAATATTTCGAGTTATGTAACTTTCCATTTCCCCAACTTACAAATACTCGAATCTAAGTAGATTTGAAATTCTCGCAACAAATATACAAATATTGTCAACCCTTAAATGCTGTTCCAATATATATTTTTTTTGAGTGATAAAAAGTATTCATGTCCAATAAGTATCAAACTATCATTCTACTAATTTTCAAACTGACTGAGTCAGTAGTTTATCCATGTAGTCCTATCAGTCATTTACAGGCTTACAAAAATACCAACATACTAAATTGTTATACTAACGATTCTTCGTCCGGGTGTTCTTCGTTGACGTGCTGATGGAACGCCTCCCGCGACGGGGACTCGAAGCCGCAGGCGCCGCACACCAGGATGTGCTGGGGCGTCGACGACGAGGACCCTGAAGCGCCACGTGTTTAAAGGGCGAGATATACCATTGCAGTACATGTTACTGACGATAAGTGATACTAAGCGAGTGGAGAGAGAGATTTCATCTTCTTGTATACTTCCAATGAAGTAAGAATTTGTTTCAAAATGCATTTACAAACCTTATAATGAGTTTTAGTTGGTATTCAACCAATGGAATGAACAGAATGCAATATTGGTCCATTTAGCGACTACTGTTTTATGGATAAAAAGAAATAATCTTGAGTATAGTATCATCATGACCGACATTACAGGACTGGAAGACATTATTATAAATCAAAATATGTCGAATGCAAATTTGGCTCGACCAATACACATAAAGAACAGCAATCATAAAACATAAATTGCTCTCACAATTGGGTAAAATGATACTATGACATGTAAAGGCATGAAGCAGAAAATTTTACAAATATGAAAATATGACAAAGTCCTTCAGTTGAATTACTTCATAAAGTACCCATAGATGTGAAAGTTGTTTTTGTCTGTATAAATCTCACACCATCTATATAGCATTCTTATTGCTGTGCTGCAATTTTTGTTGAAGCTCCTGTGGTAGTTACAGTTGCCCGACTCATAATTACCTGTTGAATTGGACAGGTGCGTTTCCCTCAAGTGTCGCATAAACTGTAACAGATAATTGTAACTGTAAATGACAATTGATAGGATATATGTAAGATACGGCCTGTTTTTTCCTTATGGCATAGTCGTATAGACTAGAATAGAGTGTGAAGGGTTTAATAAGGGGTATGTTTTGCTGAAGTACATTATTTGTTATTTTTTTACAATTATTTGCATTTTACATTTTTAATGAATAACACTAATCCAAATTAAAATAAAGGCTTCGATTATTGAATGAATAGTAATGTAAGTGCATTAAAAGGAGCTAATGGCTCATCGTGCACTATCAGTGTTTAAATTATCATTATAGTTTATATACTTTAAAGTAGCGTGTTTCATTACCTGTCCGTAGGTGGAGCCCCTGTAGGGACACTTCGCGCACTGCATAGTCGTGGAGCCGCCGCGTAGGGCGCCCGCGTTCACCCGCCATTTTGACGAACCCGAGCCGTGTTCTTTCGTCTAATACAAGAGATATAATTCGTTCAACTCGCGAGCAATAAATTAAATTTCTTGTGTGGCTAATTTTCCAATACATATATAATACAAACATATACTGAGAAACACCAAACTATACTAAACAACAATAGGTAGGTGTGAGGCTAGTTTCTCCACCTGAATTGTGAGTCCTACTCGGAGCAGGCTCAGACTCATTTCTCTAACTTAGTTACACTGATTTATTCGTCGAGGTGAAGGATAACATAGTCAAGCAACCCACACGTTAGAGTAGATGAAAACAATACCTGTATTATATGAGACTTATGCATCGCCATGGTCTTGCTCCTGTTGTTTTCAAATACTGAGAAACAGATTGGCACCGAGTGCCGAGTGTACCATCTCTGACTACCTCATATTCTGAACAATGCCGTGAAAACACAAAAAAATATATAGAATATTATCGCTCAATAATTAGAATTGTCTCCTTATTAACGTCTGACCCGCGGCTTCGTCCGCGTAGACCTAGGACGTATTCTTTCGTCTTTTGTACTGAACAATCTCGCTGTCAATCCAATCTCTTTCTTGTTTCAGTTCTGGTCCTAGTTTTGTTCCTGACTTTGATCCCAACTATGTCCTCAATTCTAATCCCGCCCCCGCACTCCAATTTGATCCCAGTTCTGGCTCTTGATTGAATCGGTCATTTCAAAAACCTCTTAAGTCACATTTTTTTCCAACACGCTATATTTGCTGACAATGGTTTCTTAAATGGAGATGCGTATTCTGTGTAAAAACTGGGTAAATTAATACACTCTTTCCTCTTTCAATAATACCGCGTCAAAGACGTTCGTTGCATAAACAACATTAGTCAGTGACTCAAAAGGTTTTTGCATTCACTACTAGATGGCAGGAGAAGTTTATGACTGAGTTGGACGTTTTGAAATTTGCTTTGTTTTGATTGGTTCAACAATCTTTTGTAAACCATCGCCATTAATGTCATATTTGAAGTTCACTTGTCTTTTACTGAATTATTTTGTGCGAAAATCAATCATTTCATTTCCAAAATTATATTTCTATCATTTAAAGACATCGAATCAGAGAGCTATTTTCAATGAGAAACCAATTGCCATAAATCTAAAGTTAATTAATTATCTGTACGACGGCAAGCAAATTTACCCACTTTCGTATACTAACCAGAATAAAGGGATAAAAATAGTTGCTGGAAAGAGGCGAAAACATTATTTCAATCGTAAAGCAATCTCAAATGCTAAGCATTACGGGTCATGCAAAAAATTTATACGTTAGTATCTCGGAGGGCTTCAATGATTTGAATTAAAATTTCTCATTTGATAACATTTTAATTTTCTAATATCTTCTCCAAAAAAACGCCATCAAACATTTTTTTTCTATTAAACATTACTTGTGAGAGCAGATCAGCACAAGTTTTCATACCATGTATCTATCTACATATTTATCGTTGGAAATGAATACAAGCAATTGTTCCCATGGGAAGTCATCATGTTCGGCGAACTCGAAAGGTGCAGAGTGAAGCTCCGTTGCTCGAGCACATCATTTGATATAAAGACATGGTGGAAAATGATTTGTAAATTATCAATCAGTCAACTAGTGATATGAAAATGATTTTATATAGCTATGTTTTTTTGAACTTTTTTCATGACATTGCTGAAGCAGACCTTCGCACAAAAACATCTTTTCGGATAAAAAGGTTTGTATTTAGGATACACGACCAGCCAGAGTTAAGCCATCCACTCTGGCCTTGTAAGCATTGGGGATGTTAGAGACAATATAGTGGCTACATCTGGAACCGATTAATCTGGAATTAAAAAACTCTCTGAAGCATTCAACAAGTGGTTTCATTTGATTTTAATAGGATAGACGTTGGTCATTTCCTCAATAATTTAGAATTTGGACTTAATACCTACTCATTAAAAGACAATGGTTTGACCAATCAGTAAGCGGTGTAATTGAATGTGTGGTTGAAGAGAGCCTAAGGGTTTTAACTCGAGTATTTATTTTCATTTAAATTTATCAATTTATATATTATGTACATACATATCTCTTAGTATTATTCAAAAAATATATTTTCATATTTTTAATCAGGAAGTAAAACAACACCCAATAAACTTATTTATTATGTCAAATAACATATTGTTCCAAATATTTGTAGGACAGTTACTCAGATGATTAATCGGAATTATTATATATGAAAAGAACAGTTACCAGAAATACCAGAACAATTACCAGAAAGTATCAGAATCCATACAGGTGAATGAAGGCGCTTACCCTGTGCTCGGTCAGCTCTTTGATAGCGTTACATTTGAAGCTGCAGAACTTGCACGAATAAAGGAACAGTTTGAAATTGGGCGACGCGAGCAGCTCGTGGGGCGGCGGCAGCGCGCCGCACGTCCTCTTGCGCCCGCGGCGGGACACTTCTGTTAGTGCTCTGCCGACACAGATGAAAATGTACTAAATCGACACTGCGACGGTCTTAAAATAGTTTAGAGCCGAGGTTAGTAAGAAGTCGAAAAAGTTGATTTTGAAGGTATCAGGGTTTGAATCTTGAAGAAAAAAGAATTGACCTCTGAGGTTTTAGCTGCGTTCAAATTAAAGCAGCGAAGAGCATATTAAGCTCTCAAAGAGCATATTCCGTTGGGGACCACGGCCAAACGGAATCACAGCACTGATGACGATGGTCGTCAACCGCTCCCAACCCACCCTTGGCCGGCATGAATGGTTTATATCCAATCTGTTCGATGTGTTACATAAAACACTACCTACCTCAAGCTGATGAAAAGCCGACAAAATAATCAACTTAACCAAAGTAGCACCACATTAGTTTTTCTACTTTTAGCATTCAATAGAAAATAAATAACAACATACTGTACAATTAGAATGTTGACTAATAATATAAGCTTTAATTATTTTATAAAAGAACTAATGATATTTATTATTATTATCACAAAGTCTCAGAAATTACACACCATAAGTGCTATATGAAATATAAAAGGTCACTAAGCCTTGATCTACAACAAAATTGAATTGTAATGATTTCAATTAATGTGTATTTACTATTTACCCTCATTAAACAATCTATTTAATAGCATTTATAATAAAAATTCCACATTCACCTCTTAAATGCTACAGTAATACTGAAATGCCGTTACAATTTTCAGCTTTCTACTTGTGGATTGAGTTTCGTTAAGTTAGATATACACAAAATAGGCACACAAATGGATTACATTGTTAACAAAAACTTACTTGGCTTTTTGCAATAGTTTCGCTCTCTCGATGAGCTCCGAGGGTGGTATTTGTTTCTGTAAATGAAAAGCACCCTTTAAGTACACTTGATTGATCAATATTTTATTAAAAAACCTAATAGAAATCATCACTATAATGCAAGGTTGCACAGTGAAGGTGCATTTTGTGCTAAGAGAGCACGCTCTAATCACTGTGCTGGGCAGACGATATGGTTATAACACAAACACATATCTCTGTCTTTCTCTTGTGAATATGCCACTCCAATACTAGTCAAGGTTACAATAAAATTATTTATAAAACTATTACAATAAAATTTTAAATTCAAATTGTATAGAAGACAAAATTCGCAATCGAGATAATGAAATATACTGATATAAAAAAATATGATAAAGCTATAATATCTCATATGTAATATTTCAAAATTAAATAGTTTCAAGAGCCACTTTTAGTTTTTAAAAAATCCTGATAACGCTATAATTAATAGTATTATGACAATCAATGTTTATGTGCATAAATACTAGCCCCTACCTGCCCACTTCACTGGGAAACGCAAGCAATGATTTTTTTATGAATCAGATATCACCGCATATTTGCTCACATGGAGAGAAAATGAATTCCTTAATTTTTTATGTGGACTAATCTCACTGTCAATGCTAAAGCTAACCGAGGTGCCATTCCCAACATCAATTCTGGTCCTAATGTTGGGTCTGACGCTGATTCCACACTCAATTAGAATATCAGATCTGACACCGATCTTAGTCCTCCCCAGGGGATTGATGTTAGGTGATAATAAATCATACCTTTTACTGATGTTTTACAACAAGGTAACCTATATCCAATTCGAGAACATAATCTACCTCTATGCAAAATTTGACTCAAATCCGTCGAGGCGTTAGCACACGACATACATCCGGACAATCATGCTTTTACATTCATAATATTGTACATAGCTTAAATAAAGTTATGATATAATATTAAACAAACAATTCTGCTTCCAATGGTTGAAGCCACATACTGATCGTTCAGTAGTTTTAACTGGCACCCAGAAAATCAAAATTGTATTTATTCATAGTAGCTTTGCCCGCGGATCCACCCATATAGACATTTTTTTTTGGATTAAATTTGCATAAAATTCGTTCTTAGTGAGTATCTGTGACCCAAAAAGAGTAACTGTGTCAATGTTCAAGCCGATCAGATCTGGTTTAGAAGATCTTGTAAATGATGATAATTTATATTTGGATAGGATTTGCATAACATCCATTCTTAGTAACCGTCTACATTCTGAAAAGAGTAATGATGCCGAATTTCAAGTCAATCGGACCTGTAGTTTTGGAGATCTCGCGATGATTTAGTCAGTCAGTGGTATTTTGCTTATATATACTTCACGTAAATAAATAAGATGATTTTTACTAACAGGTTTTTGCTGGGGTTTTTCTTCAGGTGTTTTTTTATCGGATGAAGGCTGGAGGAGGAGTAGTGGACCTTCAGATCCTTCCACCATCATGTATGCATCTTGACTTTCTTGTTCTAAATAAACGTGGTATCCAAGTCAATGAATGGCATAATTTGTCATAAATATTGCACATGAATTAATACATATATAAAGTAAGAATGTTTGTTTTCTATATTATTATGGAAAAAAAAGTCACAAGCTATACATATCGACATTAATTAACATGTGTAAATGTATGCAGTATGGTAGAACACAGAAATGCAAGGTAACAGTTAAAGAATGGTAGAATTATATAAAATAAAAAAAAAAAGTCAACCTTTTGCAAAGAAATTAGTAACAGATAACTATAATTTAATTTATGTCATGAAATTTGTGCATATTTTCGATAGTTTCAGGTATAATATAATTGGTGCAATAGTATTAGCTAAAGGCCAGGTAAACACAATTTATTTTAATGTTCATGACAAAATAAATACAACACAACTGTTTTTGATCTAAGGTTTCATGATTATTTTGTTCTTAGCTTACATGCAAAAACTAAGGTTTTTGATGTGAAAACTTCTCTAGCAGCACTTGCCATTTTTTTTAGATGGGTAAAAATTGTTAAACTCGCGTCAGATCCGTAGCCTGATCGAAAAAGCGTAAGACGGATGGAGAGGGGGTAATAGTTCGTACTACGGCCTGCTACGCGCATCCACAGTAGTGTTGTAACAATCGAATCCTAAGATTCGATTTTTTACAATCGAGTACAATTGAAGCTAAACATTCGATTCCACCTATTAATCGTTTTCAAACAATCGATTAACTTTATGAAAAAAATAGAATATTTCTCAATCCACTTTATAGTACAATCGAAATTGCAACAATCGATTGTAAAAATCGATTTTCATAATCTTTAGGGCCAGTTTTTCAATCTAAGATTTAATTTTATCCAAGATCAAATTATTATTGTTATTATATCTATGCATAGATTGAAATATATTACTTTAGTCTCTAAAATATAATTTGATATATATAAAATATATTATGAGTGTGAATGTAGCAGACAGTTGATTTTTGAAAATTTTTAAATTAAGTTAAATTTAATGGTGGTAAAAAAATTGAAAAATTGCCTAAGTTGGGAAACCTTTTCTCAATTTTTTTTGAGTGGAGATTTCAACATAAACTTTGCAGAGATGAAATCAATCATTAATTGAATTTTTAAATAATGAATTTGGGTTAAAGGTGTCAAATGATCGCAATCTTAACATAACGAAATACAAAACTACTGTTGATGCGGTCTTTGTAAGACATTTAAATAGATTCGAATCAAAATTGTTCATTTCTTACTTCAGCTGCCATAAACCTATTATATCAGTTTTAGACATTGGCGATGATGATGCTAGTAGTGATGATGGTGAAAGATTCGTTGAAATTATGGATGAAGTTGATTTTTCCGAGAAATAAACTTTTTATTGTAAAATAAGTATAATAGTTCTGTAGTATAAATTTTTAAAGTAATATAAATTGTCATGTTTGTCTACGATGGCACAATAAATGTATATTGTATTTTACCACATAAATGATAGTAATTTTATACTGATAAATAAAACAATTCATACGAAATTATTCCCTAACCATTCCAAAATATTCAAAAATGCACAACGTTTATGTTTAAGATTGTATTTCTGCCGACACTCCCGAGGTGCAACCCGTCCTTTTTTTTTCTAAATAATTGCATCTTTTCTTGTTCCTAGGACCATTTCAAGTACAATTAAATAGAATCAGATATATTACAATCATTTTAATATAATAATCTCAGATTATGTATAGTAATAATTTTTAAATGTAAATAATTAAGTTTCTTACAAGTTCTTTTAATAAAACTACTTTTTTTTTAAAAAAAAAAAGGTCACCTGTATCTTTGAAATTTACTACAGAAATATAATTTTTACACTGTTCGCAAGATAATCATCCATTTCAGGAAAATCAGTGCATTACCATTAATTAAATTACTAATTTCTTTAGTTATGGTCACACTATACACTGACATTCAACAAATACTAATGCCAAAATTATAATAAAAATTTGTGCATTGATAGTTCTTGTAAAAATTCTTATTTAGTAAAAAAAAAATATGCTAGTGGAGGAACTACTCATACCTTCACCATCACTGGACTGAAAAACACATGTGATGCTATCCGAGGCACCAATCTCATTAGCTTCTGTGGACTCCTAGGTCAGTGGAAACAGAGAAATCCAAATACATTATCACAACATCAACAGAAATAATGGACTAAGTACTTAATTAGTTTATTAGACATGCTAAAATTGTACGTTGAAAAATTGATTTACTATTTTTTGTAACTGTTTTCAAAAAAAAAATTGTAAATTTCTTTGCATTAATGACTTAAATAATTTAAATTTTCAGTTTTTTTTTGTCATCTTATTTGATAAATAGATAATTTTATTTACCACATGTCATTATTTATCAAGTTTTTAATACTAACATTATCTTTAATATTAACAATATTAAACTTAAGATAACAAATTATCTTAAGTTTATAAATTTAGAGTGAATGTGTGTATGAAGGAAAGGTCAGCAAATATTTATTTCATTTATTGTTTCATTTACTGCAAATCAGTGTATCCCGCCACAAAATGTAGGTAGCATATAATTTTATTGTTTGTAAAAGCGTATTTATTTGAAATATCTTGAGGATATTACCTAACATTTTAATGTAAAGTGTAAATGATCTACTATTTCTAGAAAAAAATATACTAACATTTGCCACGAGTTTATACTGAGGCTCTGAATTTTCATCACTCTCGAACCTGTAATTGGAGTAAAGTGCATTTTTGTTTTAGTTACCCGAAGAAATTATAAAGAAATAGTAAATGTAAAAATTGACTAATTAATGAATTAAACTAGAAATACATAAAATGAAATCTAAAAAAAAAAGTGATAAAGATTTATTATTTGTTTGATAAATGTAAAATTTAATCTTAACATTTAGACCAATGTATAACTCACTTGATTAATGTGAAATTCAGGAGATTCAAATGCATGACTCCTTTGCCACTCGAGTCCACCACCTGCATGTAATGTTTCTTCTGCAACTGACTCGAAGATGCGTCCAGGCCCGGTAAGATCTTAAAAAGGAAAAATTGAACACACATTTGATATTTTGCAAATATGGTGACTACAGCAAGGACATTCCAATTTTTAAATGCCTAATTTTATGTAGTTTTAATTTAGAACCCATTGCATGTTTTGAATACTAGTCCAACAACTCATATGGCAAAAGGTAGAAAATTATCTATATATTAAAATTAATTAAGGAACAATACAAGGAAGATTTTTTTATGATTAAAAGCAATAAAAAAATATTTGTTTTTTAATTTCTCTTATGTCTGCATGCTTGTCCACATGTAACTTTTGTTTTACTGCAAGAATTTCAACAGTCTTGCCTCTGTATTGCTTAATAATAAAATGGAAAAACAGCCAATGTATGTTGTGCCATGCACACAGTGTGCATGGCACAACATAAGTTCGGCGTACCCCTTTTTCAAAAAACTTCATGTTTTTTGGAAAAGAGGTACTCAAGATAATTTTTCAACTGTAGCTCCCTTTCTAATTTCTTTTCAATGATGTTGAGTTGTTTCAGGGCGTTATCGAAATTATTCGGAAGTACATTTTTATCCGATTTCCATGGCCGTGCTGTTTCATGCCCTCCCGAAGGGCGGTCTAAAGTATAGTTTTTCAGCATATGTACAGCCCGTTTTTCAAGATCTATACGCGGCGTGAGCGAAGCGACGGGTTGATATGTCTGCTTTTTATTTGTTACACGATGAGCAAGTGCCAATTATCTTGGCCAACGAGAATAGTAGGTTTCACTTTTTCATATTTGTAATATTACAAGATGCCTTTCAAGTGAATACACCTCTCGAAGTCATCTTTTTTAAAATTATTTTTTTAGTTGCAAGTTGAGGTGACGCATAGCTCTAGTTTTGATATCTAAACTTTGAGATTGAGTAATTCGGCGTGCGGACTTGGCATTGATACTCATGCCTGTGACCGCTTTGATGTATATCAGATCGACGGAGCCCTTGGCGCCTATTTTTGCAGTTATGTCGGTGTCTGCTATGGTGACCGTGGACCCGTCATCTAAAAGGCCATAAGTATTGATGCAGCCCTGTGGACTGGAAACTTGAACAGGTAATATATTCAAATAGGTAGTTTGGTTTAAAGAGAAAATCGATGTAACAATTGAAGTGCCGTTGCTTGGTTCTTTGGCACTTCTTTGGCTTGCACTTCTGTATCAGTGATTATAAACACCAGTAACACAGCCGTAGTAACATAGCCATAATTTTTCACATTCAGTGGTGATTTAATCTATTTTTTTGCATATTTCACACTTCTTTCTATATTTCATGCTATTATTGGTACTATGCGCGCGCTATATTCAATAAACCTTTGGAATTTTAGTAGGTCGGCTTCAAAACTTGAATGTTCAGTAACATATTCATATTATCTATATTACAGCATTGGTGTGCGTTTTACCACTTTGGTATTATAGAAATAATGAGAGTGCTTGAGAACTTTTAAAGTTGAAACACAAATTTTTATTTCATTTACAGAAATGCAAATATCTCGAGAAGGATCTGTTAAGCGCTGGAGATTTCGAAGTCAATCTAACTCTGTGAGTGCTCCAGAATCAGAGTGGCCAAACCTCAATCCTAATGTTTGTATAATTTGCAGGGCTCGGTGCTCGCTATAAACGAACACTGGACAGCTTCTTTCACTTTCCCTCTCAGACAATTTCAAAGATGAAATTTGTTTTCGACATTGTATTATCATATAAAGCGAGCCAAAAGCGATTCATAATGCGTTTTCGATAACATTGGTAATTCGCTTCTATATTTCAGAGTATTTGTGGGCTGTATAGAATGAACGGAGAGTGTCAATCTCTAAAGCTAGTTCCAAGATATTTACTTGTACCAATTGTTCATTGTTTTCTATTATTACTGTGAGTCCTCGATCTATGAAGAGTGCTGGGCCACATGAAGGCGTGTTTGTTGTGCTCAGTTGGACATGTTCCTCTCCTCGTGGCGGCTCGACGACAGCCGACAGCAATTTTTTTTGTATTGAATTGCGTAATCGGCGCCGTGACCTCGGGCTTGATGCGCGATTGCTCTGTCTTTATGCTGATTTTGTAACCATGATGCGACGCACTGACGAGAACAAGAGCTTCCGAGGTGCATATGGTACTTCCGGATGCACCTCGGAGGTCCTATTCTCATCATCTTCAGATTCGTTGGCTTCTATGATTTCCACACGTACCAGAGCTAGTTCTGACCTTGATATTACGACCTGTTCCCATGCTCTAGAAAGCCGTCGCGCTCGGTCGGACTTCGATGACGTCGCGCGTGACGTTTGCTTTGATTGTGAAGGGCAGCGTGATCGCTTCGGATGGCATTTGTGGGGCGATATTATGATGAATCAAATCTTATATGACTTGTATTCTTTCTTCAACTGTTTCACAGATGTTTTAAGCCCGTGGGACCTGATAACCAGTATCTTCACTCTTCTATCTTATCGGTTGACGAATCCGGATTGATGCAACCATAAAATTGTGAAGGATGGGCTCAGGTTCGGCAGTGACCGAAACTTAGTTCCCTGCACCTATATGAGAGTGTTGATGCGGCCTGCAGCTGATCGAACAAGGATTTCTCTTGTATGACACAAAAAAACTATTGATAAAACCGCCAAAGTTTCTTCGAAAATGCTATTAACCCGAATGTCAATGATGGAATGAATGTTAGAAATAAGGAGTTTGTCTGAGGAAGTCTGGTATTTATAGGTGAAAGCTGAATGTTTCCATTATTCTATTGTATTATGGGCTGACCACAGTCTAAGAGGCTTACACCATTCACAGCCCTCCGTGGCTGTGTGACACGATAGTGATGTACACGCTTCTCACATATTACTATTTGTGTGACATGTTGTGTACGTCCCTATTTTTGCCATTTATTTAAAGCAATTTTGCTTAAGTCTATTACAAATTAATATCCCTAGCCATGTATATAAAACAAAAATTACAAGATAATTTAATTGTCACAAACAATAGATTTTATATGAAATTCTGCTTTTTACTCCTCCAAGTACATTTTATAAGTTGATGGCTTTAATTTGTTAAATCTATTTAGCTGTGACAGTTTTCCTTAAATTTTATATATGCTACTATCATTAATTTATTCATACATCCAAGAATAACCATTTACCTGGTGAAGAAGGGGAAGGACACTTGACTCAAACATAAATTAGTATATTAAACCTTAATATTTGGTAAACAGATCCCAGAATTGAAAAATGATTTTAACACATTTGCTATGTTTTTGAACAATTTATCCAATGATGCTGCATACCATGGGATAAATGAAAAAAAAATATGTAACCACTTTATTTGTAAGGTACCCTAAAAATATTTTTTTAAGACTTTATTTTACCTCTTTTTCGGCATTACTAAAATTTATACCCATGTCAAATTACAGCCTTTTAGTGCTAAGAGTCTGTGAGTTGAGCGATGGACCAACAGATGGGCGGACATGGTGAAACTATAAGGGTCCCTTGTTGGCGATAGAACCTTAAAGTCTATCTATAATTGTTTATTTCGACACCCAGAAAGTCGAATTTAAGTTCTCTTCAACTAAAATATATTCACCTTTGATTATCTAATTATACATAGTTTAATTTTTTGCATTTTTCGTTGTATTATTATACACAAAATAGGGGCCATTTTAAATGAAAAATGTTAATGGATATATAAATATTCTCATCATTTGTGCAGGCAGTAAAAAGGCAACTTGAAAAATAAAATAAACAAAACAAAATGTACCTCATTGTCAGGGTCACCTTCACTTCTATCATATGAGGAAACTTCCACTATCTGCAGTTGACCTGTTAATGTCGGAAAAGAGTTATTTTCATATACAAGAGTTTACTAAATATTTTACAAATAAAAAGTAGTGAGTTGTACGATACATAAACCTAATTTTAACTATTAAAATATAGTAATAATACCAGACATATATCTCAAGATTTTAGCCCTATTCGGTGCTACTGACTGACATCATTAATGGCAATTCAGATTAGCTCAATACAGCAATTGCCAGTGTCATGGTCATCACAAAGCAATTTAAATTAGTAGTTTCTGGTAAGTTTGTTTAATACAATTTTTATTTATTCAAAACGTTTTCAATACTCATTGTTGTATGAATTGCTTTTTACCATTTAATCTTATCAAAATATTGTTTTATACCTACATATAATGTTACCAAAATAAATAATGAGTTAAATCATTACTCTCTTTGGATAATTATTAAAATAAATTAAATGATACATCTCAATGTAAAGCATCAGCATTGTTATCCAAATTCAGGGACACATACCCACATACTTTTTTCAAATTTAGGATTTAAATATTCCATGACAGTCCATTAGGGTCAATAAAGGCCACTGTTGCAAATATAGTAACAAAATTAAGAATCGATAAATTCACATGCTCTTCGGGACATATGAAGTAAGTGCTTTTACTATAACTTATTTAACAGTCAGTTAGTAAGTGTCCTATAATCATGTATTTAAGCCTTCTAAATCATACGAAAATGCCGAGCATTAGCCAATCATTATTCATGTTACTCTCTCAAATGCAGTGGCGATTCAGGTTGCGAGTTTACTGTCACACCAAAGGACATCAGGTTTGATCCCGATCATGGGAAAATTTACCAATGAATTTTTAAATCAAATTAAACCATCCCATCCATGCCTTAGGGTGCATCCATGCTTAGATTAGCTGTCGGTTTAGGATGTCGTCATCGCATTGATGATGTTAGTCGTCAGCATATCCCGAACACGAACTGGGCCAGCGTTAAGTACTTAACATTAACACTTACTTAGATACTTAACAAGTCCCTCAGTACAAAATAAAAAAAAGAATAGAAGTGTGGAAGAATAGAAGGAAGACATACCTAAGCATTGGGGTGACAAAACTGGTTACGATAACTATATTAATGCTATTATTGACGTGACAACGTCTTATAAATTGGTTTGCCGGGTGACACTTCAAGAAACTGCGTTACGCTCCGCTCACGTTATGCGCTCACAATGAGAGCGAGTGAGAGGCACGCGTCCCTTCCACTCGGGCATGGTTAGCCCGCCTAAGAGCGAGAGAGACAGACATAAAAGTGTGAAGGCACGCGTCCCTTCCACTCGAGCACAGTTAGCCCGCCTAAGAGCAGAGAGAGACAGAGACGCAAATGTATTGCAAGTTATTGTATGTATATTTGTATATAAATACGTATGTATGTGTAAAGGTAAAAATAAAATTTTGTTAATATGAAATTCAGTGCGAGATTCTTTGTATAAATTAATGTTTTAAATATAATTCTTTGTATAAATAAATGTTTAAAATTGTTACTATTATTTCATCCTTCTTCCTACTATACGAATGAATATTCACATTAAAATGATTTTACCACTCAAAGTCGTTGTCACGTAAAACTTTCGCCCGTATACCGACTTTACAGGCAACCAATTTTATATGGAAATTTCTAAATATACTGCCTTCTTCGTCTATCGAAAAGCGAAATTATGAGACTAGCTATCCGACAATCGGACGATACGTGAAAAAAAATTCCGTTAATTGTTGAATCTATTTTTTTGCACAGATACTAGATATTAGTTACTTAAATACTAAGGAAAGAAAAATTCTTACCATCTCTGAGTTCAGCCGTTATCGTTTCAGACGATTCTGAACCACTTTGGGACATAATAAAAAATGCTGGGCTGCAAAAGACAATAGATTAGTTTAGCGAGTTATTTGGTGTCACAATCAAAAAAAAAATCACGTAATGCTAAAAAGACGTAGTTAACGCACTTGATACACATGTACAAAAAGAAATATATCGACATCGATTTCAATGCTTGAAATCATATTGAATATTTTATTAATTGAAATTTTATTTACAGAAAACACAAAAATGTCAAACTCTGCTTGCCACACGAAAATGTTTAGTGTTTCTATATTGATGAATGTTTTAATTTATGTATTGCAACAATAATACGTACGAAATATAGCAACAATCAAAAGCGGGGGAAACGGATTTCTCCACGAACTGATATATACACTACAAAGTCAAAGCAATTTTCCAATAAACGTTAATAATAACACTATTATCATAGCAACGAGATAGTCAAACTTGCACTGTAAAGTATAATCGTACAGTCACAGACAAAATAGCAATATAAAGTGGCCACAATATGACCATAGACAAGTTCACTTGGTACATAGATATAAAAATGTTCTATTTGTTAATATTCATTTGTTAGTTTTAATTAATCTTTCTAAACATTAAAAATAACGTAAGCATTTTCCATATTGGCTCCAAAAAACTATTGTTTGTTTTATTTATAATTTAAATTAACAATGTTATGTTATTATATAAGAAAAAATAATTTTTATTTTATATTAATGTTCATAATTTTTTTGTTAAAGTTCAACATGACTCAGTATTATTTATCAAATAGTCTAAAATAAATTGTCACGGTAAATACAGTGAGTACCCAACAAATGTTACTCGTGAACTCGTGCAATTCGGAACAATATTGTAGACATCAATACTTGGCCTTCCACCAATAGCAACTCACGAAGATAGATGCGTCCTGATTGTATATATTTGTCTTTTTCGAATTTTCAAAGTTTGAGCTCGGCCATGTGCAGACATTACATTGAGCTTGATCCTTATTGCATCGTATACCATCAATAGAACTGTAACTTACAATAAGAAGAATATTTTACACCTAAAAAAAAATTAAAAGTAATGATTGACTCTTAAATTCGAATGTTGATAATACAATTCACATTTCTTTCCAAGGTCTACTTTAGTTGAGAATCGTTTTAAAATACGCGCGTTTTGCAAAGAGGGATTAGTGTCGTTATCTCTTTCTAACATACAGGAGTCTCGTAAACGAGCAGAAATTATTAAAAAGTTGATTTATTCAAAACCCCTAATAGAAAAGCACATAAAAAAAATAATAGGACATTTTGTTTACAACATTTCATTTGTTTACATAACTTTCGAATAGTATATTGCAACGGAAGTATGGAAAAAAAAATCGAAAAAATTGATTCCTACATCACGTTTTAGAAATGTTTCATCCGATAAGTATATATACGAGAACAGATTGATGTTACTTCGGGGAGGTCCATTGCTACTCGGTAAGCCGGTATTGGCAAGGAGCCGGTCTAATTCCTTGCCATCAGTTACGTTGAAGCGCATTAAGTAATCATATATGGTAAAATATTGTCAAATATGTCAAAGAAAATGAATAAAGAGAGGCATTGTGCCTCAGCCACCCCGAGTAGCTACTTCGACCTTCTTTTGTAGTTTTTAAACGAAAATTTGATGTACCTTTTTTTATCAACTTTTTTTTAGTTCTTGAAGCTAAATGAATGATATGACTAACTATAATTTTATTTGGTTGAGAGTAAATGCATATAAGGGTCCAAAATTCTTAAAATGATGTGAAAAATCTTTAGCCAATAATAATAGCTCTAAAATAACTTATATTGATTTGAAACGGATATTTTATAAAGAATATATTTCATAAATTTCAGTTTCTTTGCCAGATTTTAAACTGTCCTTGAACAAGCTTAATATTTTTTCAAACTAACTCACGCCATCTATTGTATAAAGCAGCTAACATTTACCGGTACATCTAATAGCTTACTAAGCAACATCCCTTGTAAAAGTACGTATTCTAATTGGCAGATGAATAACGCTTTAATTTTATATTACCTTACAAATATCATACATACAATTTAAACAAATGATATTTCTCAAGTAACTTATTTTCTGGTACCTTTTAGGTATAAGATTATATAAATAAAATATAATTTCTTAATATACTTTTTTTGAATTTTGACATGAAAAAGATATTTTTATAAATAAATTATGTGAATTATATCAATGTTATAAAACTTACAATTAGAATAAAATGCACAATTATGTATTATTATATGAATAACCATCGTAGATCAATCGCTTTGCGCTACGGAATCGTATGAAATTATAAGGAACTTGATAAACCCAAAGTATAGAGTATATTATTACAGCTGCGAACTAAAGAGGGCGCTGTAACTGGAATAAATGTAAGGTTTCTTTGTTAGTCACAAGAAAATGATATGATTATTTATATAAACAAAACAATGAAACGTAGAGGACGTGAGTGAAAATTGGCCAGGTTTCGGCTGAAAAGTGATATATCTTTTGTTGTTATTCATTTTAATCCACTAAAAGCTTTACTTACTTCAGAGTGCAAATTAAGCCGTCGATCACGGACGTAATGCCACATTTACGAGTTATGACGATGGTCAGTTACTAGCAGACAGCGACCCACACAAGCCCAGCATTTTTTTTCCACCTGCGGCGAGGAGGAAATAAAAAGGCACAAGTGAATTAATTTTGCTCGATTGGCTTTATTAATTCATTTGAACATAAATTAAAAATGAATTAATAAAGCCAATCGAGCTAAATAGTGCTTACATCCGTACATCCTAACCACATACCGGCTGACCGTCTTGGCGATATTTTTTTAAATGTATGTAAGGCGAAAAGCGATGTAGAGTTGAAAAATAAACGTAATAGTATACTTTTCGTACCAAATTAGCATCTTCTATTATCAGAGGGAATTATAGAAATTGATTAGGCTTCATGTTTTTTATCAGCAAATTGTAATCCATAGCGGCATTGCGGCGTGAAATTATTTAGTATTATAGCTGTTAGTTACTTTTGGGGCATAGCATTTGTAACAAAGTCTTTATCTAGTTATTACTATAGTGGAATAAAAGAGAATTGGGGTGCCTTAAGTATGGCCTAAGGTAACCGCTTCTGCCTGTTTTTTTTCTCTCCATAATCTATAAATTTCATTTACGTTTTTATTCTTAGCTACTTACCATTGAAGATTCTCATTTTTTTTTTACTTCATTTTTTCACATATCTTTCAAGTTTAAATAATTAATTGTTGTAAATTGATTTTTGCCTCCTCGCACACATATTTTATTGAATTAAAAAATATGTAAACCAAAAATAAGAGGTAAGTACCTATGGCTACAGTTGATTGTGCATAATTGTATTAATTTTAAAATGGATCGAAAACTAATTTGAACGATTATTATTTGTTTGTCCATTGAATATTTGAATACCTTCAAGCCTTTGAAAATAATGATTCAATTTACAATTTCATCATAAATACTGAGAACATTTTAGACACTCTTTATTTTCGCCTGAAATTAGGGTATTCTATTTGGAATTTTTGGATTTCTTCTTTTTATTATAAAGTCTTGTAACTGGCACGGCCAGCTACAAGATTTTATATTTTAATAAAATTTAAATGTAAATTTAAATTTACATACTTTAATATAGAAATTTCTCGAAGAAATCCAATAGACTGGGGGAGTTTATATTTTAAATTAAAACGCTTTAATTGAGACAAAATAAGAAAACAAACAATTAAAATATTTAATCCGCCTCCAACGACGGTTTTTATAATTATGACAACACATTGCAGCCGATCAAAAAGGAAGTCAATGCCGCTACTACGGTGTGTTGTGAGACGGATCTCTATTTCAGTTGCATATTAATCATTAAGGTATGATGCATAAATCCCATCATATGACGACAAGCTTACAAAGAGCTACGTAAACGACATACTCGGAGGGGGGACTTAGACCGGCTCCCCCCACACCGGTTCACCGAGTAACGTTGGACCTCCCGAAGGTGTTCATGAAAGAACTGGTATATATACTGACGCGGTGAAAACATTCCGTTAACGCGATGCAGGCCTCGCCTTCCGATTGGCTGGCGGAGACCCACATTGAGTGACGTAGGGGAACGTCACAGGTCCTTTATATTGTGCGGCTGGCTTACGAATCGGTTGTAAATCCTGTGCAGTCGAATGATGTAAAGATTTCTCTAAACTCCCCACACAATAGTTGTACGGTTACAAGTTGTGAGTTCTACGGTTGGACCTTGAAGATGCCGATTCGTACGAGAAGTTGTTATTATTAAGCTTTACGGTCATGGTATGTGCGACTTATCAATTCTTTACAGATATTTGTATGTTTATACATTGGAAAAAACTGTTTGCAACATGCTACAGCAGTATGTAGGCGTGAACGACACTAATAAACAACATGCGGGTACGATGCGTCGACACGATAGTCGAATAGTGTAAAGGCCATTTCTCGTGGGGCTCGTACAGGGATGAGTTGGGAAAAGAGTTTATGTTGAAAAATATTATATTTATTAATTGTAAAAGTTGAGAAAAGCAAATACAATCTTTCGCTCCTCAAAGATGTTTCTTTTACTGATATTATAACCTACTAATATAGTATTTTAAATAGACACGCTTTAAAAGTTTAAAGCCATCAACAGGTGTGCACCCGACCACCTAATGCGATATGCAGTCATACATTCATGTGGTCTGGAGGATTAGATAGGGATTCGTAGTAGAAGAACAGATACGAGGGTCAGCGCTGGGTTGCACGCTGCTTGTTTACACATGTTGCATGCAAGCGTTTAATTATAGATTTCCGCGAATTAAGACCTTACACGATAGAATAACTCGCCAATAGTTATTATTGACAACTTCATACGTCTGCGAAGATTCTACTGAATCTTCAAAGACTTCAAAATCGATATGCACGTTTCATTAAAAAGTTTTCATTCAATGTTGAAGTATGTCAACCTGAACAAGGCTACAAAAAAAAAATAATAGAGGAGGCAAGTTTTTCATATTTTTACATTCAAATGCATTATCGTCTTGTCGTCGGAGGAGAATTAATGCCCTGGAGAAGTAAAGAGAGCTTATAGATGGTAGTCGTGCTATTTTACTGTGACACACCGAAGACATTGAGGTTGTGGCGCAATACAGCATTGCCACGAGAAAGTGGAGCACCGCTATCACTACGACTTTCAGGCAGTGGTGGATTTATATTTTTTACGAGTGTAGGCCACTTTATTTCCGCCGCCCCGTGTATCTTTCTAAAATAATAGTTTTCTGAAATCTGCGCCCCTAGGCCGCGGCCTACAGGCCTATTGACAAATCCAGGATTGCCTTCAGGGCTAAGTTCAGACGGAGCACACAACTACGAGTCTAGAGCGTGGACGTAACGCATTCGTTGTTTGTCTACAAGCACAAAAAATTAAAACCTGAATTAATTTATGTTATTTGTTTCTTCACAATTAATTTATAACTAACGTTTTATAATGTGTATGAAATTTAAATGGCACAGTATATTAAAAATGCAGACTTGGTTCGTGCTTAGCCATTTTTTTATTCGTGATTTAAGTAACTTAAATAAAATGATAATTAGTTGAATATGATATAATATTACTATTTAATAATTTTTATTCTATTTTTAAACTATTAGATTTTGTGGAATAAATGATAATAATTTTAGAGTTATTTGCAATGATCTATCGAAAGAGATACTTAGTATTATGAATTAGTAATTAATTTGCTTGCAAACAATTAATAATAAATCTGAACAGAGCTGAATTCGAAATTTTAAGCAGGTAACAGGTTTTGCTACGAGGCGTAGGTCAGCGATCGCTTGTATTAGTCACAACTGGCAATGGTCGGAGTACGGCATTAAATTTATTTTTAGGTTTCGTACACTTCTGACAAAAGCCATGTTAGATGAGTTCAATGCATTCTGTTGATCTTTCCTATAATTTGATGTCACATAAGTCAGTTTGCAAAACTTTTTTTTAATTCTCTAATTTGTCCCCAAAAAGTGACCGCCATATTTAAAATTCATTTATTTATGTTATATGCCCGTGTTTCGGTCACAGAAATTCATATGTGTATTAAGTTTTTAACTTAATCGGTGCAGTAAATTCTAAATAATTTGGCTGTGACAGATAGACACACAACTAGCCAATAATATGGTTTCCTTTTCTTATTCGGACGCGCTGAGCTCTAACAAGTTGGGGTGGAGAATATTATAAGCTGTGGGGTGCAACCCCGCTCAAAATAGGTGATAGGCTCGATCGCCTTTGATATGGCATAACGAGAGATAGATATTTAGTTTTCTGCGAAAATCGTTCAGAGAATGAAATGCGAATAATATTTGTCTGAATGATTATACGTCGATTAAAATACCATCTTTACAATCGATATTACAATACAACTCAGGCATACTATGTAAAAATGAAGATTCAATTCAATAAAACACACATAATGTTTAGGAATTTATCTTTTGAATGGTGTTTTTATATCGTTATGTTTTTCAGTTAAGGGGAATAATCTTATTTTTTACATTACTCACATATTCGAAACGTAAAATCGTACGCGAAGGAAACTATTTTTGTAATATCAACTTCGTGATTCTTGTATTTATGGAGGAAAATTAATATTACTCTTCGTAAAGTGAAAATTTTCTTAGTACTTTTAACTCTTTACGCCATCGCCGACACTAGTAACCATAGCTCTATTGGAGGTTATTAAAAAAAACCGGTCAAGTGCGAGTCGCAAACTCGCACCGACGGTTCCAGACTCGAGGATATGCGCACCGAAAGTTTCGTACTACAAAACAATATATTTGTGTTAAATACTCAAAAAATTAAATTCGTTTATTCGTTTGCTGATTCTTATCACGAGTCGTGCTCACAATTTCTCGATTTTTATTAACTGTTTTTCTTAAGTTTGCACCATGACCTTGCTGAGTTTGACGCTTGTACTCGTACACGCTATTGCTTTTGCGATAGCGCAAAATAAAAAAAAAACTGATACGCACTAAGTATGTACTCAAGTACTTAGCAAGTGTTGGATAGTGAAACGAACCGTAGCATACTAAGGACTTTTTATACATTTAACTATAATATTTTTTATAAGAAACTATTTTCTGTATTTACTTCAAACTTTATAACATAAGCAAACAAATATTTATATTACAATTTTAAAGTAAATATAGCGACCCTGATTATAAACTCTTTCATTTGATACAGTTTTTAAACTTTTTTTTTTTATAATTTATCCCTCAAAAGTGACCCTCATTATCATAGTCATCATCATTCGCTCAACCTTCAGCAATTACTGAAGAGACGAGACCCGATACACCAATAGGAAGGTGATTATAGGTAGAAAGTGTAGGTTCTAGTCTGGATTAGGAATGACGGAAGTGTAGATTCAGCCGGAATTCGTGCAACCTTTTTTCAGAAATTAAAAAAAAGTGGGAGTAATTAAAAAATAATTAAAAACCTGTGAATTCTTTTAATATTATGACGTATTTAAAGTGTTATATTATAACCTATGAAATAAATAAATTTTGAATTTGAATAAGTAATAGATACTATAATACATCAATGAATATGGTGGGAATGGGTAAGTTTCTTTTGTTCGTAGTCAATTTTCCCTTATCTTTGCTTGATGCAGGCTTTTATGGTCCGTTTCTGGGAGTTGGAAGAGTTCATCCGTAGCCTTTTTAATCTATAATTTTGTTTAAGCTAATGGTGGTATAATCTTTGTGGTTCCTCTTGTGATAGCCCATGTCTTGTTTGTGTAAGACTCTAGAATGTACGCAGCTTTCTATGGCAGTAGATGTAAAGCGGAGACACGTAGATGGTGTCGAGCTCTTCTTAAAAGAACTTCTTTGTAAGTCATTTCTTTTTCTGAACGACCTTTCATTCTTCATTTTCTTCATTTGATGCAGACTTTCAGCGTCCGATTTGGTAAAATTATTTAGCAGTCGTTTAAATTCTGTTTCGCTCTTATTTTAATTCATTTATTTACGTCGTTACGGCCGTGTTTGCGTCTCAGATCAAAGACTTAATGAAGACTTAAACGGTTTAACAAATTCAGAGTAAATTAGTTGTGACAGAGGACATACTGACATGAGGGATTCTATAAGAGTGCATAAAATCATATTAATAATAAATTTGGGGTGGCGCTGACTGCCTAGCCGTTGTATGGAATCTTAAAAATTATTTCCTATAGTTAAATATCTTAATAATAAAAAATCCATTGTGAACTTAAAAGTAAATAAAAAATAATGGAATACAGTTAGATTTATCTTTCCATATTCAATTTATTTTTCGTGAGGTTGATAAATGTCCAATCAATTATTTTCCTCGTATCTCTCGAATGTTGTTCAAGAAAGCAGTATTCGATCTTTAACAAAATACGGATTCAATTTAGAAAAAAAAAAAAAATATGGCAGCGTCTGAAACACACAAGTGCTTCTACTTTGGCTTTATTACTTATTATTATAACTATTGTCATCGACGTGCAGTGCTATTGTAGTGATCATTTGTGTGAACGGGCTCATCAAAATACATATTAATACATCGAGGCGGCATCTAAGAAATTTAAAATTTCTTCTTAATTTTCAAGATAATTCATCTATTTGGCAATCGGCGCTAGTCTACAGCTAGTGACAGACCGCGATTAATCCTCTTAATATTTAATTGAGTTTGTTAATAGAAATTACATTTAATTGTTTTGATTCCAATTATTGATTTGCAGTTTATTGCAAATGACTATATGGTCTCAACGTCAGATTTTATTTTAAAAGTGACAATAATATTATTTTAACAGATGACTGACGTGTTAGAAAAGAGATATAATCTCTAAAATCAGGTTTTTTTTTTTAACAATAAGCATTTAGTTATAACTTGAATAAAAGCAAATTACAATCATCTGAATTCACTTGAAAATAAGGCCTCTTTTTTATATCCTTCACCGTTAAATTGCAACATTGAAAATTGCGCGCGCAGTTTATAATAATTTTGACGCAGGTAAATTTTATGGGTATAGCATAACAAAATAAAAATATTTTTAGAGTACGAATTTAGCGATTGCTTGTATTATAATTGTAATTGATAATAAATTTAGAATCGAACGATTTCAAAACAATAACATTATAAAGGTAAGTGAATTGTAATTTTCGTAAAATCTGTAATTATTTTAATTTTTTGACTTTCGGGTGAACTGATTTCTCGACATAATTCTACTCTTACAATTGATGGATTAAAATTATTCTTCTGTCATTTTATATGTAAAACATTTCAAATGTTGCTTGTTTAATTCAATATAGCTATATTTAATGTTTAGATAATTTTCCTCATTTAATTTTTACAACGTTTTGCAATTTTCATGATTTTAAATCAGCTTAGCAATAAAATGAGTGGTGTAGCACGTATCAATGAATTGTCATTAATTTAAACAAAATGTCATTTCCAATTTATATAGATTATTAATTTAAAATTTCAGATTATTCACAATTTCAGATTATTCACAATGGCTACAAGTAGCTCTGGAGCAGTGTTCTTTCTTGGGACCCGTGCGCACTATCAGGTTGTAATTTATAAAACATTATTAACATTTTATCTTCATCATTACTTGTAATTGTTTAGTGCAAAAAGTTGATGTTGTAAGCTCGCCATGAAATTGCCTTTGTGATACATGAAAGAACCACTAGTTTTAGATTTCAAAAAAATTATAATTCAAGTATTTTTACAAATGGCATTAAAATGCAGAATCAGCATGCTTTATATTCTATTTATATAAGTCGAAATTCCCAACTATACTTATTCATAATACCTGTAAAAATTTTTGAATGGTTCCTTCTGTGTTTGCTTACTTTTCAATATAAAATGATAATAATATAAATACACACTTATTTCTCAGAAGGTTAGACTGATACAATGTAGAGATTTCTACTTTGAACGATTTTGCATATTTCTCTTGCTTCACTGACATCTATCAATCTTTTCATGCAAACTCTTCGGTTTTGGGTGCTTAAAATTTGGTCCTTTTTTAATATGCCACCGATATGTGTAAAGGATTTAGGGTGATTCTTGCCGACCTTTGCATCACACACATTCGCTCTATAGATTTGTTTTGTCAGTCTACTTTCATTCATCCTTTCCAGACGGCCAAACCACACCGCTCTTTGACATCACTGATCCTACTTATATCTTTCGGAGACACGCCACACATACTACATAGAAATTGTATCTCCACCGCATTGATTCTATGTACATTTTTCTACTGATATACCCAGTTTTCACTACCATATATAGGTATAGGAACCAGGATCCCGTTATGGATAGCCAGAAGCACTTGTCGCGAGTTACTTTTAATGTTCATAATAGCAGGCAAAACCCAATCACTTTATTTCCCGCGCATTCACTCTCATTTTAATATCTCTTATCATGTTTACCATCATTTGTAAAGAGGCTATCCGAGTATACAAACTATTTCACTTATTAGCCTCTCTCCTCTTCTATATGAAATAATTATGTAGTCGTATTTCTAGTTAGAATTATGATGTAATTGTATATATTGTTATAGGTTTTACAACCTCCAGATTCAGCTTCATATGATCTTAAAAACGGCAATGATTCTACTGAAACCATATATCAGAATCGTGCATCTATCCAAGATATATGGTTGGACTCTACGAAAGATGAAGAAATTCAAAACAGTGGAAATTATCTGACGGGAGAGTGTGGAAAATGGATGAATTGTGGTCGAAACGAGAATAGAACTACGGCAATGGAATGCAATGATAATGCATCGAAACATACGAATTTTGATTTGGGTACCGGCGTCACTAGGAGGTTGAAGAAAAATAAGAAGCAGTATGGGTCAAATGAGCAGATCCTGAATGGCAATGAGGAAGCAATAGAAATAGATCCTACTGCACTGAATAAAATTAATGACAGGTAATTTTACTTGCTTGCAGGGAAAATGGTGCTGTTTTGGCAATACAAAAAAAAAATCTATTTTATTGATTAGTTGACTACTCCTATACCTTAGTCTGTAGAATGATTTTGTAATCCCATAAAACAGTTCTGGATATAATTCTTAATTGACCGAATTAAAAAAGAAGTTGTCTCTCAAGTCTAGGAATTGAAGTCATGTGTCAATTAAGTATATGTGAGAATTTTTGTGTTAAGTCATAATAAAGATTCATCTTACTTTGTGGCTACTGCAGTATGAATTTTGGTATAATATATAAAATTAAAATAATATTAGGTATCAGTGGTTTATTCATTTCATGAAAATGGTCAAAAGCAAATATTCTGTTCATATTGTACATAAGAATGGGCAGTGGAGTGAAATGAACAAATTACAGTTCTGGCTTCATAAATTTTAAAAAGTTTTGGGTAATGTATTCCAGGGCTTTAAATCAAATATGCTTATATCAAGTTTTATTGCATTTAAAAGCTGATTTTCATCGACATGAATCTCAAATTAATGTTTGTTGGTCCTCTATACGTGCCTAATCTATTGATCCGATTACAGTGAAACTTTGGCGATGTGTTGTAGACACGTCCGGGAAGATTTCTTAATAAAATTTATCCACGGTTTCATTTGTATATTTGTACTCCCAAATCGAACTAATGAACTGATTCTAAAAAATTTTCCACTAAAGGATATTTGCTCTATTTTGGAATAAAGTCGGCTGCTAAAATTTCCTTCAGCTTCATCCATGAAAAGACGATTTTAATAATCATTTATGTCCTAGTAATATGCCTATATTTTATTTTGATATTAGCATTTGGTCCTGGCTTCGTCCAAATCGAAACTGAGACTGATAGCAGAATCGAAATCGATAGCTCGATGGGAAGTAAAATCCTGATTGTGACCAGTCAAGAATGTGAAACTGAAGTCGAAAATGAGTGTAGAGACAGGATTAAAACCAAGTGTCACTGGGATGCTCCATGTTTTATGTATTATACAGTGGAATCTCTATAACTCGAACCTCGTTAAGTCGAAATCCTCAGTAAGTCGAAAAAATTGCCTTTCCCTTCCGATGAACCCTTAAATAGCGGTATCTCGAATTATTTAGACTTTGCAACTCGAACAAAATGTTATTTCCCCTACGAAGTATTGATAATACATATTTATACTCTATAACTCGAATTTTGAAAAGGAGACTCCGTAAGTCGTAGTTGGTAAAATATAATGATGTCTTACTTGGAATTCCCCGAAATAATAGCAATGAATTCCAAAATGAATGTTCGGGTTCGGGGCTTCTAATGTATTGTTTTTGTTTTGTACACGTGCAATGAATGAATACATTAATGGAACTTTCTAAGTAACACAGCTGTGAACGTTACGTTTGTTCCTTGTCGACACAGTCATATGTATCTCGAAGTTCTTGTTAAGTCGAAAACTTATTAACTCGAATTTTTTTGCATTTCCCTTGACATTCGAGTTATTGAGATTCCACTGTATATACTAGGATTTGTCCTCGACTTTGAACATTTATTTGTATTATTGAACTGAATAACTATACCGATTCTACAAATTCATTCACACATAGACAGCTACACTATTCCAAGAAATATAATTTCAATTTTATTTTGATGCTATCCCCAGCTTCCTTCAAATCGGAACTGTGACTTGTTTCTCTACCAGACGGAATTAAAAGCAGGATGGAAAGCAGAATCGAGAATGGGACCAGGATGAGGAGAATCAAATGTGGAATCGGGTCAAATGCGGAATCAAAATTAAAAACAGGGTACCCTATCCTAAATGAATTGCTTTGGTGACACCCAATTGCAGTTTTAAAATAAAAAAAACTGCATGCTACTACAATGAGACATCAATGCCATAAAAAATACTTATGACCTTGTCAAAAAGATAAACATAATTTAACTGGAAATGAAATCCAGGAACTCTTACCGCCAAACAAATGTGTTGTACTCTTGGCCTTTGGAGTAGTCAAAAATGGCAAATTTTAATTGTAACCTTATTTCATATAATGCGATTAATGTTTGTTATAGGAATACACCAAGACCTAAATTGACATCCAGACCATGCGCTTCTTTCCGTGCCTTCCTCACCAGCTTGAAGTCCAAGCGCAAACGGAAACTTAGTGCGGAAGAATTGAGTTATGTGGACAACTTACAGAACATTCTGGACATGTGCACGTACAAAGATTCTTGTAGGTGCTTAGATTGTCAGGTGAGACATAAATTTAATGCTATTTAACCGAAGTGAGAATTTTTTCTACTACCAATCGGTAGTAAAATAAATTCTTACTTCCAGTTCCAATGTCAATCTTGATACTGCCCTTGGTTTCGGTGCCAGTCCCGATTCGGACCCTTATTCTGGTGACAAATAATTGCAATGCAATGTTGATAAATACAATACAGACATTTGCTTGTATCACACTAAATCTATACATATATAATGAAAATAGGTTGTCTTTGTTCGCCAATCACGTAAAAAAGTACTAAACGTATAGACATGATTGATTTGTAGATGGTTCTAGGCTACTCACTTTTCGAATTCCGTAAATCCTTCGCCATTTTATTTATAATAAAAATTACCCAGCGAAGCGGGCGGGTCAGCTAGTATTTTATAAAAAAAAAAAATATTTACCTACAATATGCAGGAATATAATTTTAGCTTCATAATCATTGAAATTTGTTTTGTTTATAGAATAATATTCATATCAACACATTGACAGCTTTCGTTCCATCAACAGAACAAATGTGTACCAACTGGATCATTCGACTTATTTAGGAAACTTCAATTGAAAGACTAATGGACCTAGTATGTATTGTATCTTAATATTCTGTTCCATACCAATTTTCAAGCCTTATCAGAGATTGCAATCTTTATAGTTAGAGAATGTAGATGAGCGTATAGTGAGGTGGATATCCTAACATCCAACACCTTGGATATCAACTAAGTTGACTTCTAGGTCAGAAATATATGCCATTTGTATATATTTCTGATCAACAGCAATTATAATAGTTTCCCAGTTAAATAACCACATAGAAGGGTTTTTCACAAATTTTTCATATGTTTCGAGTATCCAAATACCCATTAAAATAATTTTAATAAATGTTTAAAATTCTACAAGCGCAGACCATATATATTTTTTATTTATTTATATTAATATAAAGTGCAACCCACACAAGAATCTGGTTCATGATTTATCAGTCACATTGTCTAGTCAGGTCAAAGATAAATACTATAACGGGCTCAATGTCTAAGCTATTAAGTGTTATGATAAAGTGTCACATATCTACTAACAAATATCGGTCACCATATTGATTGATTAATTATTACATTTTTAAAGGATAGGTATATTATTTATAACTATGTTTCTATCTTTGAACTACTACATTAATGTTTATTTTTTGCAAAGGAAATGTATTTCATGGCAATACAATGTCCAAGTGTCGAACATAATTTTGAAAATATTGCTTGCCTATAGAAGCACACTAGAAGAACATAGTTCTTAAACAAGAAGGTGGCGCATAAAAGTCGAATTGCAGCTGACTGCAGAGAAGGAAGTTTACAGAAGAGCAAAAAAATAAAATTTCTACTCGCTCTAATCCCTTTCGAATGCAAAAAAAAAATTGATTCAATGCTTATCGTACCTTAATGCCTTTTTAGCTCGCAAATCAGTGATAATCGCTAATCCGTATAAAAATATTGCCCTTAAAAAAAATTCAACTGTGGCATGCAAGTAATTTTGTTCTTCACCTCTTCAAATAATTTCACCAGGAATATTATGATTTAATAAAAAAATATAATGATTTTAACAGTTTTATTCCATTTTAATTGTAATGTCACATAAAATGATTACAACATTATGTATATATATATATTAGCACCAAAATTATCTTTACATCCAAGCTGCATCCTCTTACCTACATCAAAGAGGAATAGGTTGAACTATGATATTGCAAAATATTATTGTCAGCACTGAAAACTATAAAAAGTACTTTTTTTTTAATGTACAGATCATATATTAAAAACTGTCTATGAATAGAGAATGGAATAGACTAACAAATAAATTAATGACTACTAGATTGAGAAGATATAAATGTTCAATATTCATGCATGAGCATGTTGAAGAATAAATTTTTCATCACTCATTTGCCCAGCCAAGTTGCTGCTATTTTTAATTAATTTAAATATTCGAGAGCCATAGAGTGGTGTCCCGCTATCATAAATTTCTGTATAATTTTTATTAGTCAAATTATTGTTATGAATCATATACAATTTTTAGTATTATCTAACCAAAATGTGAGGCATATGTTAGACAATTAATTTCATATTATTCCGTGGCATCTGTAAACAGTTACCATATATGCTAATGACTACTCTATAGCTTTCTCTGTCATCAATCATCATAGTATTATCCTGCTAATTTTGCCATTGCAAAACAATGTAGTTTCATTTAAACCAAAAAATATGTTTTGCAATGGGTAATAAACTCTCATAAAAAATAAAAATCCTTAAATATTAACAACATAATTTTAATGACTAAACCTTATGTTTGTTCAGGGATTGTATGTTTATTAATCGGGTTTCGTCACATAAAATTTAAACAAGTATTTCTTAATTACATCTTTTCAGTATAAAACTGATAATAGGATTTACATGAATTCATAGTTTAAGACAGTCGTCATAAAATATTGTCCGAGTGGAAAAAAAAAACCATACGAGTGGAAATATATCATGTGACTAGTGCTAAGAACTTGCTCCTCGATCGCTTTGTCATGAGATCACATTGGGCCTCGCTTCCTCTAGACTTTGATTGCATAGACAAGAGAAGGTGGCAAACGGATGGGCGAAGGGATTCCTGGACTAATATCACAGTGAACTAAATAGATCAAGTATTAATATTAGAACTTAAAATATATGATTTATGCTATTTTAAAGTGCCCATTACAGTTTACATAATAATTTCTTTTTGCAAATAATAAATATTTTAGAATTTAATATGAATATATTATAATTATTTCAACAAATACTTTCGCAATCCTGTGGAGCATACATGCCATGTTTATTTTTGCTTATTCAATTTTCAGTATGAAAATTGTGACTCATTTTATAGTTTTCAAAGGTTTACATGTCTCCGAAAAAAAAAAATCGACATATAAACAGACAATGAAGCATAGGGACTTGTATCCATTAAACATTAAAAAAAAAAGACAATGATGTGATTTCATGCAGGATGTTTCATTTTTTAATTATAATACTAAAATATAGCACAAAAGAACTTTGTTATTCTATTGATCTTATCATGTTTCAAATTAAATTGTCAGATTCTATGACGGTGGGTGAAACTAATATTTCCTACAAAGTTTGTGTTATAATTAAATAAAGATAAAAATATTATTTCTATGTTAAAACTATATAAAACAAATAAACATTGTAGACAAATCAATTTTATGTTATAAAAATTTAAAGAATTCTTATAATAGGAAATGAGTCTTACCTATATCAACCAATATAATAGCTACACATTAACAAATATGAAATGACATTAAACAATAATAGTGCATGTCTTATGGTTATGATTATTGCTGAAAGAGTAATAAAAAAATTCGTAAACCTATTTTTAATTGGTTATGATGAAAATTTTTGGATGTTTTTAGACAAAGATAAAGCGATTATACAACAAAATGTTCACATAACAGAAAGATTGGTAAGAATGAGCAATGTACATTGATATATTATGTCTCTACAAATTTGTCGATATCGTATTCTAACTCAGTATTATCCACGTTATCTGTCTGTTTCTTTCTCTCCTCAATACGAAGACATTTAAAACATGTCTGTCCCTTTCTCAACCAACAACTTCTATGGTACATTGTGTTGCAGTTATTGCACATTATCGCACCACTGTCAAAAGGATACAAGACTTCGTTATTACCACAAATTTCACACAGATATCCCTTCCCAGCGCACAACGGACAGTTTGTTATGTGGCTCCGGCATTGTTCTGTCAATTCCGTTAGTTTAGTCTCTAATGAGCCGTCGTTTATAGCCGCCAAATTTGACATGCTGTATTTTTTATTAACATCGCCGAGTTGGTGAAATAACGGCGACACCAAACTGGTGCCCTCGCTGCAAGCGCATAAATATTTGTTCATCCATTGTAGATCTTTTCTCATTTTATGTACCCATTCTAGTTCTGCTATGAAATTGAATAACCTCGGATTGACACTCTCCACGTCTATATAAGGGGTGTCCCAAGATATCATCAACAATTGATATGCGCATCGGGACACATGTCTTTTGTCCCAATCCCAATTGTGGACAACTCGAGCCGGTATGGACATCATATCATTCCAATGGCATGTCCCACAGAAATATAGACCCGTATAGTCGCATAATCTGGGTTCATTCCACGCGTTTTTGAAGGTCAGCATCGTGTGGCATTCGGCGCATTTGTAGTCCTGAGCAGCCAATCCTTTTTCTGGACATATACTCATTTCATATTCACCTTTCTCGGTCATGACTATGTGAGAGCACACCCTGCATACGAAATCCACGCATTTATAATGACATAAATAATTGCAGTTGTCGCACACATAAGAACCTTGGACTATACTCCATATCACGCCGCTGCAGTGATCGCAATATTGTTTACGGTTAGACGGACTGACCTGCTGATGGAAGTGGTGACCTTTTATGGCGACACTGTCCCTCGGCTCGCCGTCGTTATCTTTCAACTCCTGCAACCGCAGCCTCAGCTCGATTAAATACCTCACCAGCCATTTCCTCTCGTCTGAACACTGTGACGTGTTTAAAATACAATCCTTGCATTGCACTATCGCCCTCTCTATTTCCTCCTTGGTAGCGGCCGAATGGATTTTCAGTTTTTTATTGGCCATGGATTTCGGGACGTAGTTGGAGTCGTAGCTCTCGTCAGCGGATGAGACGCAGCCGGATGTCGAGGAAGAAGGATCCGACTCCACTTCAGTTGTTGGACTGCAGCATATCAGACTGTTGCGGTATTTCGGTGAAGCGTTTAGAATATTCAACGCCATGTTTACTATTATTGTTCTATACGAGTCCGACTGTCGTAGCGACGCTTGCTGCCGACAATTACGCGAATAAACATAGACGATACGTCTCGTCTATCGTCAACAAATATTGTGTCGTCATCAAATATAAGTCAACTAGACGAAGTATCTAACACGTTGTATATATCACAGGTTACGCTTAACAGAAATAACAATGAGTCATGACCGCAATAAAATCTTTGTTTTCGTTAAACTCGGGATTCAGTAAAAAAAAAAAACAATACCAAGAACTGACAGGCCGTGACATCACTTTTCGAGGGTGGGGGAGCTATCTTTGAGTTATTCGACATGATATTTGTTGACATATGTCATAGACTAATTTTCACATTTTTCAATCTCCAAATATTGTGACACAATTATTTTAAAAGTATATTTCTGAGAAATATTAAGCATGTATAGATATTGTGAGTTTTTTTTTTTGGCAAATGATGCTACATAGCTATTTTTGAAATAATTATTTATATATTTAGGTCCACAGTATTTGATATTTACAATGCATACCTTTTCTAAGGGTACCTATTATACTATTTTATTCTTACCTATTGTCTATGAAAACTCGTTAAGAAATGTATACTACATGTTAATGCAACTTTTTAAAGAGTAACAGTAATCTCTCTTTGGCAATCCATTATAAAGAAACCACAGCGAAAAATGTTAAAAAGTATATCTAAAAACCATAGAAATTTTTTTGTTGATACAAATTTGTCACATGTTGGCATTTAATATAATTTCTGAGATAATAGTTAAGCAGTGGTACGTACAGAATAAGTGTGTATTTTTAATATTAAATATTTAAATTTTATTCCTGTAGATAATTCTGTTATTTAAATATTATATAGAGAATTTAGATTACAATGACATTTTATCCCGAATACCTTAATAGAACAGTTTTACTTTTGTGAGGTTGGTACGTCGTGTCATTTGCAAGAATGCAATCGATACTAGTGCGGTACATCGACATCGGTTTATTTCATTAAATATTGTTAATGTTTAAATAATTATTAATCAATTAATAATTTCCTATTACAAATAATTAGAGCTGAAAAATTTACTATCGCAAAATGCTTTTGTTTAAGGAATTTAGTGATAAGAATATTAGTCTTTAAATTCCAATATGATTTATTTTTGATGTTTCTATATCATTTCCTTTTATATTCCTAAATTCCATTTTATATTTCAAGCTCGGCTAATAATCTCAAGGTCGGTTTTTATTAAATCATTTATTTAACATCTTTTGTGTTTATCACATTTCAGTGTACTTATAGTAAAACACTATGTTAAAGCTAAAACTATAGTAGATCATACTACAACGTTCGAGATAAACCAAAACCAAACCGTTCAAGCTAAATACTAATATAATGATAATACTAATTTATTTAGGTTAAGTAAATTAGCGTTATCGATATATAAGGATATTTGATTTATTTTACATTTGTTAACGCAAATAAATTAAAACTGTCTTGATTATTCTGAATCAATAACAATAGTATTTACTATTTAGTTAATTTATTATATATATTTAGACGGACTGTATTTTGCATTCAGTATAAAATTATAACTTGCATTTCTTTCATTATAATACAAAAAGCGTAAGATAACACAGAAAATGGTGTCTAAATAAAATACAACAAAGCTTAGCTTTTCAATGCAGTCTTTAACACTGTGTGTGAATTACAACACAATATTGATTTTGTCCGTTAACACGACCAAACAAGCAGGAGCGCTGCATTTGTGATGCTGCTGCATGTTGCATCTCATGCTGTTTTGCATACATTCCCTTCATATAGATATATGTTAGCATTCTTTAGGTCTTACTGCTTAGTGTGCACTAGGACAACAGTGCTGCCACCGTTAGTGTCGTGACGAGTAATATCGGTTTATATATAAATATGCCTATAACTTTTCACTTACGTTATACGTATACCGACAGATGCATCAGCTTTTCATATATGTTGTGAAAAGTTGAGAAAAGTAATAGAATAATGCAGAATGCATTATAAAAATGTAATTATGGAAGTTTGTATGTCGATTATACGGACAATAAATTGGATTATAGATCATCTTTATTACTAATCAGTGGCAGCGTTAGGCTCCTCTGGTTAGTACAATAATTGATTTCAATTCATGCGATTCATATATATATATATATATAACCTCGATATGGTTTTGTTTTCGTTCTCTGTAATGGATACTGTTTCTTCACATAATTTCAATTATATCAATTATTATTTCATTAATCCTCTAAGCCATTTATATTTTGTACTTTTGAAATTTGCAATGTATTTACAGTTTTGATGTCAAATAAATTATTCTTAACACTAGTATTTTCATCGATAGAATTGCAAACGTAACTAGCAAAGACTATCATCGGTACGTTGGTAACACTGTCGTAGTAGTGTTCCATGTCAAAGTTTTCAGTTAAATTAAATGTAACTAATGTCAATAATTTAATGGTTCATATTTAATTTTAGGTCGGTTTACTCGTAGTTATTTTGTATTCATGTTTTTCATACTCCGCAGCAAAGGACGGTACTTATAGTATACAGACGCTCTGGTAGGATTTGTAAATTTATTATTGTAGTTTTTTTTTATCCCTCGTTCATAATATATTTTGAAACGAAGGACAGTGGGAGAAGGGCCACTATCTTCAGTAGCGTAAGTTTTAGTGCGTGAGTTCTTCTCATACTTGCCGAACCTTAACAATGCAATGCATTTACCATGCAAGGCCCCTTATACACGGCGCACACGCACATGCCGCGAATATAGACGTCATGAAAATGTAACTGCAATTGAACAGGCTCAGATATGTTCTACGATCGACAAAAAAAAAAAAAAGAAAATAATTGGGCAAGTAAAGTTGAACCCTTATAAGATCAACTCGTTGTCCGTCTGTCCTATCTCTCAAGACCCTTTTTCTTAAGAACCGCGTGGAGATATCAAGTTGAAAGGAATACCAAATACTTCGGTCTGGAGTCCGTTGAAGTTGTAAAAATCAAGACAGTAAGTCAACATACAAAAAAATACGGCCAAAATGCGGCCATTTATACCAGTTATTTTAAAATTCGCCAGTATACGCTCTGGATTCCAGTCCTGACCTTACTTGTGATTCTGATCTTGGACTAGTGTCGACTTTGGTCTTCCCATAGACGTTGCTGTTACCAATAACCAAAATATACAAAAGGAACTTCTTTAGTTGATTCTTATATTACATGATGTTTAAATTATTTTGAGTTTCTAGAGTTTTTTGAGATTCTTATAGCATTCTCACTGTACTGTATATCTTCCAATTTTGGTAAACTTGTGAACCACACATATTCATTTATGCATACATATCTGTAGTCGTGACGAGAAAATGTGACGCGTGACTTTTTAAATGCAATTCCTTAGGCGGCCATTCGTCATTAGATGATTGGACATTTAGACATAATCCGTTATATGAGAGACAAAAAATATAATGTAGAGAAAAGGAGTAAGAGAGCTATAAATTCAGATGCCACGGGAGTGGAGCAAAAGTGAGTGTCTTATACACAATGCGATATAAAACGATAGAAAAAGATAGCGTCTCGCATGCGCGCGTTGTAGATGTTCGCGTCAGGCGCTATTTAAGAATGGCTGAGACACAACGCGTTATGTAACTAATGTTTATCATTTTGTTTTGCTATATTATTATTTACATTTTTTAAGGGTGTGTCCTTTTTGTTTGATTGTATCTATAAAGAATTATTTAAGAAGTTTCATTTTTTCACCTGTAAGGAGGTGCACTGGCAAGTATTTTAATACTGTAATTCTAATATAATAATAAAACCTCATTTGAAATAGGAAGAAATTCATTACGAAAAAACACCATGTTCATGCGGGCGAAGCCGCGGTCTGGTTACGATTATGAAACTAATTAAACGTACAACCATTTTGATCGAGTGACCGACGGACACGTTTTATTGTACAGAGCCGCTACTTCGAATGCGACGAAAGCGACAGCGACTTCAGCGACTCGGAGTATAGCACGCCGGAGCCGGTGGTGCTGGTGACGGGCCAGCGGCCGCCCACGCCCGACGACGACGAGGAGGTACCGCTCTTGTGCCGTCTTCGACTCTAGAACTTGTGCGTCTAGGCAACATCACGTCTTCAATGCTCCACGGTTCACCAAAACTGACCAAATTTACCATTAGTAACCTCAATGCTCCAACAGTCTCCGAATAATCTGACAGGCACAAAATTTGTATGCGGACAGAACTGCTCTGCCACCCGCTTGCAATTCAACTCTTGGAGCTAGCTCATTGAGAAGGCTCAGGAGAAGGATGTATTATAAGTGGGAGGTTGTGGCGCTGGCTACTTCTCCCTCCTTATCAATCATCGCTCAACAAATGAGTGTATAATCTTGTAACTGATTGTTAATTTCAATAGATTAAAAAACAAATGTCTACGTATATGGCCAATTCAGGCACGTGCACTACCTAATAGTACCAAAACTATGCCTACCTTAAGAGAATCTGGAAGCTGTTAAAGCTTTTTTAACATTTAAACCTTATTTTAAAATATAAAACTAAATAATTATTTGAGCACTAAAACACTAAAATCTTTTGACAATAAAACGTCTAGGCAAATGAGAATATAATGCTATAAAAATTATTGTTCATTATGACGGTTTTTAAAGTAAAAAAATAAACAATCAAATCATTTACCATAGGGAAAATATCAATATTAAAATCCTCTTGTTAAAAAAAATCCAGATAATTATTATTGTATGTAAAAAAATGTATTTAAATTGTAAATTCTTCTTAACCAAAAACCAAAAACGAACTATCGAACCATTCATTCCACTCACGTAATTATAAATCATATTTCAGCACTGTAATTGTGGTATAACACAAAAAATATCTACATTAAAATATACGTACATGCTAAAAAATTACCTCTCAAATGCTTTGATTATTAAAAATATTGCAAAAGTCAACAACTTTGATGTGTGATTGATAGAGCAAATCAAAAGCAAATTTTTGGGATTAAAAGACTTTTGTAAGTTTTTGCATGTAGTTTTTGCCAAAGAGCAATTTTTTATGGTAAATAGCTTTTTCGAAAAATTTATTTTTCTTTTTATAACAAAATTCAATTTTCACTTTCAATAATTATTTTTTCCAAAAAATAATTTGAAATAAGTTGACAATTATTTTTTACGATTGTTGTGGAGCAATAACGGATTCTGAAAGAGCATTGCAGGAGTAATTTTTCCGAGTATAGCTTTTTCAGAAAAAAATGTTCGACACAACAAAGGCGCGAAATATATGGTTTTCGTACCAAATACACCTAAAGTCATGACTTTACTAAAACCACATATTTTCCTCTCACGGCCTTCCAAATTCTCACGTCGCAGGTGTTCGTGGACGTGGTGCCGTCGGACAGCACCTCGACCGACCTGCTTCTGGACGCGCCTCAGCCGAAGATGTCGGTGTCGTCCGACGAGAGCGCCATCTCGGAGGAGGCCAGGGACCAGATGCAGCTGGAAATGGCCGCCGGGACGCCGGTAGTTCTGGACTACCTCTTGAATCACCCCATCACCTGCGCGATACAGTAACAACTCGTAGGATCCACTCGGTTATGGAGCACGCTTGTAATAATCGAAATAATGTATTGTTGGTGATGACATTTGATACGAACATGGAAGAATGTACAGCATTTTTTAGATGTTTTGAAAAAAGTTTTTGACGGAATTACTTCGATGCTAATGATAATTGTTAATATTGTCTAGAATTATGTTTATCCTGAATATGAATATATCATATATTTATTATAGTATTATGTGTTACATAGATTTTTTTAATATTCTCACATCTTATTATTACATGTGGTAATAATTGGTTATTATGCTTAATCTAAATGATTTAATTGATTAATTACATAAATAGAACTTAAAATGAAATTACCGTGTTAGTCTTAACGCACTTATATTCCTAAGAATATTGTAGTCTGTAAGTACAATACATAAATATGTAATTTGTAAGTTAAATGTTTATCAATAAATGTTTTAGATTTGCTTCGATTCGGTTTCGAGAAACTCCAGAAACTCAATCGGAAATAAGGAATAATTATTGGTTTTCTTTATTTGTAGAATACATGCATTTTGTTAGAAGTACTGTTTTCATTCTAAATATTATTTCTGTTCGTTTATTCAGAAGCGATCTTAAAGCTCTAAGTCATACGTGAGCAACAGCCGGCCCGCTGTAAGATTTGTGTGGGAATGTGTTTGCACACTAAAGTTTGGCCCACAACACGTCAAAGGTTGCCCATGCCTGGTCTAAGTGTTCAAAAACCTGAAAGCAGCTAACGGACGATAAGTCTCTGTCTTTTTACTTTCGTAATAATTTTTCGGCATTGTAACTAAAAATTAGATAATTTATACAGAAACGTAAATGAAGTGATGGAATCGCAATTGCAATTAGTAACGTCATCGGGCGTCGCGCGGTCCCTGGCCGGTGACCCCCGACAGGGCGTATATCCATCCCATTCTGCCTCGGTATGTATGGAATATACCCGTCCTTGTCTTTTAAGACGAGAAGCAAGTGTGAACCATGGAAGTATTTATAAATATAGGAATTTTTTTTAATCGAAATTGTTTGTCTTAGTTGTAATTAACACGTTTATCTTATTTTATTTTTAATGTTCGCTATAGTTATTTTATTTAGTGTACATTATGAGACAGGGCCTGACGTTCCCTTTTGACACGTTTAATACAATGGTAAAATACCAGGTTCGTCCGAGTGGTCGCCCTATTCGAAAGACGTAGATTTTTTCATTTTGTAGATGAATATTGTTGAAGAATGTACAGTATATACTTAGTCTGTGGCACAAGTTGACATTTGTCGATGGCGGGCACGTGGTATTGTTGGCCCAGCAACGCCTAAAAATAAATTAAGTCTAAAACTATTTTTATGTAACGTGTTTTAATTTGGATTTCGACACGTGCTTTCGTCAAATTGTTTTTCATGACAATTTTCAGTAAGCGGGAAACGCCTTGAAAATTATAAAGGAAACCAGTATTTTATTTAGCTTATATCGTGGCAGCAGATCAAGTACAATTATTCTAATTACGGCGATATGAGGAAAATACGTCGTCTGCATTTTCTAGCCCGTTTTTCATCGCTAATACTAGTAGATTGTGCATAATATTTTTTTATTATTTTGACCGTATATCACCAATAAATTTGTTCTTCGTTGATATTGATCTACAAGATGATGGCCTTCTATACTTGAAAAAATTTAAACATTAAAAAAAGTTGTAGATGCCATACAAAATAGTTATTATTAACAAATAGTGACGAAACGCTAAACAGCTAAGTATTGTGTTTGTGATAAGAACTATTTAAGGTATTTAATAGCGTAAAATATGAGAAAGTAGGTGCAGTTAAAAAGTGGTTTGATGCTGTACGATGCACTAATTATAACCATTGTTTTAGTATATATTAAGATTAAATTAGATCGTCTATGGAGTGACCGAGACAAGACTAAAAAATGAAATACGCATGCGAGACAGGTAACCTTAATCTACACGTGGAAGAGAGTCGTAGTGGCAAAATATCACAAATTTGCTATCATTTTAATGTGGAATCATGGAACATCTTAAACGTTTACACGTTTAAGATGTTATTGTATGCAATGTCTTATTAACGCCCGTGCGTGTGCAAAGCTTCTGTGGGAGTTCCAAAATGATTAATCAGAGAAAACGTATGATTCTGTGAGTTTTTGTTATTAAATGTGTTACACACTACACGCTTAACCATGATCGATCATATTTACTAAGCACTAAGTTACATTTTTCGGACCTGCAATTCCTGTAGCCTGTAAACGAATGGTCTCGTCTATCTGTCTCGTTCTGGCATACGCTCTCTCTCTTCTTTTTTATTGCCCTATGCAACGTCATCAATGTGCGGAATCTGTTGTTGTAGGTTATTATACATAAACAAAATATTGCTATAAATCACTATTTTCACAATAATAATTACTGTGCTATATAGTACAAACATATTGTAAATACAGTAACTATTCTGAACGATATGAGCTTTTAAGTAAGTTTTGTTATGTGATGAGATGTATTTTTTTTAGTCTACTTGTTAAATGACATAGTTCTAATAAGAAATGATCTCTCATATTAATGAGTGGGGTTATTTTCTCTTTTTCCTAAGTTCCGGTAAAAATTCATTAAGTGATTTTTAGAATTTTAAAATAAGTAAATAATAATGTAAACTATATTTTAATAATCAAGTTCCGGTAGAAATTCATTAAGTGATTTTTAGAATTTTAAAATAAGTAAATAATAATGTAAACTATATTTTAATAATCCACACTAGATGTGCAGTAATTTCAAAAACAATATATGATTGTTTTGGGAAATTGTCTTTCTCAGTGTCGAAATGAACAGGGTGATGTTACAGTTTTGTACGCCATCTTTTATTGTTTTTTTAATCAAAATTTTAATTATTTTCAGGAAACCTTTTATTATTTTATTGAAAATATTTTGTTAAGGCGTTAGTTGCACATTTCAAAATTGCACTATTTAAACATTGTACAGATAGCATAATTTATGGAGTAATAACATAATAGTTTATATCAAAAGTTCTAACTGTTTTGTGGTCATGATTACATTAAAAAAAAATTACTTATTTTATCAATTGACTAATAAATAAAAACCGATGCAGTTACAATATAAATCCCACGATATCGCTGATTCACTGCGAAAAAAGCATTAGCACGTATAATGTCGATCATCACTCGCTGCAATTGACGATCGAGGACAACAACCTGACAAAGCCTTCAGCTCACGGGAAATCCGCCACAACTCTTCAACAGCATAAATGAGGTTACCCACGCGCACATCGCCGGCAGAGCCTATGGCTTTTAGTGCCGACGTCAAGACCGTGGAAGTATAAAATAGGCGGACGGGGTGTGGCTGAGAGACGTTGGCGTTGGACTTCGGCCAAGGAAAGACTGCTCGCTACTGACGTGGGGGCTTTGAACGTACTCACACCCCAGTGGGCCTGCCGACGGTCATCACGCTGTCAAATTCGTTAGACTCGTGTTGAAGTCTTGTCAGAAGTTCTTGGTGAAGAATAAAAAATATTTGATACATTTACAGTATTTACAAAGAGCACTGATAACCCTCAATATACTGTAACTGTATAGTATTAGGTATTACCAAAAAGTTGGATAAAATCAATTTATATAGCGATCCTCCGTCCACTTTTGTATATATACCAGCTGTCCCGCCCGCTTCGCTGGGTAATTTTTTATTATAAATAAAATGGCGAAGGATTTACGGAATTCTAAAAATGAGTAGCCTAGAACCATCTACAAATCATCCCGCATCGAATGGTCCCAGTCCCATGTCTATACGTTTAGTAGTTTTTACGTGATTGGCGAACAAAGACAACCTATTTTCATTATATATGTATAGATATTTACACTATGTGTATATAGCCTATTGTGTAATGCTTTGGACGTCGTTTGGCATTGCTTTGTCCGCCTATTTTGTACTATAATAGTTAATACTATCTCCGTGGAAGGGACTTTCCCATCATTAGGGTTGCCACATGGGGCGCAGTCCCTTATCGCGAAACGTTACGTAGAAATCGTAACGTAACGAAAAAGCGCTGTGCCCCCTCCATGCAAATTTCTTTCCCTCTCTTCTGTCTTTTGAAATTCATTACTTAGTTTTATTTTTAGTATAATTTGTAATTCATTATTAACATCTGCTTTGGAATAAACAAATATTTTTCTTAAAATATTGAATGAAACTGCAACTTTATTTTTTACTTCTCATTTTTTATATTGAGAAAAAAAAGTCCCTGACTAACTTACCCCGTCTCTCGACCGCACATTTAGTTTTTGTACAAAGTCGAGCCTACGACTTCAGGCTCATAGAGTTCATTTCAAAAATTCAACTAATCTTCCGTGAACCAATTTTGATGAAACATACTTGGCATGTTGCCGCAAGTTACGGTCATGTTACCTGTGGGAACCGCAGGAAAATTAATAAAGTATTTTTTTGGCATTCGTTGTTAATATACAGGCTCTGCCCTTTTATTATGTGCATAAATATGCGTCATATCAATGTTACCATTTCATGCCGCCGCCGACAAATATCTAATCAGTATTACCCGTTGTATTAATTCGCACTGTTCCATCACATGATTGATTAAAAATAGGTATTAAGTCCCAAAATAAGTAAGATATAGAATTTATCGTGCTTTCTATTGTACTGATGCAGCATTAATTATTATTTATGATCATATATTGAATAAAATATTAACAACGTGTTTTATTTGCTTCAGTCCGAAGCCTCCGTTCGTGTCATTCAAATGTCGTTCGTTAACTCACCGAATATGTTTATAATGCGAACACTCTGTTAGCGTGGTGTTCGAACCACGCTATGAACAATTGAACACGGGTCTTGGGTAGTGAATAGTGAACAATGTGAGCGGGTCCGAACCACGCTATGAATGCGGGTCTTGGGTAGTGAATAGTGAACAATATGAGCGGGCGGTGAATGTCGTGGGGTGTGGGCGACAACGCAGCCTCAGCCGCTGCGCTGTAAAGTACCTCTCGAGCCTCCTGTATGTATTTATTGTTGCTGAGAACTTATTTCACCCTCTTAGATGATCTTTTTTTAATTATGTAATTAATCTCCGTTTTAGTATAATCTTACCCATTGTCAAGACGTTGTAGGATGCACTTTTTGGCCCCTTTAAGTTACAAAATCAATAATTTCAATATCTTGTAACTCGACCGGAGATTACCCAAATCAACGAAGTCCTCATGCAAATTTATTCAACCATTTTCCCGTGATGCACTTACAAATAAACAGAAAAACATGAAAATTCCACAAATTTTTATCTATTCTAAGGGTCTCCATTTTTTTTTTCAAATCACTACAATGAACATTCTTTTGACCCTCGATAGCTTTATTACAAGTATGGTAAATGTGAGTGCTTCTTTGACACGAGAATGGTCAGTGAATACAGGTTAAATATATGCTAAAGATAATGATTAAACACATTTAAAACATTTATTCTATTTAAATATTTACCTGCCTAGAGCACGAAAATGGACCAGTTCAATCGGTGAGATACTCTTCACTGGGGTTGCCAGTCCATGGGCGGCGGTGACCCCCTGTTTTTGGTTACTCCTTGCTCTTTTGCCCCTCGACATATTATAAAAGAAATAAACCCAACACGTCATTTCATTTTGCTTATCGTTGCAACATTATATGTGAAATTACCAAAGATAAGTTAATGTATTGCTTACAAAATATAGTAAGTCGATTTTTGAATACAATGGCCGATGATTTATGGCCCGAATGAGATTCAACAAATAACTGAATATAATGGCAATCAATCATAAACATAAATATAAACTAATATTAGATATAAATGCGAAAGTATGGATGAATGTTTGTTGCTCAATCACTCTAAAACGGCCCGGATTTTACATTTGGCACACAGATAGATTATAGCTCGTAATGGCATAGAGGCTATTCTTTAAGCCGGAAACATGCATGGTGCCTATGGAATAGCACAGTGATTGTATCTTACGAGAACCGTATATTTATAAGGCGTTTCGTTGAAGTCCGTGAAATAGATTTTTAGTACATTATCCTTAAGAAGGCTTGACAATTTACACAGTAACTAAAAAAATTTTTTTAAAAGTAAGTTGTGGGGTATTGAATTTTACATGAAACACTTTATGGAGCGAGTCACGACTTTGAAAAGTGGTGAGGTGCGTTTTTTAGAATTAGTTCGGGCGGAGTTGTGTAATGTGTAAAGATGAATATGTATTTTGGGGCCGTTCATATATTACATCATTCAAAATTAGGGGGGGGTTGGTCTGCGGATGACGGTAAATGATGGAAGAAAGGGGCATTTCGAAATTGACGTCATTGTTGTGATACCAGTTACTCTTAAATATACAATAGTGTATTGTACTCGAGCCAAAATGAATATGGGGAGGATACGGAGATATTACCCGTGATCCAGGATTTGCAAGAATGGGTGAACACTCCGTGGGAGCTGTCCAAAGAAAACTAAATATATGTATAGTAATAGGGAAGAATAATACTATTATATTAATGAACATTGCCAAAGTACATAATAATAAAAAAGATGATTCTATAACAAAACGTTTTAATGTTACCCTATTTTTTCAAATCCGCAAATGTTTTAATTTTGTCAAACTGGAAATGTAAAAAACATGTAACAGTAAAAAAATGTTTTGCTATTAGTATTTGCCCCGGTTTTGTCCAAATAGGAACCGTGATCGGTAATGAGCTCGAAATAGCCATAAATTCCAGGTTATGCTGCAGCATCAGTTCAAAGCTACTCTGTTGTTATAATATCGCTGTAGCAACAGAACACTAAGTCTCAACTCGACCAGACCTGTGGAAGAGTTAAGACTGACGAAGGTTCCTTCGTAAACTAGAAAAGAGCTGTTAACTTCAAACGGCCGAATAGCATTCCTCGAATTATAGCTAAGAAAGCTCTCGATCAGGTCATCTCTCAAACACAAAACACTAAATCGATATCGGTCCAGGCATTCGGGAGCTACGATGCTACAGACGGACACACACAAACACATACAAACACACACGTCAAGCTTGTAACACCCTGCTGTTTGCGTCGAGGGTCGAAAACTGATGGTTGTGTATAATAAGTAATCGCTAAACTTAAACACTGTTTGACCGATCATCGACAAGCTTGGCATATTTCAATGTTGTCTCATGGTGAAGGTTTTATATACAACCTATTTTAGCTATTATCACCGACTTCGTCTGCATTTTGAACTGCGCATTGAACCGAACTACTATAACTACACGTAAAACTTTTTCTCTAATAGAAAGCCACACTGTTCCCGGATACAATTAATATTCTGTTTCGACACTAGCTATCGTCCCGGCTTCGTACAAATCAGAATCGTGACCGATATCGATATAAGAATCGAAAGTGGGAGTGAAAGTGGGTTGAAGTTGGGTGTGGGACCAGGATTAGAAAAAAGAGCGACAGAAACCGTACCACCGGGATGGAAAATGAAAGCTGGAACGAGATTGGAGAATCTAAGCCATTATATAAAAATCCCAGTCATAGCTAAAAAGTTAAATTTATGCAAAACAAAAGTAAAAACTCGCCTTACGTTATTTAATAATAACTCCTTTTATGATTTGTGAATGAAACTTGATTCTTTTTAAATCAATATTATTGAAATATGAATGCCGGTGGGATTTTTCAGGCGAGTGTCCTGTGGCTTTAAACAAGGTCGAACGCGAATAATGCCACAGACATCTAGAATTAGCTCCTGTTGTTTGGAATCTCTGGTATAGTGTTGCTTCTTAAAGAATATAAGATGTACAATGAACTTTTACGCGTCATCTGGCCTACGATACTTCCGGATCACGTATAAGGTAGCCTATGTACCGAGACTGTCTGTCTTTCTGTTTATCTCTAACATGAACACTCTAACAAATCGCAGAAAAGTTGCAGGTGTCTTATTTTTTTACAAAATTTTAAACGGTCACTTGTAGAAAGTGAAATATCATGCTTTTTCTAGATATCTAGAGCCGACCTAGGAATAAATTATGCTATTGCTAGAAGTTGTGCGACCTACAAAGATGTCGATGTCAGTACACCTGGTTTTGGACACTTTTTATAATTCCTAATTCCTAACGGTATATAAAAAGGAAGATGCTCAGAGACTGTCGGTGAAGATAAACAACTGTAAATCTATTAGTAAAATACGGAAGCATTTTATGATGTTTTAGTTTAAGGGTTGATTAGATTCTTAACTTTCTCTTCTGTATACTTTTGCCTTATTCTATGTGTCCCGATTTCGTGGTGAATGTTGGATACACTAGTAATAGGCAAACGCATGTTACTGTTACAATTTTGGAAGCAGTAAAAATATGATTTTGTCACTAGATTTTATGAGCTCATCACTAGATTATAATGCTGTAATAATTATTTTTCACGTTATTAAGACTTATTATGCGATTGAGTGAGAATGGTTGCTAACCAACTTTAAATTGTTGTAGTTCCTACACATTTATTCCAAATGAAAAATAATAAAAAAAATATTACAATGTGTGTACTTATGTCCGCGCTTGAGAACTTATAATTCTTTGGAGTAATTAACAAATTGCATGTAAATATGAGGAAATCATCTAATGCGAGGGGGTAATGTAATGGACACAGGAAATCAATTTATAAATAAATAGAGAGTAAAGTAAAAACCTATCACTCAAAGGAATAAGTCACCTAATTAGTGATTTAAAGACAATTTTCTCAAAAGAGAGGGAATAATATCAGTCAACAGACAACTTACAAATTAATTTTAATTTCTTGTAATTCTAAACGCCACCTAGTGGCAAATCTTATTGATACATCAGTTATTAGTGGTCTGAAGTTGCTCGCTAAATCGCATCATTTTCAAAACTCTATTAATGATACCCCAATCGACACGATTAGTCGTTTTTTTTTCACAATATGGCGTCTGGTTGTCATTATATTAAATTTCGATGCTTATTTACTATTTTTTATGACACCCGCAGGTTTAATGCAAGTCGATTGTCGTAAGAAGCATCAAAATTCTTATACGCATTTGGTCCCTAGAGCACCACAAAGGAACAAACAAACATACAAACAATTAATAAGAGCATCACCCTCCTTTGCATTGCGTTGTCGGGTAAAAAGGGGGCAAATCAAAATACAAAAAATGGTTATTTTTAATATGGATATGAGAAATTTCGCATGCAAACTTTATCTGGGGATTTCTCGTCAATTATTCCTAAAACCTTCAACTGCCCGTTGTAGCGCGCCATTGCACAGGCCAATAGTTCCTCTTGGCATCGATCCCCGGTCTTAGTGTTCAACAGTACCACCGCACCACTGCGTCCATCGTCTGCGTCTGGGTCTCAGGGAATCTTCCTCAGGGAATCCCCCAGTTCGTGACCGCCGATTACCTGGTGATGACGAAGACGCCACGGCCGACGGCCAATTCAGGGAAGTACGATCGTAAACCAAAACACACGCACGACACATGTGCGCTCTGAAAAGGGTCACCAAGGTCAGGAGTCCAGATAAGCTCAGGGTATAAAGGCCGCCCGCCGCCGCTCTATCATCCACACCCGCCCACGCCGAGACAACGCGACCATGAACAAGCCGGCTCTCCCCGTGCTGATGGCGCTGGTCGCGTTAAGTGCCGCGAAGAACGTCTTCTTGTACGAAGTGCAGATCCCGAAATCTAGCCACGAGAGTTGTGGTGATGCCTGTCGGGCGATATCGGTCTTGCAATGCACGAACTACGGGCTTTTCAATTCAGATGTATGCACCTGTTTATGCTTGGTTAAATCATAAGAAACGCTTCAGTAGGTATAGCCGAGATGTTGACGTGGAAAATGTTGTAGCAGAGGGAATTTATTTAAATAGAAGGTTCGCAAATGTGTTGTTACTTTATTGTCGATACCATAAGTCGACCTTTGGTCTTTTCTACACATGAAGAATACCATTCATTCAAAACAGCTAAACGTAACAAGACTTGTAACAATAAATTACTGAAATTAGAAACATTAGCTCCAACAAATTAAATTAAAAGAAAACTGGTTAAGTGCGAATCGGCTTGCGCACGAAGGGTTACGTAATACTGTACATTGTACAATATTCAAGATAACACATTTATTTTCTAAGTAATTCATAAATAAAACAAGGACATATATTAAGGATTTAAAGAAATTAATATTCTAACTGTAACGTCACAATACATATACGATAACCTGGTATGTATAAAGAGAAATATAAAATCACTCCAAAAATGGGCGATATTTATGTATACATATATATGACAAATGATGGATGTAAAGTTGATGATTTATTAACTACCAGCTTCTGTCTGCGCCCGCATAGACATCCATCTCTTGGGTCAATGGAACTCGTCAGCAGTTACTAGTAAGCCTTTCGAGTTTGGGCTCAATTGTTTAGTTTCGACTAGTCTTATATATTACACTTTGTAACGAGCAGCGGGTGGAAGCGAGGGTCTGATGACGCAGTCAGAAGTTGGATAATGGAACTCATCAGTAGTTACTAGTAAGCTTCTCGAGTTTGAGCTCATTCTTTTTGTTTTGATGAATTTTATAGATCACATTTTGTAAGGAGCAACAAACGGTTGCGAAGATCTGATCGAAGAGCCATGAGTTGGATAACGGAACTCGTCAGCAGTTACTAGTACGCCTCTCGACTTTGAACGCATTTGTTTTGTTTTGGTGAGTCTTATATATTACATTTTGTAAGGAGCAACGGATAGTAGCGAGGGTCTGATGACGAAGCCAGGGAGGTACTATAAAGAGTTTTTTGTTTTGATGAAAAGGGTTCAGGGCCAGCCTGTACCGGCGGCCATTTTTCACCGACATGCTAGCCGGCGCTGATCGGTTTCAATTCCCGATGGGGAAGTGGCTGAAGGAAGCTGTGAGCACTCTGAGGTTCGATATTCTGGCATCATAAAACGTGATGATTCCGTGATAGTTTCCATAAAGGATCGAGTCAATATTTCATTTTGCAATCGGCACATGGATATTTTTAGTATTTTTCATTCGTATTTTTTTTAAAACTCGTATAAAATACTTAGTGTGAAATTTTCTCATTTTCGACCATTTCCTCGTAAGTCAAAGTTTTGTAATGATTGTGTCCAATAACGATGGCAGATTTGAAAATGATTTGGTATCAGTTTTCACATAAATTTATATCTTCTTAAGTATGGCAGTAAGCTGAGTGCTTTTAACAAATCAAACAGAATGACTAAGCTCTATTTCTTTTTTGTTCCTTATCAAGTAGTATCGGTAGATGGTGTTTAGCCCGAGAGGCACCTTATCGAACTCCAAGATAAAATATATGGTTATAAGTTAAACATAGAACGTTAGCAAGAATTGTGTCCCTGTTTTGTTTATCTGTTTTAAAGTACACAAAACAGATTACGATCGTGTTGACATTCTATGGAAAAATATGATACGCATACGATTTGATACAGACCGTAATCCTTAAATATGCGTATAAAGTATGATTAAAATTAGGATATGCACAACAAAGTAAACTAAGTAGAAATGATGGAACAATAACTTAAAAAACAAAACAAAAAATAAAGAAAAATAGAAGTATGTACAAGTAATCCACACAACAAAGACATCGTGTATGGAAGCAGTAAGTCGGCAATCAAATACATGGACATCAGCACCTGCGCCAGCGCCGACAGTTAGGTCGTTGAACAGACCGGTCATTTTGTTTCTAGGATTGTAAAAGAACGCATTGTTTTTATGGGTTTGCAACGAAAAGGTTCTGAATGTACGAAGTTTACGAAGAGTATTAAAATGCATAAATGATAGTGGCGAAGGCGAGTCAGCGAAGAGTGTAAAATTTTGTGATGTAAAATTACGTCTGTTCGCTTACATGTTTCTAGTGATCTTAAAACGCAGAGCATTTTCACAATAGTCATTTGAGGAGCGGCCAGGAGGTGTGCAAAGAGAAAACCATTCTTATCCTTTGCGATACGGAAGTTTTACAATTCAAGCGTTTTCATGCACTTACTTTCACATTAAATTAATTCATCATATTCAAACTATTGTTGCTAAAGAATTGCAATGTGTTCATGATATTCGAATTGTATCAATGAATGAAAATATGTAAGTAGTTTAATAAGTAATTAATTTTGTTTCTCATGTACTAGGTTTTACTAATAGCTATTGAAGAGTAGTTTGTGGGGACAAATTGCAGTATTATCTCCTATGTCCTAAACGTTAAAAAGTGCTATGGCTTTCTTCATCAGCTCAGCAACACTATACAAACGCAAAAAGTTGAATAACTAAAAACAAAGCTCAAACACTGTGTTTGAGCTCATATAGGCTTTTTGTTAAATGCCTATAATATTTTAAGATATCGCTCGATTCCCCTGAAATCCCATCAGCACATCCTGAATTGGTGACTTTGGGACCACCTAGGGAGCATACTCTTTTAAACCAAAAAAAATATTCGAATTCACTCCACAGTTGACGAAGTTATCGTTTAGCGTACATAAAAAATGCATTCATATGAACATAGAACCTCCTTCTTTCTTGAAGACAGTTAAAAACACACACACACACACACACACACTCACACACACACACATTCATTTTTTATTTCATTAACCATCGCAATTATAGAGTAAGATTTATTTACTATTAGCTATTCTTTATCTTGTATGTATTCAATGTCATTTTAATTTTTTATCGATAAAATTAAATGTACCTGGATACTAGATTTTAAAAAGTAATTTTAAATTAATTTTTGCACTGAATATTTTTCGGTGTAAAATATACTGTAATTTAAAAAGTTTTCCTTTATTTAACTATTTCCTAATTTTGCTACTTAATTTAGATATGTCGTTTTGCATGTCACAATTTAAGTTTTAAACATTTGACGACAAATTTGTATTTAAGTCTTTAATATCTACAGCAAGTGCGAATACCGCTAAAGACGGATTTGAGTCGTGGCCTCTCGGACTACGACTAATAATAGAATCGGCCTTGAAATAACCGGTCTATCGATACATTGACGGCAAAGTCGAGATGCACTTTCAGTTCAGCCTCTGGCTCTTATGGTATTGTTGTATCGAGAGACGAAAATGATGTTTGTTTGGTTGTTTGCTGTTTCATCTTTTGTTTGTGTCGTAAGTTTTTAGTTACCCATTTTATTTACTTAATAATTAAATATTTGTTTAACATTAGAACGCCGATTATGCGAATTAATTGGGACCGGGGTCGATTCGGACAATCGGACATAGACTGGTAATAATGAAAAACGAACTGTCACACATAGAATAAACTTTGTTAAGTTTAACAAACACAGTTCTACATTAACGCTCATTTGAACATCTCGATCAGTCAGTCGCAACCCCAGCAGGCCTTAACAAAAATACAAAGTATAAAAATTCAACTATAAATATAGTTCTATTTGAAATCATATGTATACTTCCGTAATATCTTACGTATAGTTCTGATTGAAATCAATCAGAACAGTTGAAATATATCTGGACTCCATCAAGCTCCAACTTGTTACAACAAAACAAAACAAAAATTACTTGATTTTAATTTTTGATTGATGAAAAATGTTTAATTGTATTGTGAATTATTTTATGTATAATATTAATCTGATTTCACAAAAAAAAATAAGTAATTTAATGACTCCCTTTCGCGTTTGTCTCTTCGTGTGGAAGTTTGCAAGACAAGAAAATTTGGAAGAACAAGACGAAGATTAATGAAATTTTGAATATTGTCGAGAATTAAAAGATAAAACAAAAAGTTTCTATTAATTCTAAAACTATATATTCAATATTTCACAATGTTTTTTCACCACCTGTCCACAGAACGGCGACAGCCGCGACGGCGGCAAGGCCCCAAGGCTTACCCTGAACGACGGCAACTCCATACCCACCATCGGTTTGGGCACCTTCTTGGGCTTCGATGAGGTACGCAGGGTACGCCAAAATATAAGCGTAAGCAAATAGACAAAATGGCGGTCCACTTCTAGAAACATTTTGGTTTTGCGCATATAGCCTATAAGGACTAACTCGTTAATGTTCTTATAGTTAGACCTTAAGAATGGTAAGAGTAGAACGGTGGTGGCTCGGTGGTACTTAGTGGTACATGAACGAAGAGCGTGGTTGAGATTTGATTTGAAAATGGCACCGGGTTCGAAATTGAGAACACGACCAAGATCGAGATACATATTTGTTTAAAGTACTTACTTATTGCATAATATTTTCGTACAGAACGGACAAAAAGACGTGAAACCGGGAGATGTCTCGACACCTTTGGAGTGGGCGATAGAAGCGGGATACAGAATGGTGGACACGGCGTCCGCCTACAAAAACGAAGAAGACGTAGGCATCGGTATAAGGAACGCCATCAGCAACGGTACCATCAGACGGGAAGACATGTACGTGGTCACTAAGGTAAACCCCCTCTCCCTCTTCAGTAAAACGTATACAGGGTAAGCCTCTTCCACCATTTCCTTTTAAACTGAAATTTAACATAAAGCCATTTTCAAATAGAATTTGCGTTCCATGCCTTCCTTTTAACTCATGCTTTTAAAGCTTCTTTTAACCCAAAGAAGCTTTAAAAGCATGTCCTACGTAACGTAAATTTTATTTTGTAAGTGACTTTTTGTTAAATACCAATCTAAAATGAAACGGTGGAATATGCTCCAGAACTGGACTTTCCAGTCCTGTTATGTGTTTCCTTTAGCTACCTTCTGGATTTATGATCAGACTCTGCTAGGTTACGTTGTTTCGTTGTAGAGTTCTAGTGCCGACCTTCCGACTCATCAGACCATGAAAATTGCTCCAAATCTAGAACAGATATCAAAACAGTTCCAGACAACCCGAACATGGCTAACATATATGTTATACCGTTATGGAGTGCCTACCTTCTGGTTCCATCATCAGATCAGTCCAATGTTATCATATTATTGTATCGTTATCAGAACTGGGCACAACTGCCAAGTTTAATGATTAAATATAGATTATTTTAATATTTATTTACATAAAATTTTATTATTATAATTAATGGCTGTTTCTTTTTTCAGTTAGGTAGTACCGAGCAAAGAAACGTGGTACCAGCCCTGCGCCAATCACTGAAGAAATTGAACATGGACTATGTAGACTTGTACCTGATACACAGCCCGGTGACTTTTACGGTTAGCAGTCTTTTATTAACTATGTAACGAGATTCTTAGTGTCACTAGGATTACAAACGAATATGTGCATATTTCCTGTCTGTGGATTGATTTTCTTCAGCCTAACCACAGCACATTCGACGTCATCGACTATCTGGACACCTGGAAGTCCATGGAGGAAACGAAGAAGTTGGGCCTGGCGAAATCTATAGGGCTGTCGAATTTCAATCAGAGCCAGATACAGAGGATCTTGGACAACGCCGAAATAAACCCTTCGGTGTTGCAAGTCGAGGTGAAATAATTTTACCCTATTATTTTTTGACACCCGTTATAAAAAGCGATCATACAAGATTTGTCATTCTGAACGTCTGTTATCTCCCACTATACGAAGTAGTACCCAATAGAAATGCATTGATTCTGGTTTGAAACTGTAAAGTTTATTCCTATCAATGTTCCAGTGTAACTATAGTAATATTGAGGGTTGAAAATAAACAACGGCTTTGTATATTTTTATAATATTTTCGAGAATTCTTTTTGACATGAACTAGCTACATAATAAGTCTTAGGGCCTCTTCCACCATCTTTTCACCTGGCTTTTAATAAAAAGTCACTTTTAAAATTAACTTTGTATTCTACATCTTTTAACAGTTATCCGAGCTGAAATCCTTTAAAAGGAAGACGTGGAACGCCTAGTTAATTTTAAATTGACTTTTTGTTTAATATCGATAAGAGAGTCTTGGAAGAGGCTTTTGAAAAATTCACTAAACATTATTCATAAAATAGTTTCATTATAAAATATAAATCTGGTTTTTGTAGCTTATTGCTCTAAAATGGTCTAGAAAACGTCGTATCGATTTTAAAATGCCTATTCAAAGACATTTCACTCAGCCGGTGTGTAACTTTTTTCTACTCTTCTGCTATTTCCTATTTTACGCCCGGCTTTGTAATAATTGTTTTTTACGTTAGTAAGAGATATTATACGATTATGTAAGAACTTTATCACAGCCTTATTATAAGTTTTGAAAATTTAAGTGAGAATCGTTGACAACCAAATTTGAAACGTTGTAGATCCTAAATAGTCATTTAAAAAGAAAAATGGTTAAAGAAAAACTTATGATAATTTCCCAGACCTTATGAATGATACCCCACTTGAAATAGTTTGTCGACTTAAATTTTTTTCTACTTTACAATATGGCGTCTGGTTGTCGCTATATTGAATTTTGATTACTGTCCTGTCTTTAACAAAACTCACAACATTAAAACAAATCAATTAATGTAAGAATCATCGAAATGGGCTCATGTGTTAGGTCTTACAAAAGAACAAACTTACATGCATATATAGGCTAATTGATAAATACATTACCCTCTTTAACGTCACGCAGTCGGGTAATGACGAAGCTACTCTATCATTGTATGATATTGATACTATGTACAAGACAATAGTGACGATAAGCAATACAACAAAAGGACAAGCGGAAGAAGTTGACTATATAATACAATCCAGTTGTTTGACTATTTTTACGTAAAATGTTAAGGTATGATATTTTTCAATATTTTAAGATACCCATAAAAATTGCCACATTAAATATCGATTTATTTTACGCGACATTTGTTTTGTAAATACAGATATATATTTTGAGCTTTGAGGAAAATGTGTGCGGTTTTGCGATACCGTTTGGTTGCGTCCACAGGTCAATCTAAATTTAGGCCAGGACAGGTTAATCGAATACGCCAAAGACAAAGGCATAGTGGTCATGGCGTACACGCCGTTCGGGTCCATATTCGAGTCCCAGGACAGCGCAGCTCCCCCGCCGAGGGTCGATGACCCCCAGCTGAGGAGCATAGCGGAGCGGTACGGGAAAACTGTACCGCAAATCGTCCTGAGGTACCTGGTGAGTATTTACAGAACACGTCGTTATGTCTTATGGAACTGTTTGTATGTTTTATACTTACGACCGCCCGTGGCTTTGGCCGTGATAGGAGGAATGAATTGCTTCCTCTTTTTAATTGATCCCACTTTAGTCCATTTCCCGATCTCGCTGTAAGTACCTCCACCCCACTCCCTCACCTTTTCTGTCGTTGCCTTATTGCTTTCATTCTCGCTTCCTGTGTCGCGCCCGATTCTGGTAAGATCACGCTTTGATTCTTAATGTATAATAGTTTATAAAGAGTAAAAATATGAATTAAGGTAACAATACAATATGAAACTTGTAAAACATGAATTATCGAATGAAAAAACTTGGGGTAAGCACTGTTTTAGTCTAAATGAGCTATAATTAATTATGTTCAATGTAATAAGTATTCATACTTTAGCACCCAAAGACACTTGTTTGTTTGTTGTTTTACACTTGTTTGTAGTATTTCTATATGCATTTTTTAATAAAATTGTTTCTATCTCGATTTTACAGTATATTATTTTCATATTATATGTATGATGTATACTGTGCGCGTCGTGTAATTTCTCAGCAGGCATGATTTTTTTCTTAGCTTAATCGGTAATCATTGTAATAGTTCGTCCAATTTTCAAAAAAGATTGTCAAATTACTATATATCCAAGTCTACCACGTAAATCAGTCTACCTATTGGTGAAAACCGAATGATATCCTTACAGAGTTAGTTATTGAGATGCACGCACACAAACAAACAGACGAATGCGCCGAGGAACCTTATTTTATACTATGTACTGATTTTATTTCAATTTAAATTCTCTATCACTCTCTTAATGTGAAATAGGACAAATAATCAAAGTTTTAACTAATCGAAGCAATTTATGACTTATATTAGTGTGACGGCCCGGGCACACGCGTATGGAACGCTTAATGGCCCGATTTTGGTTATGCTGATCGGCTGACTATTTGCAGGAGCGGCGCCTCGCCAACTTAGGTCGTCGAAATAGTACTTCTGAACCCTAGATCTCTATAGAGGTGCGGAAATTCACTTCCGATATGCTAACACGTATGTTTTATACTGTGGTGGACTGTAGACCAAGTGCAGTACTGGGGTAGTGCAGTGAAGTGCAGGCTGAATGCACCATGCAGCTGCATTCTTATACTATTTTCTGCAATTTCCGGATTCGTCCTTCAGAGATTATACGGGTCGAATATAGACCAATTAAATCTCAGAGTTTCGGATCTCAAAATCTGTCCTCGATCGGAAACCGTACCATCGAGACAGCTATGTTATTTTCTGACATCGATTCCGGGCCATACCGTAACGGGCAACGCTATCTGGCGACCCTGAACGACTACCGTCAGCGGTCACGATGTCTATGTCACATGATTGGTCCTCTGAATGGTTACCGTGATACTAAACTGTATACGTGTTCGGTGCATTTCAGAAGTAAAACTCATACAAACTGTATAGTTTGTATGAGTTTTACTTCTGATTCATATAGATGTATTTGTGAATAAATACATATTTATTCACAAATAAATCTATATGTACAAAACTATTCTAATATGTACATTTTACTATAAATCGCACCAAAAAAGCGATGTTTTCTATATATGACTTACGAGTTCGAAACTCGTCTGTACAAACTATATGACTGAATAATCCAATAGTGAGTAGGTTTACGCCGTGTGTACGCCGGGGTGCGCAGGAACGTTTTCGTAGCGAACAATAAGTCTAAAAAAATCAACAACACAGTGTATCAAGTCGAAATATTTAATCCCGATGACAAGAAAGAAAAGAGTATATATTTGCCGTGTGTGACGAGAATTCATTGCGTTTGTCTTGTGCAGGGTTACTTTTAAATACTTATACAGAAAAAAAAATTAAAACCTTATTAAGCTTATAATGATAAGTCGACAGTCAGACAGGAAGTGATTTATTTAATTTATTTTTACAATTCAAGGATCAATATGTTAATGTTTTCATTTTTATAAGCTTATCGAATACAAGTTGCGACCAACTGTAGATTTTTTTTTGTAGCTTAAAATATAAATTCATGTGGCCTGAAACATAGCTGCTTTGTAGATACATAAAAGCAAATTTTGTAATAATTTTCTACCAATTATAAATAATTTAAAGTTGCCATATACAATAGTGCGTATACTGTTTAGCCACGTACTGCACAAAGTGTCAATCAGCTTCGTCTGGCTGCTAGTAGTTATCCTAGGTTCTTGTTTTTGTCTCTGGGTCTGACATAGACTATGTGACCATAAGTCTATATCCGACGTATCATTACGATGTTGTAGTCAAAGATCTGTCATTTTTGCTAGCCTTCCGAAGTAGAGCTCAATTAAAAGAGAAAGAGCAATAAAATTGACAACGTCACCCTATTCTATAGAACCTGTTTAGTTTTGGTCGAACAGTGGACCAAATAGTTCAATTACTACAGAACTATAAACCCAGACTTACAGTTAAAATAATGCTCCGTTTGACTAACGATAACCGGCCCTAGACGGTCTGAACCAGTGGCGACATCTCGTGTCACCCACTGCCTTGTGCCAAGAAGGATCAGTGCTTACATGTTATCGTCTTTGTCCTTTCGCAGGTACAACGCGGTCTCGTTCCTATACCAAAATCGATTCATAAGAACCGGATCGAAGAAAATATCGACCTCTTCAATTTCGAATTGACTCCAGAAGAAATGAAGACCCTGGGTAATATGATGTTGATTTTTATCTGCCATTTTTGGAGCGATCGCTTTCATCTCAAGACGTGTGGTTATTGAAAATTATTTTTTGATATTGTTTTGGTGTAACACCATTATACGCTTAAGATTATTTCAAATAGACTGCGCAACTTATTACTTTCTTACCTCCACATAAGTTTTCTTTTTCTAGCTGTATGTATGTAATATGTAATGAAACATGTAGATGTTGGCCTGTTTGAAACAGACAAAAACACTTTTGTTCGCACTTAAGAGTACACATTGAATTCGTCCGGTCCGAATATAGCCTTGTTGAGGACGAGGCGACCACGGTCTTCAACCGACGCCGTCAGTACTCGCTCAGGGTAGAGGTCCTACCGCCGAAAGCATCAACGCGAAAGTAAAAGGTTACGAGGGCATGTTTTTGGAGTTGGCTGATAAAAAAATGACAAGAAATGCAGCTCCGGCCACAACACGCCTGAATTAGTTAATTAAAAATTAGCTATGCTCGCGCCTCCGTACGCGTGGAATTAAAGATTTTATCATCCTGTTTCGATGAAATAATGGATAAATGTTATTTTGAATTAAGGGAAGTTCCCTTAGAATGTTTCATCAAAATAGGTTTAATCGTTTTGGAAACGAGCGTATAGAAATCAGCAGATAGAGATAAACTTAAAAATGCACATTTGCATTCTATCACACTTCTACGTTCTCTCGATCAGGTTTTGGTGAATATACTTAATTTATACATTTAACGTTTTACAATTTCATTACATGTATAAATATTTTTATTATTATTATATGTATAGACATATATAAGAGGTCTTTGACACTTAGTTTGTGTTGCCATTTGTTTCAGCCGAATTCAACAAGGACTACCGGACCGTGTACCCCAGCTACTGGCAAGACCACCCGTACTACCCTTACGAAAGGAAAGAAGTACCCGACAAAAGTCCATTTTAAGGATTCTTCTTTTAATATTTTTTATAAAGAATTACTGTTGCATACAGCACGAGAAAAGGAAATAAATAAATATGTATGGCAAAATTATGTACTTTAATCTTGTAATGCTGTCATCTAGAAATTTCTTCGGGATTTTCTTCTTCATTGTTAATTATCTTTATAAATGCATACATCCGACGTGATGTCCTATTATCCAAAAACCGTGACGTCATCTGTACCGACTGTGGTAAAATGTGACGATCGCATAAAGAGCAATTACCTCTGTGATTGCAACTTCCATACACAAAGAAAATTATAAGTTTATGCTAACAATTCTTGTATATATCGTAATCGGAGCAGACTAAAACGATTTGGATGAAATTCTTAAATAGTATATCACTTTCCAAATGTTTTTAAACAGATGTCACCAAAGGAGGGTATATTAATCTAGACAAATTTGCAAAAGAATAGTTAGGCTTTGAAATAAAAAAACAAATAAAGAAAACGAATTCATAAAATAACACTCCTCTAATGAATGAAATATAATGAGAATTGAAAGATGTTCTCGTGCATTTGTCTGTGGATTTAATTTATCTAATGTATGTAATACCAATGAACAAGCAACTCTTGTGATTGATTTCATAGAGCAACTCCAACGATTTGAAATTTTCATATTATAATGTATATTACATATCAGAACTATTATTGGAACTAAAATTATTGGATATCAATTTAAGCAACTTTTTCCATGGGAAGCTAACACATTTTCAGGGCATACACGATTAACGCCCAGGGAAATTTTGCATAAAAAAACTTATTTACATAAAAAAATATATTAAATGGGAATTCTCACCAGTCATAGTGAAAATTTTTAAAATTAAGGATATAGTATGTTTTAATTATACCGATGTCGTGTAAGTATGCGCGTGCGCGTACATACATGCGATCACAGAGGTGGGCTGTCAGCAGGTAATATTATGACGAAGACATATCTAATTGTTGAAACACATTCAGGTATGATATGCTTGATATGATAAAAATCTAATCGAAACCACCAGGGGGCACTGATGGGCTTTTTGTGACGTGCTAAAGATTTTGAGCTGTTTTGATAGACTAGGTGAGTAACATCTGTACACAAACTGCTGAGAGTCTGATGTTGGGGTTGAACAACATCGTGGGAAACTTTACGAAGGCTTAAAGCTACCCTCTCGATAACTTTCTTGATTTTGTACTACATTACAACGCACGAAACTCTTCTGCTGTGAAGTTAGTCACGAAAGAGTCGCAATGACGTAAAATTGGCACGCGGGGAGAAGAAGGAAATGTCGGAAGCATTATACTTAAAATCAGTAATAGATGTCACCTTCACATATTTATATAAGTACTTATTTATTGAAAGTTTAATTTCAATAAATAAACTAAACTTTGCTTCATACCTTTTATTTCGCCATATGACTAAACCTAGACAAAATTGATTTTTTTTAATGTGTTGGATGTATAATGTATTAAAAATTACTTTTAAAACATTTTGCCGTGGTAATGTTTGCTCTGGGGAGCCAGAATAGATGCGCCTGTATTTTTTAAATGAACGTGCTTTTTAGGCTTTATAAAGTGACCTATTTAAGTTTGAAAAGTTATCGAAGACTAAGACGTTTCTCAAATTAGACGTCTGAATTGAGGAGCTACATTCAGACTATTCTAATTTCTTGCTAAATATCTTACAAATCTAATATCGATTTTATGTCATTTATTACTAAATAACGACTGTGTCGCTACTAATGCGCCGAGTTGTGCCTGTATCCATAAAGTTTTCTTATTATCCATAATATTTATTAATTGTTCGTCATCTCTCTATTGGGGTTTTGTACAGTCCGCTATAGTTTCTCTCAGAAATAGGAAATATTTTAGAATGAAAATACATTCACTTAACCGTATGAGTTAAGTGCGGTTCTCGTCCACCAGGTTTTCTTGACACATGGCGCGCCTTCTGTGTCCTGAGGAATACTGGATAGATTTTAAAAAACGTCTTGCGTTCGATAAAGTGTTCCATTACAATTCCTCGCTTCCAACAAAATCTAAGTTCCATAGAACTAGCACCCTAATAGTTCCGCAGAATGTAAATTCTTTACCGATACTTATCGTCATTAAGGAATCTCGACGGTTTTTGCCCGTTTGCGATAACGATACCGACGTGTTATCGATCCGGTAATTCCGAAATTAGACTACGGGATTCACCCAATCCCGGTACATTATGATGATTGAAATCAATGTTCTGATTTACGAGTTTTTCGAGATGAACAAGTCAGCTCTCCTCGTGCTGTTGGGGCAGATCGCGTAAAGGGTCCACTTCTTCATCATAGGCAGGCCGAAATCGGACTAAGGAGTTAAGTGACGATGTTTGTCGAAGTCGTCAGATACTCGTAACATGCGGCACGTCGTTAACTACCTCACGGACTCCGGGCGTATCAGGCGTCGCCCCTGCCACTGCGTGCGCTTAATACATAAAAGTAACGAATGTTTGGCGAATAATTTGAACCTGAATGTTGATATGAAAAATGTTCATGTAATATGTTTAAATGAAAGGCTTGTAAATGTTATTGTATTTCTTTTTAATGTTAATACATTCGATCTTCGTTACATATGAAAAATGTCATTCGTTAAATAACTGTTATACTGTTTTAACAATAAGTTACAGATATAAGAAACAAATAAAATGAATTTAGGTTAAAAAAGTTAATGAAAATAATAAACATGAAATTTGTATTTTTATTTAAAACTCGTCGAACATTTGAAAATCAATAAACAGGACAAGTGCGTGTCGGGCCACGTGCATTTCAGGGTTCTGTAATTGCTCGTCGCGATATGTAGACTTCAAAGGGGGTATTTCTGTTTGGTACTATGAGCATATTATTTGAGCTCATGGGTTGACGGCTAAATATCGGGCGACCGAGCTTCGCTCTGTCAATTGTAAATCGGTAAACTTTATCATTTTCAAACCAAAGAAAAAACACCGTCACTGTCAATTCATGAGATGCCAGTGGCATCTGTCGAAGAATTATGGACTACGAAAAAATAAAATATAAATTGCTGTTTCGCTGTTATTGTATTTAAACTAAATAAAAGAATAAAAGCAAATAATAAATTAAAATGAAACATGAAGAAAATGAAAAAGAATATATCTTATCGCAAGATTCGAGCCATGGAACTTCTATTTCAAAGTTGAGTGATTTCTCAACTAAGATACTAAATTATTGCACAATCCATATAAGTAATTTTTTAAAGAATTTCTCCGATATTTCTTTTTTTATTTCTCCAAATCCGTTTTATAAGTCGGTCGACTATTACTCGTTGACTGGTATAACCTACTCAGCTGTGATACTTTTTCTTTTAAATTTGTTATATGTACCATTGTCGTGTTTTTCACATATTTAAGAGCTGAGACTATCTAGCTGGCAGAGAAAAAATACTTGACTCTAACAAAAATTAGCACTTTGTAAGCGTAATATTTCGCAAACGGATCTCCAATCGGAAAATAATTTTCAGGCATTCAAACGAACTATCCAACGATATACTTGTATAAACGAGGAAAAAAAATCATATTCAATTTACAACTAGGGAGGGGAGACAATCTAAAAAAAATTGAAGAGATGCTTCTTAGGGCGCGTTATGAAAAACTGTTGGGAGTGAATTTTTATCGAGGTGACACGAAAACTACAGTATAAAGTTCTCGCAAGCGGTTTAATGAGCAACTTCCAACCACTAATAATTGATGTATCAAACGTTAGAGCTGGAGGAGTTGTTTTCCTATATATTGTATGGAATTGATCATCTTTTCGCAAATATTTATAATCTCTTTCTTTCTTAGAACAGCTTTGTTAAAGAAATCATAGCAATTGAAGGAGCCGTTTTTGGAAAAAGTAACCTAGAACTTGTATCAAAAATTTACCATCTTACGTCCTTAACGACGCTGAGGTCGTGGGTCACGCCGTCGCCGTTATTCAGCTGGCAGATGGAGGACGCAACGGGAAGCCGAAGCGCAGCCTGCAGTGGCTCGTGACACACCGCCATGTGCGGTCGTTGAACTTCTTCCGTGCAAGTAGATACTATATTTATTGGCCGTTTTTTATTTTTTTACGGACTTTTTTGTAATGATAGTGTATTAGTGTTAGGTTACAGTTATAGTATGAGTGTTACGTTTACAATTACGACGTTTTTGAAACTAAGATTGGTGCGATTAATATTTAAGTGCTTAAATAGCAATGCCTTTCACTGCTATCAAATGTACAAACATGATTTATTGTTGAGAAGTTTGCAAAGGTGACATTGCTGAAGCTCTAAGATCTTATAGTGAAACTTACCCTGATAGTCGACAACTTTCGAGTCCGCAAGTATTATTGCATGGTGTATATCGTTTATACGATAATTTTCCTTAGTTTGCTTTGTTTGTTTAGAGATAGGTGGAACACGTGGAAAATCAGGAACCATATTATTAATACCATCTGCTACCTTTAGATCACAGACAACAGAAAGTGTCATTTGTAGGTAAGTAAATACGAGGGCTGTTTGATAAGTCCGTGACTTTTTGAATAAAACATTTTTTTTGTGGCAAATAAACATTTTATTTTTCTACATAATCAATCACCTTTTAGCTCGATACATTCAGTCCAGCGTTTTTCTAATTTTTTTATTCCCTCCAAATAATAGGTTTTCTCAAGGCTCTCAAAATCTTGTTTCGGTAATGACTTCTTCATTAGACTCAAATCTCTTACCACCCAGCCATTTCTTTAGGTTTGGAAACAGATAATAGTCGCAGGGGGCTAAATCTGGAGAATATGCTGGATGGGGTAGCAGTTCGTATCTCAATTCGTGGATTTTGGCCATCGTGACTAAACAAGTGTGCACACGTGCATTGTCTTGATGGAACAGCACTTTCTTCTTCGCCAAATGCGGCCGTTTTTGCTTCAAGTCAACGTCGAATCTGTCCAAAAGCTTTGAATAATATTCAGGTGATTGTTTTACCTTTCTCAAGGTAATCAATGTGAATGACATCCCCTGCATCCCAAAAAACTGTGGCCATGACCTTGTTGGCTGACAGACTCTGTTTGGCCTTCTTTGGTCCACGTTCACCCCGAGAAACCCACTGTTTCGATTGTTCCTTGGTCTCTGGCGTGTTGTGATGGATCCATGTTTCGTCCACAGTAACAAAACGGTGCGAAAATTCGTCCGGATTACGGCTGAACATCGCTAAACACTCTTTTGAAGTTGTCACACGATTACGCTTATGGTCGAGTGTGAGCAATCGCGGCACCCATCTCGCGGAGAGTTTTCTCATGTCCAAATATTCATGTAAAATATGATGTACCCGTTCAGTTGAGATACCTACAGCGTGAGCCAACTCACGCACTTTCATTCTCCGATCATCCAATATCATTTCATGGATTTTATCGACGATTTCTGGCGTGATCACTTCTTTTGGGCGACCTGAACGTTCGGCGTCACTAGTGCTGGTATGACCACAACGGAACTCTGTAAACCACTTATTTACCATTGAAATTGATGGTGCCGAGTCCCCGTAGTATTTATCAAGCTTTTCCTTAGTTTCAGTGATGGTTTTTTTACGTAAAAAGTAATGCTTAATCAGCACACGAAATTCACTTTTTTCCATTTTCGTAAAAATTCACGAGGTTGTCTGCTTTGAATGGCTATCAAACACCAACTACATGACGTAGCTTGCTCAAAATTTGACAGTTGCCCACTAATAGACTACAGTTGACGGCAGCACTGTTGCATTTGAAGTAACTGCGCGGGAAATTCAAAAAGTCACTGACTTATCAAACCGCCCGGGTAGATAAGTTCTTTAAAAAAATGTGTCACGGAGCCCGAGCATAAAGCAATATTTGACTTTGTCATGTGGAGCTGTAACTCGACGACGAAGAAGTAGGTTTTTTGAAGAGTAGGTTTTTTGCTACCAGTTAGGTCACCATACACCTCCAAAGGTATACCCTCTTTCCTCACCTTCGCACCCTTGTCGATTTTCTACGCTCTCCCACTTCCCCTCTGGTATACTTCATTTCCTGTAACCTATCCCGATGATGGGTGGCCCTAGAATTTCGAAATTGAACTCATATGAATCGATATTAGAAGAGGTAATTTTTGACCCCTGCCCATTTTCCAAATTTAATCGAGCCTCAAAGATATAGGAAAGTTTTCCAAAAAGGTTTATCGAAGTTATACTTTTTGGAAAAGATAAGAGTAAATTTATATCGGGATGATACGAAAACTACAGTATGGAAGTGCTCTCAAACGGTTAACAAGCAACTTCATACCACTGACAACTACTATGCCAGTTAGTCACTACTGGAAAATGCTATATAGCAGTGGGTATAATTTAGAAATGGTGGTAATAAAACATAACTTGTAGACTTAATAATTGTTACAATTTTAAATACAAAGATAAAATTGAAATTGCACTTCGTATAACAAAAAAAAAAAATAGTACCTTTAATTTTTCTAATTTTAACTATACTTTATCAACCGTATTGACTATCCACTCCAGTCCTTTTATTACTTTATTATACATATTAATTATTCGCATGCAATTAAAACATTTTTTTTTAATTTCGCCAAAGAAACTTCTCACACGCGTACATAACCACATAGACAGTAGTTTTTTTTTTAATTATTATCTACCCCTTTGACGACATGATTACTATATAATAGCCATGTTAAATCACAGTTTTCTAGTACTAAGACTCTGTGTGCTTAGCCGTGAACAGAGAGACGGACGAACATGGCGAAACTATAAGGGTTCCTTGTTTTCTGCGAAACTATAAGGGTTCCTTGTTTTCTGCGAACCCCTAAAAAATCTATGCAATAATCTAAAAGAAATTTTGTTTTCTATCTCTCTAAGACATTATATAAGTTAGTCGACTTTTTGTTCACTTTATTGATTGTTGACTTTGTTTTACAGTCGGCAGACAAATTCTTTTAGTACTTAGGTATCGTTCGTAATTTTTAAAAGTACTCTTAAAGTTTTAAAAACATTTAGTGAAAAATTTTCTGTTTTTTGTCCGTGTCTATGTGCGAAAACCAAAACTGGTGATATTTCTGTCCAATGACAATGATTTAATAATGAGTTAGTATTTATTGTCACATAAACCTTCTGTTTCCATAACAGTGGCTAGTAAGTTAGGTACTTTTAACAAAACGAAGAGAATGACTAAGTCCTTATTCGTATCAATAAATAATATTAGTCCGAGAGGCAGCATCATCAAAATAAATGATTATAAAATAAGCTAAACATAAAATATTAGCAAGAAGTATATTCGTATGGATTATGATCCAAATAAGTATATACTTTATTTGTCGAAAAATATTTTGTTTAAATTCCTATTAATTTTGCTGAAAATTCCTATCAAGAATTTTCAGAAAGTGTTCAAAAATAATAAAGAATGTTTTAAAAATCGTACATAAATCTATACATTCTAAATGATTTTGTAACCTCGTCTTTCCGTACAATATTCTTGGGGGTCTGATCTTATGACCAAGAAGATAATGAATGGTGGAGATCTTGCTGATCAAACGTGCTGACTGAGCCTGAAAGGGCCGTAAAAAAATAGAATTGCATCGAAAAGTATGCATGCTAAGGGACACCCTCATCGACACCGATGAGTGCTGAAAAAAATTTGAAAATGTAGGAAAGTTTTAAGGCCTTCCTCTAACTCCGTCCCGTGTGTTTTTAGAACAGTGATTTTCATTATTAGGTCAAGTTATTGTGAAATACAGTGACTTTTGTAGACGCGCGGATCGGCGCAGCTGTGAAATAATGTCAAAGCTGAATAAATTTTACAAACATCATAAAGCAAACACACGCAAACACAGGAATATTGCACGCTATGATAAACACATTCTTTCTGTGTAGTAAAAAAACTGAGAAATCACGCTCGCCTTGGTCACCTGAGTCGGGCAAACTCGGTTGCAGTCGATATCAAAACAGATTTAAATCTAGAGTATTTCACAAATGTAATTATTCAGATTGTAACTTATTTTTTCTTTGCCTTGTTTCTAATTTATATAATAATAATAGCAATTATATTGATATTGTATGATGATGGATATTATTCCAGCGAAACACGAATATATATATATATATATATATATATATATATATATATATATATATATATATATATATATATATATGTAACGCAATAGAAAATCATATACATTTTCATTTCATTCCATACGTATACACTCATACACTCACACACACAAACACAAGCGCGCGCGCGCACGAACGCACGCACGTTTGCAAGCATGCACGTATACATACACACGCTTTTTTATTACAGTAACTATCTTTTAATATAACTATAATTAATTAATTCATAGCAAAAAATATTATCCATTTACGAATCGTAACGATACTAGCCAACTAGACTTTGGAAAGTAACTTTCAAAACAATTTTACGTTGACTATTTTTCGGTATAATGAATACCAGACAGTAAATTACAAATTTCAGTTTATTCAAGAATGCCGTAATTTTACTCCTTATTAGGAAAGTTTTTTGATACATAACAATGTTATTTCAGTTGTACAACAAGAGAGCTCTATTTATTTCTTGACAATTATTATAGCAAGTGCAGATACCACTAAAGTTTGATTTGAATGGTTGCCTCTCAGACTACGAGAGACGAATACGGCCTTGAAATAACCGGTTTATCGCTATATTTTCTGCAAAATCGAGTTGCATTTTAAGTTCGGCCTCTGGCTCTTGTGTTGTTGTGTCGAGAAACAAGAATAATGTTTATTTGGTTATTCGCTGTTTCTTCTTTCGTTTGCGTGGTAAGTTATATAATTATTCACTTTATATACTCACTAATTATATATTCGTTTTGCATGATACAAGCAGGAAAATGTATTAATTTATTAAAACCATTTGAATATTCAAATTGGCAGCTGTGTATTTGTCCGCCTCTTTACAAGTACTTCATTTTCTCTGAGACAGTTCACATAAAATATTTTAAGTGATTAAATCATAAATTCAGTGTGATACAAACAAGTGAACAATTAAAAACTGTTGTTTTTTAAACTATATATTCAATATTTCACAATGTTTGTTCACCACCTGTCCACAGAACGGCGACAGCCGCGACGGCGGCAAGGCCCCAAGGCTCACCCTGAACGATGGCAACTCCATACCCACCGTCGGTTTGGGCACCTTCTTGGCCTTCGAAGAGGTATGAGTGATACCCTGAACGAATGACGAACAAACAAACACAAAGGCTCAGCGTTTCAATGTGCTACTTACGAACGAAGAGATTCTGCGTTCGACTCTGACTACCGACGAGCTAAGCAATAAATTTTTAACATACTTCGAATTCAAAGCATTTACTGCGTGTCTCCAGGAGCACGCAGAAGCAAGAACGTCCGGACGATCTCTTCGCATCGGTGACGGCGGTCGTTACCAGCCCCGACCAGCATGAGGCCGGCGTGGGCGCCTTAACTGCCGACCGCTCATTGTTGGGTGATTAAGACCAGATACATATAATACCCAAGCTCCTGCACGTATCTTCACTCGCATAGATTTATTGGTTAATTGCTGTTTATATTTAAAAACCATTGGACTTAAAAAAAAACAGTGTATATATTGGAGGGGTATGATAAGGGCATTGAATATATAATAGAAAAGCGTGGTTAATTTTTGTTTCAATATTTGTATTCGTCGGAAAAATTGAAGAGAAACTGCTGGATCGGGACTTGTACTGAGAGAATTGCCGACGACAGAGTCAAGTTGGAAATTAAGAGCGGTATTAAGATCCGAATCGAAATTGGGAATGAAACTCAAGGGCAAATAGCTAAGGATATATGCTACGATGTTCTTTGACAAAATAAATAAACCTCTATTTATCTGTAATTAACTATATACACATTTACAGCTTTTAAAGTTATTTTTTAATGCGTACACTTTACTTATAGACCGGGCAAGAAGATGTGGAACCGGGAGACCTCTCGACACCTTTGCAATGGGCGATAGAAGCGGGATACAGATTGGTGGACACGGCGTCCGCCTACAAAAACGAAGAAGACGTAGGCATCGGTATAAGGAACGCCATCAGCAACGGTACCATCAGACGAGAAGACATGTACGTGGTCACTAAGGTAAACCCCCTCTCCCTACAATAGACCTTATACAGGGTAAAGCTACATACAACAGGGCTGTACAAATCTTAAAAAGTCTAAATATGGTTGGGATACTTTATCCTGTTACGTGTTTCCCTCGGCTACTTCTGGATCTGTGATCTGACTCTGCTGGGTAACGTTGTTTCGTTGTAGAGTTCTGGTGCCGACTTTCGACTCATCTGACCCCGAAAATTGCCATAAATCTAGAATAGATATCAAAACAGTTTCAAACATCCCAAAAATGGCTAAGACATTTTATTCCTTTATTGAGTGCCTAAGCCTTCCGGCTCAATCATCAAATCAGTGCAATGTTACCATATTATTGTCTTATTTCCCAGAATTTCCAAGTTCCATAGATGAGTGTCAAATTCCATGATGATTCAAAACTCAAAAATATGTGAAAGTCGGTTTCCAATAATGCATTACATACATAAATATGTAGTTACATACAAGTAAATCTAAATAAACGTGTTAAATACAATAAATTTTTATATTTACATATAATCTATTGTTTTAAATACAACAATACATCACATTCTGGTTTTTTTTCAGTTAGGCAGTACCGAGCAAAGAAACGTGGTGCCAGCCCTGCGCCGATCGCTCAGAAAATTGAACATGGACTATGTGGACTTGTATCTGATACACAGCCCGATGGCTTTTGCGGTTAGCAGTCGTTTAATAATTACTTGACAGGATTCTTAGTTTCAATAATGATAATATAAACTCCCGCCTATTTCTCAAAAAGCTAGGCACACACTATAGATTTCCACATGGTACGATCTTTGTATATCTGACGTCTATCAATCTTTTTATGCAAGCTCGTCGGTTTCAGGTGCTTAAAATTAGGCCCTTTTTTAATATGCCACCAATATGGTCTGCATAGGGTTTTCCGGGGCGACCCTTACGACCTTTCCATCACAAACATTCGCTCTATAGATTTGTTTTGTCAGTCTACTTTCATTCATCCTTTCCAGACGGCCAGACCACCACAACCTTTTTCTACTCTAGTCACTACATCTTCCTTCACAGCACACCGCTCTTTAATTTCATTAAGATTATAAATGAATATGTAAAAAGTTTCTATCTGTGGATTAATTTTCTTCAGCCTAAGTACAGAACGTTCGACGTCATCGACTATCTGGACACCTGGAAGTCTATGGAGGAAACGAAGAAGTTGGGCCTGGCGAAATCTATAGGGCTGGCGAATTTCAATCAGAGCCAGATACAGAGGATCTTGGACAACGCCGAAATAAACCCTTCGGTGTTGCAAGTCGAGGTGAAATAATTTGAAAGTGTTATTTTTAATACTCGTTATAAAGAAAGAGCAGATTGTAATTCTGAGCATCTCTTATTTGGTGCAAAAGAAAGTGTAATAGAAAATAATTAACTATGGTTAGTCAAATTTGATGCACACTTACTATTAATATCGGTGTGGGAAAGTTTATTTCTGGCAATATTTTAGTGTTGCCAGACTAATCTGTAGGTATCGAAATAAGCACCGGCTGTTGAAATATTGTTAGGCAGATTTTGAGAGTTCTTTTTGACAAAAACTTGTCACACTAAAGTCATACACTATTCCTTAAATATTATTCACAGTATTGTTTTATTATTTTTCTGCAAAGTTGCTCTTTATACAAGGCGTGTTCTTTCATTTATAAAGTCTCTTCAACCATCTACATTACTTAGCTTATTAAGTCGCTGTAACATCAGGATGTTGGTATGCATATACACTACAGACAAGATTAGTATTCACTCACACAAAAAATGACAAAATAATTATCAGTTTACTGTACGCGACTTTTGTTTTATTAATACAGGGTTATGTTTTGTACCTTAAGAAAAATTTTTGCAATGTTGCTATATCCTTTGTTTGCTTTCACAGGTCAACTTAAATTTTGCTCAGGACAGGATAATCGAATATGCCAAAAGCAAAGGCATAGTGGTCATGGCGTACACGCCGTTCGGGTCCATATTCGAGTCCCAGGACAGCGCGAATCCCCCGCCGAGGGTGGATGACCCCCAGCTGAGGAGCATAGCGGAGCGGTACGGGAAAACTGTACCGCAAATCGTCCTGAGGTACCTGGTGAGTATTTACAGAACACGTCGTTATGTCTTATGGTACCGTTTGTATATTTCATACTTACAACCGCCCGTGGCTTTGGCCGTGATAGGAGGAATGAGTTGCTTCCTCTTTTTAATTGACCCCACTTTAGTCCATTTCCCGACCTCGCTGTCAGTACCTCCATCACATCCCCTCACCTTTTCTGTCGTCACCTTATTGCTTAAATTTTCACTTCCCGTGTCGCGCCCGATTCCGGTAAGATCACGCTTTTGATTCTTAATTTGTAAAGAATAAAAATACGAATTAACGTAAAAATACGATATGAATCTTAAAAAAATAACTATCTACTAAAGAGCGTATGATAAACATTGCATTAGTCTAGATGAGCTATAATTAATTGTGTTTAATATAATGGGGAACCATTTTTTGTCACTCAAACCTTCCATTTATGTTAAAGTGTTTCTACATGTATTTTAAATTAATTTGATTCTATCCCAAGTTTATGTTAATAGGTAGACATATACTTTACTATACATTATTTTCATATCACGTGTATAATTTACACAGCGCGCGTCGTGTGATCTCTTAGTAGGCATGAGTTTTTTTCTCACGTAATCGGCAAACAAGGCAATATATCGTCCAATTTTTGAAAAACATTAACAAATTTATACCCAAACTTTCCATGTAGGTAAATCTATTTTTCTATTGATGAAAAACGAATGAAGGCCAGTTCAAAGTTATCTGCTGAGTTGAGCGTATACAAACATACACACAAACACGCCGAGGAACTTAGTTTATATCATGTAGGTACTGATTTTTTATCAATCTTTCAATATTAAATAAAATAAGCTATGTTTTAAGTCATCAAAGCAATTTGGAACTTACTTTAATCTAAAAAAATCCACAACACAATATAGCAACTCAAAATTTTTAATCCAATGACAAAAACGGAACTGTGCATGTGCCGTGTGTGGCGACAATTTAAAATGAATTGCGTTCGAGTTGTGTAGTAGATCTCTGGCTCTACTATCCAACAAACATAGAAAACAAGGGAATTTGGTATAACCTGACTGTTGATCCAACAACATTATTAGTATTTTAAAATTTCCACAAACCATCCATTGATGTTCTTGATATTTGATTTTCTCAAGAATGATAGCAAAGTCATTGTAGTTTTCTTTCACATGAACTGAGTGTGCCATTGGAAGAAATGCAAATACATTTCCATTATGCAGCAAGACTGCTTTGAGGCTAGTTTTGGATGAATTAATGAATAAGCGCCATTCTGTTGAATCATATTCTATTTCAAAGCGTTTCATGAGCCCGCGAACATCATTACAATAAACCAGATTTCCCTCTTTAGTAAAATTCTGAGAAAATTCTCTCTCTCGATGTCTGTACCAGGAAAATGAGGTACCAGATGATAAAAGGTTTTTGTTTTTGAGCCTTGAATCTAGCAATTCGGCTGCATCTTTTGAAAGACCCAAGTCTCTGACTAGGTCATTGAGCTTAATCTGAGAAAAAAGTTGAGGTCCCTCGTCAACTGATAATTCTGAGCTAGATTCGTTCTAGGGAGCAAATGTTTCTGTGTCCTTTGCATCACTCAGGATGTAATCTAAATTAGGAGCTGGGTGCGGAACTGGTATTTCAGAGCTATGGGATAGTGTACGAATAGCTGAATTAAGGTTAGGGTAAGATATTTTCTTCTTATTTTTCGTATTAAATCCTTTCACGTCTACCGAACAGACAGAAATAACAGTCGGTTTTGTGATTTTTCTGTTCACGCCATATCATAGGAATGCCAAAATGAAATGCAGTTTTCTTACCCTTAAACCACAAGCGCAGATCTTCCTTACGTCTTCTGCACAACCTTATGAGGAGCCCATGGTTTGTCTTGATCACGAAGTATTAAGTGGATGTAAGCAAAATAAACCTTCTTCACAAAATCACTTATATTTCTTTGTTGACTTCCCTGGTGGAAATATTTATTTATAGTCCGAAATCTCAGAGAATATTTGACTTTTTCAGAGTTTTTCAGACTTTTTCGGACTTAATAACATTTTAAGTCCGAAAAACTCTAAAAAAGTCAAATAATCTCTGAGGTTTCGGACTATAAATAAATATTTCCACCAGGGTTTTCACTGTATATTCACCACAAATATAATAGAAACTTTTTGGAGAAATTATACAACCTCTATGAGCCATAACACATATAAAAAGAAGAAAACCATAGCGTTTGAAAGCGGGATGTCAATTGAGTGTGGCAAGACAGAATCAGCAATATAATGGACTTAAACTGTTGGAGCATGATTAATCCAACTGCATGTTTGCCCTTGTTTGTATTTATTTACGTCCTTTATTTTTTTTGTCTTTATTCCCAGATAAATATACTATTAAAATCAGTGTAAGAAATCTTCATTTTAATTAAAAAAGCTTAAAAAATAAAATACAAAACTTTAACTAAATAAGAATTTTATACAAAATAAAAATATGGAAATTAGTATTGTAAAAACAAAATTGATGAGATACAAGTTTTTTAACATTTTTTTTCCTTTTTAGGACATCAAAATCTATAAGAAAATGTATAAAAAACTTACTTACTAAAAAAATTTAATTTAAACACATTACATGCTGTCCTACAACATTTTTATTTCAACGTTGAACTGTAACAAAGCTCAAACCCGAATTTACAGTTAAAGGATGCTCCGTTTAACAGAGTTTAACTGACGATAACCGGCCCTAGACGGTCTGAACCAGTGGCGACATCTCGTGTCACCCACTGCCTTGGGCCACGAAGGATCAGCGCTTACAGGTTATCGTCTTTGTCCTTTCGCAGGTACAACGCGGTCTCGTCCCTATACCAAAATCGATTCATAAGAACCGGATCGAAAAAAATATCGACCTCTTCAATTTCGAATTGACTCCAGAAGAAATGAAGACCCTGGGTAATATGATGTTGATTTTATCTGCCGTTTTTAGAGCGATCGCTTTTATCTCAAAACGTGTGGTTATTGGTAATTATTTTTTTGATATTGTTTTGGTGTAACACCATTATACGCTTAAAATTATTTCAAATAGTCTGCGTAACTTATTACTTACTTATCTTCACATAAGTTTTCTCTTTCTAGCTGTACGTATGTGATATGTAATGAAACATATAGATGTTGGCCTGTTTGGAACACAAATATTTCTGCTAAGAGCGTTATCCGACTGAGGGACATCGAAAGTTGCTTGTCCGTCTTTGTTCTACAAGTTCTACAATACTATACAAAGTTATTTTCTACATACATGTATATATATAAAAGAGAACTTTATAGATTTTATTATTTAAAAGAATTTTGTTGTATATAAGACAGTTTGTGTTGCCATTTGTTTCAGCCGGATTCAACAAGGACTACCGGCTCGTGCACCCGAGCTTCTGGCAAGACCACCCGTACTACCCATACGAAAGGAAAGAAGTCCCTAGCAAAAGTTAATTTTAAGGATTCTTCTTTTGATATTCAACGAGAAGAATTGCTGTCATGAATATCACGAAAAAAGAAAATAAATGAATATTTAAGACAAAATTATCTATTTTAATTATATAATTGCCATGCTCTAGAAATTTCTGCTAGATTTTCTACTTCATTGTTAATTTATTGCTAAATGTAGATATGTCCTACCTGATTGCCGTTTCAGATGTTAGTAATCACCACGCCTGGCAGGTAAGTTATCGCTCTACAATATCACTCTGCTACTCTTGGTCTGCTTGCTTGCTTGCTCTGGTCTAAGCAATGTTAAAGTCTGGGCGCTCTGAGTATTCGGTGCAGCATCCGTGGTAAGATGTGATGATCGCACAAAGAGCCATCACCTCTATGATTGCAACTTTAATACGTATAACATTTTAATAGTTTAAGCTGATAATTTTTGTATATATCGTAGTCGATTTATCGGAAACACTGAAATCATTGGGATGAAGTTTTGGATATATTTGAATATATAATTTTCCAGGTGTTTCTTAAATAGATGTTGCCCCAAAGAAAAAAATAAATCTAGGTAAACTTGGAGATCAATATTTAGATTTTTAAATAAAAAATAATTGGATTAGAACAATTAATGAAAAAAAAGTACACTCTTGTAATGAGTGAAATATAGTGAGAATTGAAAAATATTCTTAAAAATTTATTTAAGGTTCTATCTATTGTTATCAAAACTATCTAATACTATTAAACAAGCAACATTTGTAATTGATGTATTAGAGTGTATTTAACGATTTTGATAAAAATTTGCATATTATAATAAATGTAATGTATTAAAACATTATTGGAAATCAACTTAAGTAACTTTCCCCACGAAAAATCCTCACATTTTCCGGGAAAACTCGAGGATGCCCTGCGAAAGTTCACCGCCACGTATCTATTTGACATTGTTACGAAATGACCCTATTGGCGTTCTAGGATTGAGATTAGATAAAAGGGAACACATATAACAGCAGAAAGTGTACATTCAGTTATACGGAGTCATAATAAATCGCTACCGAACCAGTTGGTCGCTTGTCGTTTATCACACTTGAGTCGTGCTTCGATTGCAGAAATAAAACTCCAACTACTGTACGCCGCATTTCCCTATTTATGCCTGCTGACTGGCCTTCCATAAATGTCTCTAATCAATAAAACGTAAAACAGGTAACATCTGGAGGGGAATCATTGTGCAGTTCTTTTTTAGCTAGGGGCACAGTTTATAACAATATAAAAAAACTCAAATTATTTTTTGAAAGAAAATGCTCATCGTTCTCAGTGATCTCTTTTGAGCGTAAAAATATATTATGTTTTATTGTACCAATATTGTGTAAGCATGCGCATGCGCGTACATACATGAGATCACTCAAGTGTCGTGGACTGTAGTCCTATACTTCCTTCTAATATATGATCCATGCTCAGCGATGGGGCGTTAATAGGTAACATTATTAATTGACGACATTATTCAATTATTTCCTGTTTTTAATATGCTTGATATTATCAAAATCTAATTGAAACCACTAGGGGACACTGATGCGTGTTTCTGTGAAGTACTAGAGATTTTGAGCTGTTTTGATAGACTAGGTGAGTAACATCCGTACACAAACTGCTTAGAATCTGACGATGGAGGCGTATAGTTATCCTCCGACAATTTATACTGTAATTATATTAAATATGTAAAATATTTAATAAGTAGATAAATATGTGTACAGTGGACCCTCGGTAGTCCGACAAACGTTTTGCAGGGCAGTGTCGGACTATCGAATTTGTCGGATTATAGAGTACTGCCTAAGATCCCCTATAGGCCGAATTTTTTTGAAAAAGAATACCTTGTAATCCAACAAATTACAGATCAAAATAATAAAATTCTATCTGAACTGCAAATCATACTACACATGTATATCGGATTTAGTAGTCAAATTCAAACTGAACAATAAAAACCAAAACAAAGCGCGTCGAGCACAATACGGTGTAGTGGCGGCGCGTACAAGTTGCGACCTTGTTAATCATGCGTTAATGAAGATTTGCCAAAATAATCTTTGTGTTTCTACAAGCAACAGTGATAGGCGTGTCGGATTACAGGGGGCGCCGGATTAGACAGGGGCCAGATTACCGGGGGTCCACTGTATTACTTATTTGGTATAATTGTTGCTGTGTCTATTTCTACAAGCATCAGGTAGGGATAGAAAGGTAAGATGCCCTAAGAAAAGTCATAAATAGTTGTTAATACGAAAATCTTAGGAAAAATTTAACCTTTTTACGATTATATTTTCGAGCATCATGGTTTTTTCAAAATTTTTAATTTTACTTTATATTTTCTTGTATATGTGATCGTGCTCTCGTGGTTTGAAATTTAGAGACGGATGCAATGAATTTAAGTGGAGGGCTAGGAAAATGTTTTTAAAAAAAAAATGTATAAAATAATATTAAGCATTATAAATATTTATTTAACTAAATAAATTATTATACGATATAAATAAAACTCACATACACAAAATCAGATACCTTTAATATTCTTAAAATTGTAACTAAAATATCGAGATAGTCATACTCGAATTTGATTTCAGTTTTAATTCCAGAACAATTTTGATCCTGATTTATATTTCTCTTAAAATAAATACAGATATTGTATATCGAATTTATTAAAACTTTATCAAAAAATGAAATTTGTATGAATAAATTTGTAATAAGCAAATCATTAAATAACATTGGAGTGATTATGTATGCATTTTAATGCATAGATAAATTATATTACTTATTGTTACTAACTAATATACTTATCGATATAGTCTCCTCTGTTTTTATTTGAATAATTTAACTATTTATTAAAATAAATGAATTATTCAAATGTAAAACTCAAAGTATTTAGTTAGAGATTTTTATTACTTAATATACAGTATTAGATATGGTGATGTCAAAGGCAGCATTCAATATTCAAGCGAGAAGACCAGTAGACCGGAAAGGCCACCAGCAGCCCACGGTTGACAAGATCTGAAAATAACATTGATATCTTCAACGAGAAAGACTAATACAAGAAAATTGACGACATTTAGAATTTTTTATGTTTGTTGTCTGTTAGTACTTATAATAGCCAACAAAGGAATTAATTTATGATTTTTTGTTTGAAATCTATATCTAGAACAGATGTTAGTCTATGAAATAACTTACTTATTGGATTTAGTTCACCATCAAAATTTCATATATTATTTTATTGGTTATATCAAATGTAAAAGTAAGCACTTTTTTATAACAATGTCACTCGCCTTAGTTCTCTGTATAATGAAAATATTTGCCAATAATTGACCGCGAGTGACGTAGGGAATACGATGAAATGATTGTGTCTATTTGAAATCGGCTAATAGAAAAGTGGTTGATTTATAAAAAAATATCACACGCGGACGAAGTCACGGACGCGGCTAGTGCAAAATAAATTCTAATAGCCATATATTAAAACTTTCCAATACCGATTCTTCCTTTTAGCATTACATAAAATTTATTATGAATCAAATACCTCTCTCAACAAACAGGCCGGCAGACCAGTAGACGATTTTAGTCGACCAGGAACCCTTCTTTTAACTCCTCCACGTCGACCAGGCACTGGACGTTCGCTTCGAAGTCGCACTGCTCGCTCTTCGGGTTGAAGAACAGGCCGTCGGAGCAGAAGGACGCCTGGGGCACGCCGTCCACGCAGCGCCAGAACCTCTGGCAGTCTCCTCTGGAATTTCATGTTAGCATAATTTTAATGCGCTTTCAAAAGAACCGTCGCCTTTCGCCTGTGACTCCATCTTGTAGGCTATGTATTAATTTGCTAATCCCAAGTTGCATGTACCTGCCGATCTGCCGTAATAGGATATTACGTGTTTAATTTAATTTATTTTTAAAGTGTATTTAAATTTCTTTTATTTGAATAAGAGTGTAGTGAAATCTTTTTTTTTAGTCAAAAATACCCGAGCAGTGACTTTATAAAATTGCTAATTAGACAGAGAAGGCAGCAGTGTCCAGTGACGTCATTGGATACTAGCGCCATATAGAACAATGTTCAACTCCGTTTTTCAATTAAGAGGTGGCGTAGAATTATTGATGGCTTATAGTTAATGGATTTTTTAAACCGATTTTAAATTTGATTACTCTTTTAGTCATTATATCCAGTCAGCTTTCATAATTCATCAAGGAATATAATATTATAAATATCAGTAAACTACCAAAAAAATATCTATAGAACGAACGTGTGATTGAAATGTTGGCAAGGGTCGCCCTAGAAAATCCTATGCAGACTGAATTATCGACACATGAAAGAAGGGCCAAATCTTAAACTTCCGTAACCGACGAACTTGCATGAAAATATTTTTGGATATCAGCGAAGCAAGAAAGATATGCTAAGATTGTACCTCCTGGAAATTTAGAGTCTCTGCCTACCCTTCTGAGAAATAGGCGTGATTTTATATTCTAATAGTGAACTATACTCTCTTTGAAGATCCTAATCTGTAGATAATCACATGCCCTATTACAACAATATTTGTGATTTTTCTGCGATAAGTTTTCAAACCAAACTACAGACTTTGAAAATTCAAACAAATTTTGATTTTTCAGTCTATGTATCCTGTTATATTAAGATATAAGGTGGATAGCATCAGCGGTTTCCAAATTATACCAAAAATTATATAAACCAAATTATTGTGACTAATAATATAATTAAATTATTAAAACGTAATAATTAATGATACGAATCATAAATACGATGCCCCAGATTCTATTCGCCGCGTATGGTCCATTCTTGAGTAGCCGACTCCATTATTAAAGTAATGACGTTTATTGAACGTGCGAAATGATCATCTGATCAGGAGGTACCTGTAGGCGGCTTGTCTCGAGGCTGTGGCTGCGCTCGCGCAGTTCACGACTCCGAAGCCGAATGGACTCGGTTTGACCAACTCTATCGCCGCCGCCGACTCTTCGAATTCTGAAAAAGTACACAATTATTTATGATATCAAGAATTAAGATTTACACCGTATAAATGTTTATAAAACCGAGACATGCTTACATTTTTGTTAGGGAAATCTTACAGGTTTGAAAGAAAGTATGTCAAGCAACATAGTAGATTAATTTCGAAAAAGAAAACATATATTTAACCATCGTCTGTGACATGACGGGATATCGATTAAAATTGAAAAGGAAGTTATTGATGAACATTCTCTTTAAGAAAAAAAATCGATAATTGACACTTTAGGAAACCGATTTCCACTTTATTTTAAATTTATAACGATATAAATTATCGATGATGACATTATGCATATGTATTCAATGTACTAGTTGATTTGTCTTCGTGTAAAGTTGGTAAGCCTTAATCATCGCAAGGCTCCAGTCGACAGACTTTTGATGGGCCCTTGATCTTGATTTTGTGTAGGCACTTATTACTGTTAAAATATACTTTACTATAAGGGGACGAAATTTATTCTTATCATTAACAATTAAAGATGAAATTAAGTTTTGCTGTTTTTTTTTTTTTTGCGCCCTCCAAAGTGAAGCCCGGGCGATTGCTCTGCTAGCCGCCGCTCGAGGGCGCCAGTGCGTATAGGGCTCTGTTACAAAATGCTTTTGAACTATAACAGCTCCTTTAATTAATAACCTAATCCCTGGTGACAGAGGACGTCCTTAACGTCAGTCTTCTGATGACTATAGTCCAATTTATTTTTTAAGTCAATCGGTCGATTGGACGCGGAGCAAAGTGCAAATTTCGTTGAAGCAAAATTATTACTGTCGAAGATCCGTTAATTATGGTGACTGAAGACCATGGTGCAAGAGCTTAAGCAAATTATTCTTGAACATTCAAGAATAAGTATTAAATATTGGGCCAAATTTTTAACCCGAACGCGACAGGCTTGAATGTGACCATCGAATGGCCAAGTCACAAATAAGCTTTTTTATTGAACACTGGAATGGAAATATAAAGGTGTACAAGTGATTATTCTAGAGAAGAATCGTGTCAATACGAGTGCAGTTTCTCATCGTCACCTGCAAAATCTAGGGTCACGTCTCCGCTTCCTTCTTCTTCTATTGAATCTTCTTTTGGCGTCCGCAGTACGCATTCGGTCGCCCAATCCCAGTTGCACGTCTGAAAAAGATTTATTGCATAAAGTTATAAGCGAAAAATTGAATTGCATTTCAATAAATATCAATTTGCTCGTGATCAAAAGTGGAAACCGCTTCCTACTTATTCGAAACCAACACCCTTAACTACTGAGCCATCATTTCCACAGATTGCCCCATGCTATAAATTAGTTAAAGAGACACCTGTCGGTTTAGAATGTGAAGGACGAATTTTCAAATTGAAAACAATCCTGACAGAGCGCCCGCGAAAATTTGAATACGAAAAACTTGGACAAAATTTAGGTTAATAATTGCTAAATTTGTCAATTCAAAGTATTTTTCATGGAGAAAGCTTCTATATAACTTAAATAAGACCTTATATAAGTAAACTTATCTACTAGCATTCGCCTACTTCATGCGTCTGTTTGTACTATTGGATGGAACTACTAAGCAGATTCTAAAAATTCTTCTAAATATAGACAGCTACACTATACCCGGGTAGCACTCCTTATATTTTATTTTGATATTAGCATTTTCCCCAGCTACGTAACAATAGGAACCGTGACCGGTATTGGAATCAAAAATAGAACAAAAAACAGAATCGACTGTCGGAACCGAAGTCGAAATTTTTGCCACATCAGCATTAGAATCAAAATCCTGAACGAGATCGACATCAGGTACTGGGCCCAGAAATGGAGCGAGAACCAGATTGAGATAGACAGTGAGAACGATCAATATAAAAGATGAAAGAATACATTCTTTGTCCACGCGAGCAAAGCTACGGGCTGAATGCTAATATTAATATATGTGATGTAGTTAATTTATCAGTTTATGTTACAAACCTGTAGCACAAAGTCGAATATCGTGTTACCGGAACAGCTGAACTCCACCTCTTCCCCGTGCACGCACATGAAGAACTTGTTGCAGTCGGTGAAGTGCGGCAGCAGCAGGAAGACCTGACCTTGCGGGTCGCAGGACAGGGTGTTGGGGTCCACGCCGACAAGGTCCAAGCGTTGCATGGGGCGGGCCTCTTTGGTGCCGCAGGTGGCGACGGCTACCGTCGAAGCCAAGAACAAGAGTTTTGCTGAAAAAGGGATAAAAGTATTTTTGTCTATAACTCCATCTATCAAGCTAATATGCTTATTTAATTATAAAATAATAATGTTATAATTAAGGTTAGAGAGGCCATTCGAAGTTTTGCAAAAACTTATAAAGCGTGGATAACAAAGAGTTTTTATTTTTTTAAATCAATGATAAGAACTTACTTTAAAAAATCAATGATAAGAACTTTAAATGTGTAAGGGTCGTTGTTTAATTAAATATGTGCTTTTCCTTTAATTATGCTTTTTCATTGACATGTATAAATTAGACAATATGTATATTATGTTTATAAAAAATAACATTTACGTTTTATCTTCTTAGATTGGTACAAAAAATAAATTTATATAGTGACATAGGTCAGTTAATTAAATGATAACACGGGGAAAACAACTGTCAAATTAATGAATGTAGAGGGCGCTTCTTGTTTGTTGTCAAGCAGCTATCAGATTGTATGGATAGTTTCATTGTATTATTGTTTGATAAAAATAACGGGCAGTTGCGTTACTTAAAAACGTAACGATACAGGTAATTACAAGTTTCCGAAAAATTTCTCGTATGAGACGTCAGTGGGAAAATGCTTTACTAAGAGATTATGTAGAAATTAATCTTCAGAAAGTGATTTTGAAACTATTCAAAATAACACAAACGGTTAACAGTTATTTACATAGCAATTCTTATAAACATTAAAATAAAAAGTATAACCATTTGCAATTAAAGTTGCAGAAAACTCGAAGAAAAATAATAATAAAACCAAATCAGAAAGCAAAATCAAATTGGCGGCGATTTGTCCAAATTTTTGACAAGTAACAAACAGGAAGCACCGCCTAACAAAAAAAATTGTAATAATCTTCCCCATTGTCATAAACACAAGAATATTGTCGTATCGGGTTTCGGTCGTGCCACAGCTGGAACACGCCAGCCGAAATCATCTCATATCGGATTTGGCCCGCCGCGCTGAAGCAGTGCGTATTTTCAGATGTACGTCGCGAGTGGTGTGAGTCACGAGTCAAGAAAACCTCATTGGCCAATTCGACTGAGGGTATGACCCCACCCGATACCTGCGAGTTGGGACGCGATGTACCGCTGAACCATCGCTATTCTTTGAGTACAGTAGCTGCCGTTTATTTCTGTGCTCACGCGATCGATAGCTCGTTTTAGCTATGTTCTACCGCCGGACTTAAGTCTACCGCTAGATTTAGTAGTAGTACGATCTCGGCCACGCCTATAACCATCAAAGTCCCGTGACGTTTGCCAGGTCGTCGGCTCATTTCGAGAAGACCGTTCCACGCTGCGCCGCACAGTTGGTTATCACCATTCGAGGAGCTTTCTCCCTCAGCGGTTGTCGGTCCTAGACCGGTGTGGCCGTTCACAGTCACTTCGACTTGCTGATTCTATGAGCTGTGTCGGTTATTCGTGTTCCTTTACGAAACTTACTCGTTTAGAATTTTTATCTCGAGGAGAATCTCCAAGCAAATATCCCTCCACCGCACGCTGAGTAACTCTGAGTTTGTTTATGAGACCGACAGGAGGAGATCACGTCTGGCATACGTATAGCATCACTGGCAACACTCATTGTTCCGAGAAACTAGAGTATGATAAACTCAAAGATGTCGCATAGTTTATCGAACGTTGCTCATCGGCGACCTCTTCATAGAAGTCAAAACTTCCTGAATTAGTGATTTGTTCCCCAGTTCGTCAACAACTTCGGTCGTAGAGTTCCATAAAGTCTTTAGAACACGGGACTTGATTAATCCTCATTTTGTCCATGTTCACTTCCAGACTCCCACTTCTTTCAACCCTACTATAATCCATAAATATACATCCGAGATAGTTAAAGACACCGTCAATATGAAACCATTATTAGTAAATCGAAGGTCAGTCACGTGCATGTCATTGATAATGCTCGAAAGTATCGGAAAGCGAGAAAATATTGTCCATAGCGGTAGTGAAGAATTTTGAGAATAATGACTTCCACATATTTCACACTTACACGCTGTTAGAGCGGTTTTGTACTTAATTATGTACCCATAAACCGGACTGATGGGTTAATCAGGCTTTGCTGTGTAAACACTCAGCACTTTGATATAGCGATAGCCAATGCGGCATTTCAGAATAAATGTAACCACGCCTATAGAACTGAAGGTCTCGTAGGATTTAAGATTCTATAGAATCAAAAATCGTATACGATTAAAAACTAATAATAGTCCACTCACACTACGGACAACGGCCGTTGATTAGTATGATATTCGAAGTTATCTATAAATTACCGAGACATGTGAAAATGGTATCCAAGTCGCTGAAGTTATTCTTATACCGATTTGTACAGGTGGCCGGAAGTCGTCAGGCTCGCATGAAGATATGTCATAACCCTCAACAACACTCGTACACTCTACTCAAGAGCGCGGTGAGTAGGTCAAGTCTGTTCGAGGAACAGCATCACCACACCCTTGCTCCCTCTAATAGATGTCGCTTCTTCGTATACGCCGAAATTAAACAGTTTTTTAGAAGAGCTCTAATTTCTCTACTTTCGCCCCACTCTTATTTATCAGCATATCCTACCGTTGAACTTATTATTTCCAAAGAGAATCAAGAGTTTTTGTTTGGAGACGATCATAGATTCAAATTTCTCGAAAATTCTACATGTTACATGCAGCCTAAATTGTATAAATGACGTTTAGTTGGGGTGCGAGTTTATGATCGTCATAATCTACTTTAGATACAAGCCTGATTGTTATTTTAACTAAATTGCGCAAATTTCATATGAACAAAAAATAAATACTGTTATGATGACTTAATACCACAGATAATCATTTCAGTTTTATTTTTAGCATTACAGCGAAATAAAATGCACAACATGTGTACATTTCGGTGCATTGAATTTACGTATCAACATAAAATATTACAAATGTGATTAAGTCGGCTCATCGTAAATCCGTTTTAATTAGATTATCACTAGACACTTCCTAGTATCTGCTAAAATACACCTAATTAGCTAAGCTATTTACTCGGAAACACTACGATAAAGGCATGATTACCAGTTAATTCTGTCCTGCAAATTCGTGAGCACATTACATAGCAATAGTTAGGGGGTGTGTGTGGAGTTTGTTTGAGAGGCAGATGAAGGAGCAGTCATGTCAGGGAGCGAAGTGGTCTGAAAAACGATGTAGGAACTAGAGTTGAAAACGGTATGAAGCGATGGTTCGGCCATCCAGAGAGAATGAACGAAAGTAGACTGACAAAACGAATCTACAGAACGAATGTGAGCGATGGTAAAGTTGACAAGGGTCATTCTAGAAAATTCTATGCGGCCCATATATAGGTGGCATATTGAAGAAGGGCTAAATGTTAAGCATCCGAAACTTTGCTTGTACGTAATTTTCCATGAAAAGAATGATGGACGTCAATGGAGCAAAAGAGATATGCAAGTTTGCATCTACTACCTGGAAATAGTGTACCTATAACCTTCTAGAAAATTAGAGTGAGTTTATACCATTAATTATATTATTATAATACTAGCTGACCCGCCCGCTTCGCTGGGTAATTTTTATTATAAATAAAATGGCGAAGGATTTACGGAATTCGAAAAATGAGTAGCCTAGAACCATCTACAAATCATTCCGCATCGAATGGTCCCGGTCCCATGTCTATACGTTTAGTAGTTTTTACGTGATTGGCGAACAAAGACAACCTATTTTCATTATATATGTATAAATTTAGGTTATCATACATTAGACATATATAAATATTTAGGTATCACCAGCTAAATACCTACTAGTGTCGAGGAAAAAATAACTTTTGCATCATCACCTCCCACCAGCTAAATCGATTATTTCCTAAGTATTGTTCGATATTGTAATGCGTAAATTCAATCGCTATCTGCATAATGCGATTACAAGTCCGAAATCACAGCGAACACGTACAAATGCGTCAGTACAATGATGTATCACTAGTAATTGCATTTATCTGATTGTGCAGCGACAAGATCGATGTTTATCGGAACAAATTTCCTATACACGGACACGAATTCTTGCGCCTGGATCGTAATTGAACACGTGAGCCGATGAAACCTTGTTTACAAGGGGATTGAATGTATAAATAACGCATGAACTCGCGTCTTCGATTACATGCACTTGTCGTGCATAGCCGGATTTATGATGCGAGGACCTAGCATTTTTCAAGTTCGCCCTAACACAATATTTCGACATTGTGTGAAATATCTGGGAAGTTATGGCAGTCAAATATTATTATTTTTTAAATGTCAAAAACTTAAAACGTAACGTCGCGACATGGAGTTGTAACAACCAAGAACGGATCTAGCCTTCGAATCGGAGGAGGTCACGCATACGAGGCTCAGTCAGCACTGGCTCTAATTCGATTACAATAGCAAGACAAAGACAGAGGGGTCATGACCCCCCATAACCTCCCAGTACGGATCTGTCTATTCACCGCTGATAATAACATTAATAGTTTATAAGTTATTTCTGATGCGCTAATGTATAAGTTTTCTGTTTTGCGACTCGAATATTATCCATAGTATCGGGTAAAACCAAATGAATCGATTTAAAAAATACTTACGTATCATCGATAAGCCACTTTTTAAAGTTGGGTAATTCTTTACAGTGTCAGTCTGTTTATCGACCGGCGACCGGCCGCTTACTTATGCACATAAATAATAATAATAAAGCCTTTTTATTTCTCTTCACCAAGTATTACGTGTATGCATTATTAATATATATGAAATTTCTAACTAAAGAACTAAATATTTTGTTCTATGTATATTCCTAACCTACGTTTTTCTTTATAGTTGCTTGTTTCATTGGCCTAAAAAAGGTATATAATCTTGGATAGGAACTCCTATTAGAATATAGGCCTCCTTCAGTTTGATCCAGCCCAAAAAAATAAGGAAGACAGAAGTTCTGCACGGTTTAAGGTTCAGCTCTGATCACAGGCTTATGCGCATGCGCATGCGTTATTCCGATCCCATGTCCTTTCCGAACAAGTATCTACAAAATATTTTGCATATCAGAATAAAAGTTAAAAATGTCAAAAATCTTACTCATTATCTATTCAGTTTTAAAATCTTTAATAGTTCCTCATACCTGTTCCGCAACTAAGCTTAAAGTCATTGATTTCAAGCAATGCTATTGTGATAATAAAAATAAACCGGACGAGTGCGTGTAGAACTCGCGTGGAGTCATTGCATTATTTATTACGATTTTTTAGATCTGAAGTAATTTTTTTGTATTAACTAAAATAAAAAAAAAATGCGTCATGAAAAATATTATAATACCATTTCAAGTATACAGGGATAAGTGAAACACCATTATTTATTTTTTTTTTACATTTCTGTAAACAAAGATCAACAAAAGTGTTGTTTTATTTATTTACATATTATCAGCGTTTACGTTTATGAAGTCTTTTCGTATGTTTTAGAATGTATATTTGTAATAATATAGCATTTACCCGGGAAGACATTAAATTTGGTAAAATTAACGCTTAAAAAAATATCGCATCGCGAATTATTTCAAATAGGCGAGTCCATTGCCCGTCTTAATAATTACTTTTACCAGAGACATCCATTTGAGACTGTCTCGAAACTACTAGGTAGCTTTTTAGCCGAGTCATGCAGTGTTACCATGCGACGTTATGTCGTTATACATTTTATCATTTTCGGAACACTTATTCGTAGTACGCAGAATTGTATCTCGCGCCGGGGATTACAGCGATTAATACAAATCCTTGTTTTATTTATTATCTTTTTAATTAAACAGAACTTCACTCGCACGAAACCGGCGATAAAGTTATTCCCACTTGATTATGTAGATAAAGGTCACAAAACTAGACCCGAGACGGATAAGGCGTAACGTAGAATTCAAAAGACATTAAAACATAAGTTCGGTAGATATTAAAAAGAAAATTAAGTTAAAAATTTTAAGAAGCCTTCCACGCAAACCGTACTTTTAAAAAGTACAAACATAGTGCTTATCGACCTTTTAAATTAAATATAATTATTAAGCAATACTTTGATCCAAACTACGTCGTGTCAGGCGACTGCTAAATCTTAATTAAGATCTAGACTCAACAAGCACATACTAATGTTTTCTGTTATATAACTTATAAAATTAGCAATCCCCCGACACGTCGACGCTTGGATCAAATTATCGCCTACAACTTATATTGAATATAAAGGGCCAATTACTTTTCTACTTTTTAGAAGTATCACTTGCGTCGGGGGATTTTAAGATTTTTAATTTAATTTATTTCCTGCTTTTCAAACTTAATACATTACTAGTAGACACGCTATGATCGGCAATCATATGGATGGTTGGAAGTTAGAAGGGGCCACACCAGAAAAAGCCGATTTTAGGGCAAACCTGAGATTTAAATCGCATAAAGAGCTTGCAGGATTTTTCTGTTTGTAAACTCGGCAAAAGAAAGCTGTTTGATAATCCTCATCGCAGATCGTCTTCGGTGAAACAGCAAAGACTGAGAAGCGGGATTCCGATAATTTGATTATGTACAGAAGACATAAAAGGGTATAGAGTTTATTGTTCCATCAATAAAAAGGTCAGTACCAGTAGAGACGTTATTATAATGGAAGAAGTATCTATACCTGTGACAGAAAACAAAGAATGCAATGAAGAGAGCCTTGGTTCAGTGGGGGACATATCCTCGGGAGACTTAGAAGATAATGTGGATGAAACCTATATTGACAAGTCTGATGTGACATATAAACCAACCTTTATGTCTTCTGTTACTTCATTATTTTAAATATCTTAGCATTTAAGGTACTCGACAAATCTAACCTAAAGCTACTATTAGAACTGAAAATGCATTAAGCACTACCATAAAATTTCTCCATAAAATATACTTAATAAAAACCCTAGATGCTCTCGTTCTTAAGATCAACTGATTTTTTTTTTAATTTTCGTCACACCATGAGATTTTGAATACTGCGACAACTATTGTTACACCTCGGACTCGGAGCAGTACGTCAAAATATTTAGCTTTTATCGCCTCATGTATATTTAGCTGAATTTAATAATATCAATTTTGTCTGACTGGAACTATTGACAAATACTATGATCAAACAGACGCCACTCCTATGCAAATGACGGTCGAACGGAAAATGAAAGTAGAAAATTTATCATTATATCAGGCGGACTTAATTACGATCTTAATAAAGAACAAGGAAAACCTAGAAAGATATTCACAAGTGTCCTAATAATTCTTATCTTGTATTTTCTCCACTTAATACACTCTAGTATTCTAAATAAATCGATAAATATTCATGAATAGAATTTGGTGCACATTAATATGTTTTGATACAAAAGAACGAAAAACAATAACAGACTCGTAGCCTGATTGTACTATAAAGTGTTTTATTCTATACCTACACTATGTTATTATAACTTGTGACATATCATAGACAATATATGGTAGGATTATATTCTAGGTTCAGACTTATAATTCAGGCTTCTCCTAATAGCTGGCCCGGCAGACGTTGTTCTGCACTTTCTTGTGGGTAACTTGCCCGTATAGTAAATGCGAAATTCCGATTTCGCTACAAATCACGGTCCTAATTTCACCGAAACTGGGGGTTAGTAAATTAAATACAGGCATAATAAAATATAGGCAATATCACTTGAGGATAGTATAGTTTTCTATGAGCAAATGAAGTTTCAAAATCGGTGCAGTAGTCCGGTTCAAAAATACAAACATGTGCTTGAAGTCGGGGATAAATTCTAGTAGGTACAATATACAAAATACAAAACGCCCCAGTCATACTTTAAATTTTGATACCGTCCCTACACTCATTTTCAACCCTAGTTCCTTTCTCAACTTCGCTCTTCCGATTTACACAAAGCCAGGGGTAAATACTAATATCAAAATAAAATATAAACTATATTCTGGGTTAGAGTAGCTTTCTATGAGTTGAAGTTATTAAAAACGTCTTAGGAATATGAATTCATGGACGAACCTGGAGGTAAATGTTAGCAGCCTAATTTACTCATAATAATGCAAATATCAATTAATAAAAGAATTTTTAGAATCGGTTCCTCATTTCGCCTTAACAGTACAAATACGCGGATGAAACCAAAATCAAATGATAATTATTGTTTTAGAAATTTTACCCGGCATGTGCGCAACGTATCATTCTTAAGTTTCTCCGTTATCGTATTAGGCATGTACAGAGGACATACATACATTGATATATTTAAATAGATAGCTGTCGAGCACAGATCTTCCCTTGTGAAGATAGAATAATGATGTCCTACATTTTTCGTGTCGACTGATGTCATTGTGATCCACACATCCATCGTAATTTCGAACCGGCTCCTGATAATTAATTCCATCTCGATCTAACCCCGATTCCGGATTTTCTCCCGATCTAGGTTCCGGTTCCACTTAAGATAAAATTCCAATAAATTAGCCCATTTTTAAGGGTTTTTTTATCGCACTGGAACCCTAAAAAAATATCGTGGTAAAAGGTACCGTAAATGTAACCTAGTAAGCTCTTTTACCATCCCGTGAAAGTCCCATCGTGATCTGTGCAGTCGTTCCGACGATACCCCGGACAAACAGACAGACTGACAGATACGAAGGCTCGTCCCAATCCAATTCCGATTTCGGTTTTACGATTCAATTCCAAAAAAAAATCGCATTTTTGAAAGTTTTTCTTATGCATGAAGCCAAAAAATTATCGCGTTAAAAGTACTCTAAATGTAGTCAGAAAGTTTCTCTACCTCCCAGTAAAAGTCGCATAGGGATCTGTTCTGCCATTCCGAAGATACCCCGGACAAACACATAGACAGACAGATATTTATTTTTCTTCCATACAAACCTTGTCCTAATAATAACGAATACAACAAAAAAAAATATCCAACTTGGTGCAGTCGTTCGGAAGTGCTGTACATACATACATTTTGGCGTTCTATTTTTATATATGTATATAAATAAAAAAAATTCGACTTCATATTTATCCTTACTACATTCCGCTCGTGTCTTTGTTCGACTGATTTTATTGTTAACATTGACGCTTAAAGTTAAATTGACTCATGATTATTTTTTAACTTTCCGCTACGAAAGTTGATAAACTTGTATAAAATTTGAGTCACTGTTTTTAACTCGATTTTCGAAAATCGAGCTTTCTCCAAATCTTGACGTTTCAGGGTTTTACGAATCTATTTCGACCATTTCCCGATTGAAGTGTATACGTGTGTGCGCGTGTGCGTGTACGCGTGCGTGTTTGTTGTGTATGTAAGCTTATCATAACTTTTAGACGGATTAACAGAAATGTAGTTTGCGAGAATCTACTCAACTTGGACTCTAAAACTTTGACCTAGTATCGTCCGGTACATTTTGAGGAAACTAAAAAAAATTAAATTTTTGGAAAAACGTTTTTTTGATATATCTTTTGGACTGCTCAATCGATCGATACTAAAATCTGATCGTTGTATCAACAGTTATATCAACTGCATAAACTGCATAAAAATCAGATAATTTGTACAAGAAAATTGTTGGAGAATTTTTTTTTTAAACTATCTTTTTACAATATTTTGTAAACTGCTCTACCAATAAATTTTAAAATCTATCCAGTTGTTCTCTTTAGGAAACAACATTTATAGTTGCTAAATACATAAAAATTGGTTGACTTACTTGAAAAATATTGTAGGGGAAAAAAAGTTTTAGATTTTTTTTTAATATTTTTAAACTATTCTACCAATAAATTATTAAATTTAATCGGTTATTATTTAAAAAAAACAGCGTCGACAATTGTGAATTGCAATTGAATCGGTTTGTTCATTCGAGAGATATGGTTACGAATAATTCGAAAAAAAAAGTTTTTTTTCTTCAAAGTAACATTTGAAATTGTGATGAATTTCTTGATGTTCGGTATTCGGTTATATTTCTATGTTTATAAAATTATATAGGATACCATAAAGTAGATCAAAATCGAACAACGCGTTCGAAAGATATAGCAGTTAAAATTTAAAAAAGAGAAACGTTTTATATACACATAAATTTTTGTATCAGAAAAGCTTAAAAAGTATTAGAATTAAATTTTTAAACTCGAAGAACTTGAAAAAGCACTAAAATCTATCTCTTGAGAGTAATAAACTCGATAATTTATTGCTACTTTGTTTTTGAACGATTTGAGGTCGTAAGTACTAAGAAACTTCAGTGATAGCCTGCAGGGTCAACGGTCTTTCACATTTTTAAACTCAAGATTCATAGACAATATTTGTAACTCAAGGAGCCTAAGAACACATCGATAAATTTAATAGCGGAAAGTTTTGGCAATGGCCTGTAGTCAAATGTTTTAAAATTTTTTTTTGTAATAGAAATGTGAAAATAAAATAGTTGATATTATGCCAAAAAAAACCAAAAACAAAGGAATCACAGTTAGGGAAAATTTGTAATGACAAAATTTTTAGATGAAAGTTGTAATTTTTTTGCGTTGAAATCAATTAGTTACTTGCAAGAATGTATACGTGATTATAATCTTAATATTTTGCTTACCAATTCGTTATGAAAACTTTTTTAGAATAATTTTAACGTAGAGAACATGAGTGAATCTTCGTTTTGTAACGGAAAATAAACTTTCTGAACATTTTATTTGTTAATATTAATGTTTTATTAATGGACGACAATATATTTTCTCATTTGTTTAGATCAATAGACAGGCACCGACAACAATCATACTAAGTGCTTTTTTTCTTGGGAGTTTACCTACTACAATGAAGAGGTAAATTGATACTTATGGTGCATTTGAAATTAGGTCTACTACATTTTTTTCGTTTTCAATTTAAATTTTTTGAGCTGTATACATATGATATTATTCAGTTCTAATCTTAATAAAAGTGCTTCATGATTCATCAGATTCATTTAAAAAACGAGATCAATTAACTAACTGATATAGGTATGGTTCCAGTGTTGCCAATACAAATTCCCCAAAAATCTAGTACAAAATTATGTGAATTGAAGGGAATAATAAGGCCGATATATTTATCCATTTATTTTTATTCGTTCATTGTTAAGGCACGTCCTTTGCTTATGAATTCTTTCTTCTGGTAAATTTAGAATACATACAACCGCTAACCATCAAAGTAGCGATAATTTCACAAATTGTGAAATGTCAAAACTCCCGCATAGCGTCATGCTTAAAGAATGCTCATCAGAGTTGACATTCCCTACAGTTTGGGGCATTCCTCACAAATCGGCAACATTACATAATATTTGATTAGTTACCGTTTGTTCTGAGCTGTTTATCTAAATATTTACACAGTCAGTTGTGTCTTGTGTAGAATATTCAACAATTTAAGTCTTGGAATGAAATGATAATATTCACATCTTTAAATTGATTTTTATAAAATACCTAATGTATTTCAATGTATTGATTGTTATACTAAATTACTATAAGCCGAACATCCAATTATTATTATTGCATTATTTACTTTTATCGGAAGTGCTAGTTTTTAACATCTATATCGCTTAGTATTAACATTCCACTCCGTTATACGCAGCGAAGGATGCTTAGTCAAAACTATAAGGTTTTGATTGTAAGAAAAGTCGTAAATTTTTTTAATATAACTATATTTTGATAAACACTTTTTTGTAATAATTTTCTTACAAAAAATGCAACCATTAACAATATTAAATTCTTTCTTTGTAAGTAATAAAATTGGTCCAATCTTATCTTTATGTGTATAACGAAACGTAGGTATTTACTGTTTGTGTTTCATTTGTCAATAGCCGTCAACTTACCTACCGAACGTATTGTTTTAACGAAACAGAGTTTCAGAAATAATTAGAATTCATAAAAATATGATGGAAAGTATTAGTTTAGCCACTTCTTCCGATTCAGAAGATGACTGCTACGGTGGGGTGGTGCAGAAATTGCAAAATTTGAAAAACAGATATATGGAAGACAAAGTCGAAAACGTACTCTTGTTAAAACCGAACACAGATATCGATGATATTATAAAACAGAATGCGTCAGTTTTGGAAAATCATCAGACCGACTCTATCAATCCTAGACGTGTTACGAGAAAAAAGAAAGTTAACAATAAAGATGATTCCAATGATGGTGATATATCTTGTAATGCTGAAATGTCTCAAATTAGAGGTAGAGGCAGGAGAGGTAGAAGAGTTAGTGTATCTAACACAACTACCAGAATAGAAGATTTACTCTCTTCTATTTCTGGTAGAGGAAATACTACAAAGCAGGATTGTACTCCTAGAAGAGGAGTTGCCGCTTCTAGAAGAGGAACTTCTGCTTCAAGAAGAGGAGCTTCTGCTTCAAGAAGAGGAGCTTCTGCTTCAAGAAGAGGAGCTTCTGCTTCTAGAAGAACTTCTCCTAGGCGTACACGAAACAGAAGAAATTGGAGGCAGAGAAGAGGGTGTGATCAAGAATCCATTGATGAAAGTTATTCTATACCTGTAGGAGACGTGGATTATCCTGATCAATCTAAAGAACAGCCTTTATTCAGTAATCCGATTACGACACAACCACAAGAAGTACTTGTTGAAAATGAGATTTTAGACCCTCTGTCTGATAATGAAGAACTATCGGTTAAAGTATTTTGGCAGAATTGTGATGTATTTAAATTTCAAATCAGAAGATTTCAGAAGTTAACGCAATTATTTGATTTCTTTTCCAAAAGAGAATCATTGAGTTATGATAAATTATTATTAACATATAACGGACGAATATTAAAACCGTCCAACACTCCAGATTCCATAGATTACAGCATAGCTAAATTCATAGATGGAGGTGTCATCAAAAACAGTGTAACAGACTTAAGTATAAACAGTCCCGTAAAATCAAATTGTGATTTGATAACCATAAAATTTCAATCCCAAATCAGGAAACATCCCTTGGAAATCAAGGTGTTTTTAGAAGAAAAATTCTCTGTTGCTTTCATGAAGTGTGCTGAACAATTAGACGTAGGTGTTGAGAGATTAAAGTTCTATTTCGATGGTGACATGATCAATCCTCAGAGTACTCCGAGAGGGTTCGAATTTGAGGATGGTGAGTGCATTGATGTTAAATTTGTTGATTGATTTTTGTAACATTTTTTATATTATTTGCACTTATTAAACTTCAAGAATTTGTACCTACAATTGTAACAAATATATTGTAATTTATTGCTCTATTATTTTAATTCTTTTTATTGTGAACATTATGTGATGATTTAATAGTTAAAATATGTATTATGATATTGTATCATAAACTTTTGTGATTTTTTTTTTAACCAAAACAATGTATAATATGAAATAAAAAGTAAATGTACCAGACTATTTGACAAATCCATTAATATTTATATTTTTATTAAAATATCTAAATATAAATATGTCAATAATATTATTAAGTATCCTTTATTTTTAAAGTACTACTTTGTCTATTTGTCCATTTTAAATATATTAAGTAATCTGCAAAACAACATACCAATATGGTAACTATGCGCAGAATACCGATTCATTTAATAGCAAAAGACAATATCCATATAGCGTTAAATTAAACAAAATATATGTATCAATTAGTTTCTTTATTGTTTTTCAATATATAACTTAGCAATTTTAATATCGAGTAATTTTCCTGTTGTATACCATCTTTTGTTCACAAGCGATAGATAGAAACAAATACTTTTTCTCTAATTTATGTCAAGTACCTTGATATTGCACCATTATATTTATTTGTTGAGTGATAGGATACCAAAAAAAAAGCTGGCACTCGATGAATCTGGACACCGTCAGTAAAAAAACTCAAATGTTTCCTTCAAAATGAGGTGTTTGCAAAACACAAGAATGAGAGTACAGTCGGCCCTCCCTTCTAACAAGAATCGCTGTACATTTACATCATCTGCTTATAAATTACTTTGTTTAACAATTTTCTTCATAAAGTAGCCTTTAACATATTCTTTAAACTATTTATTGTCTAAGTTCAATAGTTATTTTCATATTTTGCTATAAAAACATTCAGTCACTCGTGAAAGAAGCGTCAATTTTCCACAAATGAATCTTAAAACAGCAATTGTTGTTTATTTTTAGTATTTACAATACAAAAATGATTATTCTTAAATAAATCATCAGTATATTTATAATCATACATATACATTATATTGTCATAAATGTATTGGTAAATTATTGTAAGTATATTATATTTTCCTAAGATTTATCATAAAGTATTTTTGCATTATAAATTATAAAAAGCTCAATGTCATATAAATATTATCGTAATATTGGTAGCTTTTTACTACAACAACATTCTACAAGCCCTTATTTTATGAAAACCGCTGACATATATTAGTCTTTTCATTGTTCTTTCATCTCGACTTGTCTTTAATTCAGCGATTAATTTTCTCATTTGTCTGGCTGCAAATGTGTCAGAGCAATGTCTATTTTACTATTTTTACAGCATATGCACCCCCTAGTACAAGCTTATGATGATGCCCAAACATATGACTTCACTTATAAAATCAAGTACTAGTCCTGAGCGCTAAATTAAGATCTGTTTATCGAATTTGGACAATGCAAATATTGTACATTTTGTCGTTTCAGTATTCCGTGCTAAATTATTTATATAGAACCAGTTCAAATCTTGAAAAATATATGACTTACACAAAAAAATATATGTTTTATCTGGTTGACATTCAACACCAAAAATGTACCATATACATATTACTTATTGATACATAACTATGACCATTTGATACAAATAATCCAGCTAAGTGAGACGATCGCTAATTTACATATCAGGGTGGTGTAGAAAAAAATTTTTTTTTCAATTCTTTTATGGAAATATATTAACTTATTATGTTCTTAGAGCCCTCTCCAAAGATAAGCTCAAAATATTTTTATAAGAGACACTCGAGATTCCGATGAATCCTAAAAATAATTAAATTCCATTGTTTTACTTAGTATAGTAGAATTTAGAACTTCAAAAAAATATTTATCTAATTTTCTGCTTTAAGTATTTATTTTTATAGGGCTGAAAGTGCATTTTAAAAGAATTTTTAATTTCAAACGTACAGGATGGAATCGATCATACATCTTTTTGCTAATATTAAAAATCTCCTTTTTAAGTACAACTTTGCTGAAGAAACCATAGTTATCAAAGTAACCGTTTTTGAGAAAAATAGCTTAGAATGTGCTCTAAAAATGTAAGATGCTCCAGCTTTGCCATCCAGTGCGGGCCAGCCATGTCTCGGTCATCGTGCTTGTCGCTGCGTCTCCTTAGCTAATTCGAGCTGCGCGCGATCATTGATCTCCCAAGCAACTAAGTATTTTGTTATAAGTGTTACATGTACATATTGACACTGCATTAGATCCATAAATGTCACAAAATTTTTTCGTGACTTGTATTGCATTCTTTCCTTTTTTGCTAACTGTTTCAAAATGTATCAAATTTCTATGTTGAATTCACAAATTTTTGTAAACAGATAAATAATAGAAAAATGGCAGGACACCATTTTCACTTTTTATATTTCTTTTTTTTTAAATGTTATCTATTTAATGGTACAAAAACTAGCCAGATACAAACGCACAACGAAAGAGATTTTACTGCAACTTTTTACTTATAAAAAATGAAAGTACTCCTACCCCATCCTAATAAAAATACACCACTTTCGAATAAAATAAACATTATTAAATATTTTATAGGGCCAAAAACAGATTTTTCCAAAACCTTTTATGGTTTTTTTATATAACTAATTTTTGGAGCTTGAGCGGTAGGTTCTCATTTTTGGCAACAAGTAGGTTCTCATTTTTGGCTTAAAACAAACATGATGCACTTAAATATGTCGTTCTGTATATTAGAACTTGCTATAGCACATGACTATATATACTGGTTGTATTTTAGGGCCGCATAGTTAACGTTTTTTTTTTTATTTTACAATATATTTTTTTTAATGTATAGTTAAATACTGTATGGTGGTACAGAATCCTTTGTGTACGAATTCGACTTGCAATTAGTCGGTTTTTTTTTTCTTCAACCTTATAGAGCAAACATGCATTGTCGAATGCCTATAAACAACATGTTGTCACTGATAAAACTTCAATAATTTGTTTACACAGTATTTTATATGTATTAAACTTAATTATATAACTGTTTTGCTGTGGTTTTAGGTATACGATTGATCAACAATTCATAAACAACCATCTGGTTATTCGTTAACCACTCCAAGAATATTAAGATTTGAAGATATATAGAAATAATTAAAAATCTCATGCTGCAATAAAACGTCTGAAATAAATATCTAATGTCCGTCTATCCCTATGAGTTTTCGTATAAAGCCTTCTTTGTATTGTAACCAATATAGTATAACGCACGAAACTTTGCCGCTCTGAATTGGCTGCGAATGATATACTGCGCAGGTATCGCGCTCCCCGCCCCTTCACCCCCGCGTTCGTATTTTACGCTATTGCGACGCTTTTGTGACTTCACAGCGGAAAAGTATCGTGCGTTGTACGTACTGTACATAAGGTTAATCCACAGAATAAAGATGAATAGCGGAAAATTTCAGCGGGTTCAAGCAGACAATGAACGCAATCATCGCCTTCTGTGACATTATACAGAACGACAAGATAATAATTCTTTTAATCGGCCGTTTTATCATGTTATTGCAATCGATAAGACGTTAGCTTGTTGTTTTGATGGACTAATTCTTTTGATAAATTAAATAACGCCGATTAATAATTTACCCGGTTCAGATATTGAGGAAAATGAGACGGTTTAAAGGCACAGAACGTAAAAATACTAGCAGACGTAAAGTATTGATATTTTAAAAATAAAATATATACTAATAAAGTGTTCATTTCGGCTATGCGTTAGGGCGTTTTTAAAACCGCTAACACATTACCCAATTACTTGGGTGTAGATCTTAACCGACGCCGATACGACAATATGCGGTACTTATGTAATATTTCAGGATTAACTAACTTTCTGCCCGCGGCTTCGACCGCGTGGGCATAGAATGTGTTCTGATATCTTTTATATGTATCTACCTTGTCGTAAATCTCAATCTGGTCTCCGCTCTTAGTTCTGGTCCCCGTATTGTTACTCATTACGATCCCGGGCACGGTATCGATTGTTATCCCCCGGACTTATTGCGTAAAATCAGAAATCGATTGCAATTCCACAATCGATTTGCGAATGGAACATGTTGGGTATAATAACTGTTATCCTTATATGCAGTTTTGAGCAACTTTAAATCGTTGGATTAATTTAAAATTTCGCACATTTTATCGAGAACTAATGACTATCCACTAATATGGTATAATTGCACTGATCTGATGATGGACCCAGAAGGTAGGCACGGGAACTCTATAAAGGAATAAACACATTCTAGTCGTGTTTGAGCTTGGTAGAGTTGACTTGAGATGTATTCTCACCGTGAGTAATTTTACAAGTAGCCTAACCGTATTTGTGCTCAATTTTTCTTCATATCAGATCAGTCCAATTATACCATATTAGTGCATAGTTATCGGTCCTCGATAAATGTGTAAAAATTGCAATTAACGATTTACATTAAAAAAAGCTATTATATAGCATTTTTTATCAACTTGTGCAATTATAATTATTTATTTATTAATGCAGTATTTTTTTCTTTGATATTAATTCAAGTTTTTCATCCCTTTTTTCATTAATAAGTGCACTTTGTTTATTCATATTTAAAACACTGTATACACAAATTTTACGCGTATAGCTATTCACCAGCAACTGCTATTCACTGTTGTACATAGGTACACCTATGTATACATATATACCTACATGTATACTTACGGGGCACATGCGGTGAGTGTGGCGTTATAAATATGTGATAGATGCCTATACACCTATATACTTTCTCACAAACAGCTGCTTACGTATTCGTCCGATTTCGGAGCAACTCGTCTCGATCCGTGCGAGCTTCGTACAGTCGTACCATATACATGCACGTTAAGCAAACGCTCGGCCGAGCTACGTGGTAGGCGGAATGGGGGTTGTTAGGTTTTATTTTCGTTGCGGAATTTCTTGATTCGGTCGCCGCGCTCAAAGCCCGTGATAAAAGCTATGCAATAGCTTAAAAATTCTTCACTTTAGGTATATAACATATGAACGATGCAAAATCGATTATAAATCGCTATAAACCAGGTTTCGCTTTGAAACCGTATTTTTAGAATAATCGCAAAATCACTATCCCTTACGGTTTTTGAATTTTATTATGCGATTAAATTCCATTTTGATAATTTAGTGATTTCATTGTAAAGGCAACACTGTTGATAGATAGACAATTAGCATTTCGAAATATCAACTTTGGAATGACTAAAATAATTTTAAAACGATGCCGAATCAGAAATCGATTTGTTTTAGACAATAAGGCCGCGAGTCCTATAATCGATTTTGACTCCTGTAGCGTGAAATGTTCTAAACTTTGTACAGAATAACAACCTGGTCTTCTTCAAGTTTGTTCAATTATGTGATGACTGTACAGGCTGGATTTTATCAAGCATCTTTTTGCTAATATTCATAATATCCTCCGCTTATTAAAAGATCTTGGCAAAGAAATGCAATTCATGTGGCGTCGTCAGCACTGAGTTTGTCCACCTGATAATTGATGGCGTTCTATGAAGACTTTCAATCGATTTTCAACTTTCACAAAGATTTTAAAAAATACGTAATCCCTCTACCGATACTGTCCATATTCAAACCTAATAATTACATCTGAATTTGCTACCACTATTTCAAAGATCACGAAGGTCGGATCAAGGGTATTCAAATTATCGTCGGATAAAACATACGAATATAAAAATATACGAAATTACACGAATAAGAACGACAAAATCGATTTTAAAAAAATACAACATGTCCGTACGTAAGTAATAATTTAAAATACATTTCATGTTATTTATCGTATTTAAATTACTGCATTACTAAAAAGAAAATCGATGGATTCTGGATTTTAAAATAAATGATTCTTACAGAGTTAAGCACACACTATTTGTTAAAAAAAGAAATTCACTAATTACTGTATTTTCCTAGAATTGAAGCACAAAACGTTTCAAAATAAATTATGGTATTAATGAACTTTTTGAAACCAAAACACCTTTGGTGTCATTTTAAGTACATTAGGAATAAGTCAAAATTTATTTTAAAAAAATCGATCTGAGGAAACATTGTTATCGATACAATCGTCAAATTAATAGTTGTTTTTTTCTTTTTTTATTTTTCTTGTATTGCTGTGTCTTGATCTAGCATCACGCTGAAATCATTTAATATAATTGAATGAATTTCGGCATGATTACTCATATTGTAGTTTAATATATGTCATGCTTTTTATCCGGGGAATCGATAAGGTTAGCATGAAATAAATATTTTTTTTTAATACAATTGAAAGTAATAATTTAATAAAACTAAGTGGTTACTAACTTCGAGACAAATAAACCGAAAAATGAATGGATTGAAAATTTTAATAGTTCAAGTACGGTTCACACTTTCGTGTTATGTACGCAAATGCTATATTATAGTATATATGACAAATTGTCTAGTTTCGGACTTCAATCAAAGCAGAACTGTGACCGAAAATGGGACTGGGAGCAAATATTTAGTCGGATTAGAATCAGAGTTAAGAGCGGGATCGGATCCAAAATTGAGCTTGGGAGTAGGGGTTGAAATGGAATGTGGGACTTTGATCAGAAGTAATAACGAGATCAAGATAGGGGATAAAACCGTGAGCCAGACCACGATCAAAATCTAGAATGAGAGCAGGACGTGAGAGTGGAACCGAAGTCGAAATTGAGTGGAAAACCTGGATCAGAATCAAGAACCTGATTGGGATGGGAATCAGGTGCAGTACTGGGCTCGGATTCAATTAACGGAATATATAAAATTTAAAGGAATTTGTCAATTTTCCACTCAAGCGAAGCCGCTGACGAGAGCTAGTTCGTTAAATAACTACACACTTAACGAAAGCGCTTAGGACTTTTGATGCAATCTAATCCTCGTAAAATGTTCTTAGCTTGTACAAGCAGGTAGGTTTTATCTTTGATCGCCTTAGGTCATACGTTGACAGATAACATCATCGTCGTAGCTGATTACTGCTAAATACTGATGGGGCTGTGATTTTTTCCTTTAATTATCGTATTTGTAATTAACCTATCTGTTGAATTGTTTTATACGCGTCTAATGCCTTAATGTGGTTCATTTAATTAATCGTTAGATCTATCGAGTTAATCCAAATTATTGTAATCCATAGATGTCTGCTTCATATCAAGCGCGAATCCACCGTCGCGGGCACGAAGGGCATGGCCACAACTTTAATAGACTTATGACGTCACACTTTCAATGTCTATTGAGATCGATAAGCTGATGATATTATTCCTAATTTTATTACTTTCATATTTTTTTTACTTTAATTGAGGAATTCTTGTTCAAATATAAATTTATACATCGATGTAAATTGACCCTTTGGTAAGTTTTGGCTTCCAAGTTTTATCTATATATGTGTATTCCCTGAAAACATGCGATTGAAGACAAAAACTCTAAGCTTATTTTGTAGCGCCATCTCGTACAAGTTTGCGGTAATTGGATTGCTGCTATGCTATTGGATGCCGTGTCCAGATATCAATAGGCGTAATGTGTCATTCTCAATAACAGATGACACTACACGACATAAATTAGACAGACGGCACTGCATAACATTAACAACGATGCATATCAATGCAAATAATGTAATGGCGAAACGGTAACTTTTGTACCTCCGCCTGTGTCGTTTAATGTTTTATCGACTATTAGCAGATGAAAAACATAAATTATCATTTATTTAATGATGAAGGCTAACGGATTCGAAAACGACAAAGGTTTCGGTGGTTTTTTGAGGCTGCGCGCCTAATATCTTGTTCTTGGAAGAGAGTGAACGTGGACAATACTGGTACAAACTTGTGTTCGTTGTAATTTGTATTTGCTATGGATTGTATAAATTTCAAAGCGTTTTCTAAATCAATAAGCCAATATCGCTATTTAAGTTTTTCATTAGCTAATTCGTTTCAACTTCTAAAATTGACAGCGTCCGATAATGGATTATCATGAAAATTGTTCTAACTGCTAAGAAGCCTCTAAGCATCAACGATGAACTTACGTAAAGCCATTGGTTAAAAGTAGTTAACTAGCTAACGTATTGTAAGTACTGAGATTTTTTGTTATTTAAAGTTTATTATGTTTCGGTTGGATTATCTACTCAGTTTTTTTTCAAGCCCGTAGTTTGATTTCTTCTTTATCAAATGATTTTTGCTTTTGTTCTGATTTTAGATCAATTAGCACAATTGTTTTTGGGGTCAACAATTTCTTACTAATGTAACGCTTTTATATTATCTATTCATGCGTTTCGTAAATGTTTAACGAAACCAGCCCTCGTCAATTCAAAAAATTCAGCCCTCATCTGATACGAGAATCATAGGGTTTAAATCTTCACTAACCACCATTTTTTTATTCATTTATAGAATTTCAAGGGATGAACGTATATCTGAGTCATCGGAAAGCAAGTCATCATCGCTGCCCATGCACACAACCTTAGAAGAGTCGTTAAAACGTTGCCGGCTTTTTAAGAAGGAATAAAGAAATAGAATAGATTATAGAGGGAAGAATGGGCCATCCAACACTCACTGAACGACGCAACGACGGAAGCTACCATAGGTAGCTACCATAGGAAGCTACCATACCTAGGTCCATATTCTGTGAGAGTGTGCTGGCCCGTTTACGTGTTGTAGCTGAGTTGGTCACTAGACGGCCCTACCATATTAGTATTCCTTTTTTTTTTTAATATGTTTAGATTAAAATTAATCTAATGTCAAATGACTATGGTTCGAGAACGTCTTTGGCTAGTTCGTTTATGGTCTCGTTCTGATTACGTTATTTTGATCTAATCGGGCTTAAAATTGTTTATATATATAATGACGACATTAAAATTAAAATATATATATATATGTGAGACATACCTACAAACTAATTTATTTTATTTTAGTAAAAATGTTGGAAAATGGGAATCAATTTATTTAAAATTGTATTACTAATATCGTGTAATTCTTATATATATATTTATATATATACCGAAAATTATCGTTGCTCATGAGATATCTAACGATTTTTAGAATTGCCCATTAAGTTATAATAAATTTTTATAGCTTTTTTTGGCTATAAAAAATAACCGTTAACCCTAAATTTTTCAAGACTTCTGCAACGCGACCGACACAAAATTTTCACGGATTTTGGATTTTAATCGGAGATTATTATTCGCTTCTATTCGAATTATTTTCGAAGTGAAAACTTCTTTAGGCGCGTTGGACGTTTCTGCGATGGGAAAAAACCATTAAACTCGCGACACTGTTACCGTTACCGTAACCGACACCTCTGTATATAAATATGTACATATTTTGGCCCCGTTTACACGAGAGTTGACTTTGGGTTGAAATACATTGATGATATAAGTATATATAATATAAATATATAACCAATTGTGACGTCAATAATTTGGAATACACGTAATGCTCTATTTTCCAAAAATGGTAACTATTTTTTTTATTATGATTGTATTGTTTATTTACCTAGGTCTAGGATCCGGTATAAGATAGACCTTCCTTCATCTGTTAATCAATTGTGGTGATGATGTGAGTATTTATTTAAATATAAAGGATTTAATTTAACAATATAATAGCTTCCGGAAAAATCTTGCTATTGTTACATAAATTTTTTTTTTTTTTTCATTATATTTCTTCACATGTATATTCAAATTTTTTTTAAGCTACATCATGCTATATTATATTTATCAGACTGCTAACTTTGTCTGCTGAAAGTTATGTATAAACTTATTTAAAATCTTTTTAATTTGATTTCATAACTATATTTAATGTATTTTCTATGAAAATTAAACAAATAAACTGATTCAACACTTAAATTTATCACATATAATTCTTTGTCTCACAGTAACGTAAGAAACAATTTTGAGAGCAGGATTTTTCTAGTCTTTTACATTCTTGAATTCGTCATATTTTGACTAAAGTCCTTAAAACATTATTGTATTTGATTCACAGACGAAGAAAGATTTTGTTAGCAAAATCTTTATTCGTCTAAATAATTCGGTATTAGTACCGGACCACAGACTATATCATAACGAGAAATATCATTATTTTCGTTATCAATCGGAAGTACATTTAATTTTGGCCTCGATTGATATACGTCACAGAATACGTCACATTACACCAGAACACGCGGTGTCAGACTGCCGCTATCGGATCAAAATCTGTATCATATCTGATTTGTTAATTATAATTAATTGGCTGTTCTCGGTGATAAGCGGCGTGGTGACTTCATAAAATGAAATGGTACGGCCACATAGCGGTATATTGTAAGCGAAGACAGAGTACACGGCCCACTCAAAATCGGTATCGATAAGGCAAAAAAGAAGAATTGCAATTTTGTTTAAACATTTCATGGTTTATGATCAAATGTAGTAATGATTGTTAATTACTGAACGTTTATGTGAAAAGCGAGTAGGTGTAGTTTAAAAAAAAAGGATTTAAAAAAATATATATTTGAAAATAAAAAATCTGATTGAGAATGATTAATGAGAGTAAAACTTTTATAATTAATAGGGTTTTGGGGAAATCAAACTTATCTTCAGATAGGGCGACGTAAGAGACTTGATCCTACAAGGTCTACATTTGCTGTCATTTACTAGAGCATTAGAATCATGACTGTGGTTTTTTTATTTAGATCTTCAGGTTTTAAGTTTGAAATGAAATAAAGTAAATTTGAGTAATCCTTTTTTTGTGTATCCCACTTAACAATTATTTTGTCATATAACTAAAAGATTGCCGTTTGATAGTCGATTCAGGTAACTTATTGCAATAAAAAAGTTATTATTTTTGCTTATAGTAGGACACCGCGACAATTTTATTACAAAATTCACTCCAGCGTATCTAATTAATTTTGTTTTTGATTAAGTAACAAATTGACTGGATACAATGTTACAATTCTATGCCTGTATATAAAAAGTTTACTTAGTTAATTAAATGACAGTTAGCATTTTTGATTTATGAAACACAAATTTAAAACAAAATTCATTTATGTACATAGTCTCTTTTTGTACTATGCTATTAATAACAACATTTCAAAATACTTCTCTAAAATATAAAAACAGCTTGATTATCAATAAACTATTTGTCGCTATAATTTGACTGAGCTAATAATGCTGCGCTGAATCAGGTAATTTGTACGATTAGTCATTAAAGTGATATGAATATTTTGGGGTGGGTAGGGGTGCGGCAGCTAACGGCTTCTGTCGTCAATGAGATGACAAAGTCCGGCACCGACAGCTTAGAAATTCTTTATTTAATTCGTCTGTGATCATGATCGAACCCAGTATCTGCCTTCGAATACAACGCCCTTGACCACTGAGCTACTGACGCTCGATCGGTACGCATACCCGTACGTATATATGTATACATTTACGTCATTATCATTATATATATTAATACACTAAGGTTAAGATGTTTGTCTCCCCTTTTATAATAAAAACCTTACAATTACTCCACATAAATTTTATATCATTTCGTAGATAATTGCTTGCTCTATCGGCATCAACAACTAAAAAAATTATTATTGCTCTTGTTTTTGTAAATTAATTTATTATTAAAATTATGTATATGCTGTTATCTGCCGACTTTAATTTTGAAATAACGTTAACATGATTGATCGGTAAAAAGACATAATACAGCAATGTTGCCATCTGAGAATTTTAATTTGCCTCGGAATTTTCTTTTCATAAAATGTAAATTTTTCCGTTAAACTTCAACTGAAAAGTCATTGTGGAATGCCTGCGTAGTTTTGTTTTCTTGCAAAAACTAATATGCAACGGATTTTAATAAATAAATTTAATTACCTTCTAAAAGCATTGCACTTATTAAAACTTGTTTATTCAAGACGATGATAAGTAAACAATTAATAGCACAGTCAACTATGAGCCAACTCTACAAGGAAAATTTGAATAAATTCCGGACAATTATACAAAGAACTGATCTAAATTAATGCATGGATTTCTAGTTTAATTACACTTGAATTTAAGTAGCGACAAAGAAGTATAATAAGTGTAATTAATATGAATATTCCTCATATTATTACTAAAAATATATTGTTTTGATTATGGGGTTATACGTACAGTCGCCATGTCAAAAAATAAAATATTTTTGTAATGGCTAGTTATTAAATATAAGGTGGCACTAGCATCATCTTACGATTTTCCTATTCCATAACAGATGTCCCTAATTACAAACCATTTTCCAATTTCATAAAACTGAATCAAAATTTCACTAATTTTTTAGAGTATAATAAAAAATTACAATGACTTTTGTACTTTTACCTCGAAAATTTATTAGTTAGAGGGTTATTATGCTCCGATAGATGGCGTTTATTGAAATAGTTTAATTTAATAATAATTCATAAGTTTTTTTTATTAACTTGTAGTTGTTCAAATACACAGAGCAATACGATAACAAAAAAAGTTCAATTAAAAATCCAACAAAAAAATAAGTGTGTGTATGTATTATAGTAAGTAGGTATTATAATATATGCATATAAAGAATTTATAATTATTTAAAGTCATTAAGTAATATTCACAGATCAGAAATTCGTGTAAATAATATAATATAAATTTATTACGACCCAATACTATTAAGTTTACAACACGTGATCACACGATTGCGTTGAACGACTAACCGTAAAGAAGCACATTTAGCTTACTTACAGAATAAAATACCACATACGCTTCCATTTATTTGCTATTGTACAACGAAACACCAGTAGTATCATCATAACCGTTTTTGAGCGTCGCTTAGATAACTTCAGACCGTACTAACTTCATAGCGTGTTACATCGGCGCGCGCGGCTATCGTCACATGCTGAAAATATACTTTGATCTATTTTTTTTAACATGTCTAAAGAAGCCAAATTGCATCTGTTTTGTGGTAGATAGTAATTTACTTTCTCCTACATCTAATTAGATGTAATTACGTGTGAGAATCCACATCGCTTTGTGGCAGATAGTCCAGTAGTTCCTTCTGTGTCTGAATTAGATGTGATCACATGTGAGAATTAACATGTAGAACATTGCAATGTGTTCATACTGTGCTGTGCAAGATAATGTCATGAATGGCTTCTTGCTAAGGCCGTATCTACCGATTGTGTGGCTAGGCGTGGCCGTCTTCTAACAATTTGGTAGCTTCTTTTCAAAATGTACCTTTATGCCTTAAGTGTTGCTATTGCTTACAGAACACGAAAGAAATAATAAAACGAACCATAAATGCCACAATTTTTTTTATGTTCGGTCTTAAAATATTTTTCGGTTATTAAGTTCTATACCGTGATTTTAATCGTCTTCGATTTGGTGATTATGTACGTAAGTAGCTTAAGACCCGCACCGGTCTACTGTGGTCTAGTATCCAACTCCCAGGATATAAAATAGAAACGATGAATGAGAACGAAGATGTGCCAAATTGGCATGAAACGTACGTAGAAATTGTAACTGATTAATAAGTGGTTAGGATAAATAGAAACCTATCACTCGCTAAGGTATTCGATATCTGTCAATGTCAACCGTCTCGAATCAATATTCAAATTGTTGGTTGAGGATTCGTAGTGGAAGAACAGATTCGAGGGTCAGCGGCTGGTGCATGTTGCACGTTACTGCATGTCGCAGACAGGCGTCTAATAGTGAATGTCCGAGAAATAACACCATATACAATAGAATATTAAAATAAAAAGACTGCCGTATGCCACAAGAGTACGGTCACAAGGGTAATGTAGCCTATGGCCACGATTGAAGTCATAAAATAGTCAGTTTGTTTGACTGCGAAAGAAAACATCACCACGACCTCAACACTGCGACGGAGGTCGGCCAGAGTCTTCACGGACTTGCCAACGCGCATGCGTACAGCTGACTTGAAATCTCACCGTGACAAGTCACAGTTACGGGGACTAAGATTTTTTAAAGTCATTTTAAATATGTGCAAATCATTGTCATATTTTTCGAGTGTTGCGTGTTATCACTCAATTCGTAAGTAATGGATTCTGCTTGAATAGGAATCACAACTGAATCATGCAACAATTTTGAGGTACGTCTGATATTCGATAATTATTATGTAGGTGGTGAAGAATTATCACATTCATTGCATTTTCATGTGAAATTTACTAGTACATATGATAACAAATTATTTTTGCTTGATTTTGTTTAATGTATCTATCTTTTACAAACTATATTATAATTTTGTTATTAATAGCAATTAAAGGGTGGTACATATTTATACAACTAATATATTATACATTGATGAAATATTGTTTTACAAGACCTGTTTTAAATATTAAAGACTTATAAACAATTTTAATAGTATTTTGTTCGTTTAATAAAAAAAAAATTTTGTTCACGGACTTACTTATTTCGACAAATTGAAAACGCGATGGTCTCTATTTCGTCCATTTTGTCAACAATAATATATTATTCAAATACATTTTTAAATTAAAAATAATAATTATTATGGATATTAATCTCCTTATCTGCATTACTAAGACTCACCAATCATTTTACTTATTTCCTTCTTCTTCTAACAGAAACAAAAACCGATAAAGCACTGCTTCGCGCGAAGGAGGTGGTAAATTAAAAAAAAAACAAACGCCCTCAGACAGAATCACAGACCAGCTGCAGAATAACTGTCTATGGCGCGCGAAATCGAGACGAACTTTTATATATCCCTTAAAGCGACACAGCAAGATAATTGATTCGCATTAAACATTATCAGATAAGGCGTACGATAAACAATTAGCAGCGACACACAGCCCGTGTGATATTCCAAACGAGTTGTGTTACAAGCACGATACTAATCTGCGACACGTCTGTGACGCGACGAAGACAACGGCTGACTTTATTTCAATCGATGCAAGCATTCTTATATGCATTTGATGCCGGAAAGCTTGATCTGCTACTTCTTTTTATCGCTTACGTTATATTTGATTGCGCAGTCTTATTTCCTATGTGTGACGTTCAACAAAGACATGTCCGCGCGGTAATCGGTCATCAAGCGGTCGTTTTCTGGGTTAACACGGAGAGGAAAATAATTCTTCTTGAAAACGGCGATGTTGTTGATAGATTTTCAAAATCTTACATTTCTCGACGTAACGTAAAGATGTTTCTTGTTTTGGGTCAACAAAAATGAGAGGTCCTGATTAGAACTTAAAAAGTCAAGTCAAGTTCAGTACTGTATTAGGTCATGTTAAATACATCTGAAACTGGCATTTGTAATAGGAAAGAAGAAAAGAACAATTACGGTTTTCCCGACTCGAAGGTAGAATTGTTTTTTAAAAACTGCGTGTAGGCATTACAATGAATTCAAATCGATAAGACGAGAGAGTATGCGCGCCATGTTTTTTTAAAATTTTCGGAGTGGCTTAAGTCGGCTAGAAAGTAGCCGGAGACTTCAATTAGCATTCGGCGACTAAGCTCTGTGCATTGTTGGCAGTAGCGTAGCTAGAGCCTGGGTGTCACCCGGGGCGGATTTGAAGTGACACCCTAAAAATCATAACTGTTAAGTTGAAGAAAAACTCTAATGATAAACAGTGTTTTGTATATCATTATGCATTTTATGTGAATCAAAATTTGCGGTCGGATGAATTTGAGTGTCACCCTTAAATGGGTGGCACCCGGTGCGGGCCGCCCCCACCGCCCTCTTAACTACGCCACTGATTGTTGGCGAGGCGAATTCAGACGTGGACGTGATCGAGGTCTTCCGGCGAGCTACGAGAAGTTCGGCCGGCGACCGCGGTCACCGAGACTAATATTGGTACTGGGCGACAACTAGTCGAAACTGATAAATAAACTACTCGTGAGAAAATTTGTACTGTTGCTATTATATGCCCGCCGCTGAAATTGGGCGGGCTGATTTTCGGCAACTGCATGGAGCCATGCTGTTCGGGCTCCAGACGGAAGGACACGAAGGGCCCGATGCCGGAACAGCCTTTGTGGCACTCCGAGTCGAGCATGGTGCGCGTGCGTCTGACTAGCTTCTAAAATTTGCTTTCCGCAGGCTTCCCGCTCGTTGTATAAATCTCTTTTTCCTCGCACAACACATCCGCTTTCGTCTGCAATCTATCATATTCGTCGATTGCTGTCTCTAATGATTATCGGTTAATTTTTGTGCAAGAGGAATTGGATCTGAATATTTTCGAAAATCTTAAGTTTAGGTATAACTTTGAGCCAAGTGCAAAGATTTCGCATGCACATCTGACGGATCGGAAGCTTTGCACTCCATGGATACCTCACGATTTGACTGATGACCAGAAACGACCGCGTGTAGAGTGGTGTCGTGAAATGATGAAAAAATTAACGGAGTGTATAATCATTGGATCTATATAACATGATCACAGGCGACGAGAGCTGGGTAAACCGTTTGGGATCTTAAAAAAAAAGCAGATCGGGAGAATGAGATTTACCATTTGAAATTAGGTAAAAAAAGTCGAAGAATTGATAAGGAAACGGTTGCTTCTCTTTCCGACAAAACAGGATATTGTATTGCACTGTCGCTTGAAGACCGAAGGACAGCAATTACAAAGTGGTACCTGAGTACATTCTTGGTCAGAGTGCTATAAGAAGTAGTCGAAAATCGTCCTCCCAGCGACAAAGTGTCCACACGTTCCGCCAAGGTACCGAATTTGCGACGGCCCGGGTGCACGAGCATGGAACATTCAACGCCTCGTTTTTGTTTTTGCTGATCGGTTGACTATTAGTAGCAGAGGCACCTCGTCAACTTAGGTCGTCTTAATAATACCTCTGAACATTAGGTATCTATAGAGGTACAGAATTACACTTCCGATATGCCAACACGTATGCTATGTACTATAGTGGACTATATATTATATACTATGTGTAATATATAGTAGACTAGGTACAGTACTGGGGTAGTGCAGGCTGAATGCAGCATGCAGCTGCATTCTTATACTATTTTTTGCAATTTTCAGAGTCGTCCTTCAGAGAGTGACTTCAGACGAGTCGAATTTAGACCAATCGAATCGAAACGGCTCGGATCTCAAAATCTGTCCTCGATTGGAAGCTGTACCGCCGGGACAGTTATGCTATTTTCTGACATCGATTTCGGGCGGTACCGTAATGAGCGCCGCTATCAGTCGCCCTTGAATGACTACCGTCTACGGTCGGTGGCCCTATCGTCATGAGGGCCTCCGATATCTATGTCACGTGATCGGCCCTCTGAAAGATTACCGTGGTACTAAACTGCATAGGCATTCGATGTATTTCGGAAATAAAACTCATACAAACTCATATCCTTATTTACAAATAAACCTATATGTACAAAACAATCCTATTATGTACATTTCACTATAAATTGCACCAAAAAGGGATGTTTTCTATACACAACTTACAAGTACGAAACTCGCCTATATGACCGAAATTGAGATAGTGTTTATGTTCACGCCGTGTGTACGTCGGGGTATGCAGGAATTTTTCCGTCGCGAACAGAATTAGTTATCGAAGGCCTCAAACGTAGAAATAATGACGCATCCGCCATACTGTACGAACCTTGCGTTTTGTAATTAAATGAAATTTCATATAAACAGTAAGATAGTTCAACAGCGAGGGCTCGGGCGCCGTATAACAAGAACATCCAAGAAACGTGACTAGACAGGGAGAAAAAGGAAGATACTAAATTTTAACGTGAATGCTTTATAGTTCTTTTTTTGTCCAATTTTCGAACCGAAATATTTATCCTTATAATATTATTGCAGGGCAAACAAACTTGTAAAGCATCAGAGAGTGTGCTGTCATCGACATCCATGGATACTCGTAATCACAGAAGAGTGGTTGCCGACATTTTGGGTAGGAATAGAATATCTGATGAAGGAGGAATAAGGTGATGGAAGGGGAGTGGGCCACCGGGACTCTCGCTCACTGGACGCAATTACATCAGGGGAAGATGTTAAATCACGTCTGTATCGTGTACGAGTGCAGTATCTCACTTGGCGACCTGGCATACTTTCTTTCTATCACAAACTATTAATGCAACCAAAACACACTTTGATAAATATACCGTTTCATCTTCAGCAGTTTTATCGAAGCGAAGATTTTTAACGTTTGATTATGTTTTTCAGGGAAAAGATAACAAATTAGTTTTTAATGGCTTATTGTTGCTATTTTTTAACCAATAATTAATTTCAATTTCACTATTTTGCGTAAATACTCAATAGGCTTACGTATTTCATCGACAAATGTACTATTTTATATATCAGTGGACTACCTCATCAAGTGGATAAAGATTTCATAATTGAAATTGCACGATTTTGAAATATGTACTAAAATGTTGCAAGTATAAAATAAAAGTATTACCAAATACACGTGTACTCCACTTAGTCATCAGTCGAACAGAGAGGAACTTGATCGGTAGGCCCGATACATTATCTGATAAAGTGTCTGATATTTTTTGATAATAAATATTACGCTCATATTACACGCACAACAGCGAATGTTAACAAAAATCTTTGTCGGTCACACGAAAAGACCGCACGTTATTGCGCATGCGCATATCATCTCGAATCCGACTGCGTGATTGGTACGTTCATTTGCTATTTGAACAAAATACAAGTTTTGTGGATGATCACCTTTCGCGCCCAGCTTCGCCCGGGTGGACGTAGAGTGGATCCCCACATGTTCTGTATCCGATGACGCTGTGTCCATTTCGATCGCCATCCCGGTCCTGGTCTCGTCTCGATATTTGAAAGTGTCATAATTAAAGTGTGACCTATTTTAAAACCAAACAGAAACAAAATTACAAAATTAATTTCCTATATCCAGCTACAGTTTTCAGTTCAGGAGAGTTTTACATATAACTCGGGTTATAGTCAGTGTGTGTCAATGAAACATGACCTATATTTAGGGTTCCGTAGTAAACAAGGGACCCTTACAGTTTCCCCATGTCCGTCTGTCTGTGCACGGCTTACCTCAGAGACTTTGAGTATTAGAAAGAAGCGATTTGGTATGCGTATATATATTACTCTCCCAGATAAAGAGATAGAATAAAATCTTGGATAATTTTCTTTGAGGTATCTATAAAGCTATATATAAAGTGGGGATGATTTTTTTTTCTCGTCTTCTCGTCTATTCCACGGTGTGGGGTGTCGTTGGATAGAGCATTCAAAAACATTACGGGTTTGTGAAAGCCATTTCTCGATTTAGAGATCCTCTTGCAAAATATTAAACATCAAAGCGCTAATTGCTACTGTATTGCAATCAATAATAATGTAACGTAACTGTAATGCAACTACGATACTGTTACTAAAATACCAATTTTTGTTACGGTCAAGTGTAATTATTCTGGAATATGTGAACGGATTCAGGGAAATAGTATGTATAGCGATATTAAAAGGAGAGCTGTCAGAGCTAAGTAGACTACAAGTTAATCAGTGACAGTCGATCAATTTAAAAAATGTTATTGGAGAAGTGAAAAGGAAAATTTAGTGCTAACTCCTTTGGAAATCGCATAGATGGCGCTGTTGGTTGTGTGAAATGGATAGCAGCTGTAAACTTATTAACCATGTAAAATTATGAAAGTATAGAATCATAAAACTTAACATCCTTCGTATGTGGGCCTGTTTCTAAACGTTATTAGCCCTTAAGCCGTAAACTTCATCGATAGGTTCATAGTATCAAACGAAAAGCCCCTTTCTTAATCAGTATATCGTATTCTTGTGCGTGAGGTGTTAATTCGAGGAAATCCATAATTAGACGCTTGCCTGCAACATGCAGAATGCAACCCACCGCCGACCCTCAAATCTGTTCTTCCACTACGAATCCTCATCCGACGTATTGAATATTGATTCGAGAGGATTGACAGATATGGAACACCTGAGCAAGTGTTAATAGTTTATTTATCTTAGTCTGTTAATAGTTATTTCTACGTACGTTTCATGCCAAGTAGGCACATCCTCAGAAAAATGCAGACAGTCACATTCTAAATAGAGGTTGCTAGTCGTTAAAAATAATAAAATCAAAAGACAGTTAGCTGTCTCTTGATTTTATTACTCGCTCCACACTGTCTTCTTTTTCTTCGCTAAAGTGTTGGTGGGATCCTCTTCTACATTGTGGCATCGTTACTCACTAAAAAGCCTTGTTGTTAACCCGAAGGCTTTTACATTTAACCAGAGCTGTCACCTGCAGCCGCTGTTTTTGTCAGCGGTGGCCCCACAAGGGGACCGTTAATTTGATAATATAAACCTACTGTGATGTCTACGACAAAATTGATAGATTTGACAATGTCATTAGATTACATACGAATCGAAGAAACCTATTATAATAAAAGTAAAAAAACCCAGTTGCAATATATAAACATTTTAAAGTTAGTTTATAAACTGAAAAGCAAAAAACAAGCGCAATAAATAAATATAAAACTAAGTAAGGTAAACGTATGATCGATGTGGATACAGATATGCCTACCAACAAAATATTGTGAAACATGCCATTAAATCAAGTTCTGTCATCACAAACTTATTATTATAATAATAATTTTATCGACTTAAAAAAAATGCAAACAGCCGGGACTCATTTATAGAAAAATAATTACCAAAAATCTGCAACTTTGTTTTATAATTTTAATATACCCAGTGACATTCGCATTATGTAGAGGAATCAAACTAGATATAATTCATCAAAATCGGTTCAACCATTTGACAATTGCAATAGAATATAGGTTCGGACACACAAACATACGAGTCTAATATATAACTCTCATTTTGGGGTTCACCACGATATGGTAAATATACATAGTTCATTAATTAGGTTATTACTCGATTATTACATTTTAGGTTACAAAAAAGGGATTACTTAAATTTAAACGATTAGATTTAATCAGATTTGCCGCTTCCATAAATCACTCGATGATGTAAATAGTGCGAAAAGTTTCTGTGTGCGATACGGGCGTATATTATTTATGATTATGACGAAATCGTTAATTTTGACAACGGTATAATTAGCGGTTCGATCAAGTCATAGATAAAGACGAATTATTAGCTCGTTGTTTACAGATATTCTGACGTTAAAAAGGCCGCCCGAATTTTTTTTCATTACATAAATCTCTATAGAAATTTGTCTGTGTGTATGCCTGTTTATTAGGAATAAGTTGATATAAAAATCTATTTAAAAATCGTCGCTATTTCATTTATTGTAGGCCGATTCTAAGACCATGCCACTATTTTCCGAAATTGACGATGATGAGGTTATATAATTAGAATCGGGACCCAGATCTAGATGACGCACTCGATCGGAATAGGACCCAAGGATATAGATTTAAAATAAGTGAATTGGTGTGTTGAAATGTAAAAGATTATCATAAAATAAAGTTTCTCATAAACGCGTTAAGGCACAGCTTTTCACATTTTTTTTTATTTCGATCTTCTCCATATATGTGACTCCCTCTAAACACAAATGCCCTAGGCCGTAATCTAGTATACCTATACAAACGATTCAGCACTGTCCGGGCCTGATCAGTCTACATCTAATTATTTCCTGTGATTTTTCCCCAGTGTCTTCAAATTGGTCTGTTCCGAGTGCCTTTAATTCATTATTGCTGCTGCATGCTATGCACGTTTAATTTTCTGAATTGTAAGTATTTCAATAAAAACACTCTTGCAGCATTAACCACAGAAATAAAGGGTAACTTATAATATACGCTGTTATTTATCACAAGCTTTCGTTTAGTATAAGGGTAAACGAAACATCCATTTCATACAAACTGATTTTGTCGCGTGTTTTGATTCTGTAATAGAAAAAAAAACCCACAATTAATATTTAAAAAATGTTCGGAAATAAAAAAAATCAGTAGCTTTAAAGAAATATGACCATTAAGTTATTTTTATATTTAATTTTAAAATCATTAAAAAACCGACAGCATTTACGTCCGTGTGAGAGCAAAGAGAAGCGAATTTATTGTATTTATAAACAAGTATACATGCAACTGTATATTATTAGAAATTTGTCAAAATTAAAAGCTATCGGATTAATATAGAGTGCACATTTCTTCTAGACTAGTCCAGAAGTGTGAAAGAAATAAGTGATGAGACAGAGAGAGACTTGCGCAATGACAGCAGCTCCCACGTTGTCATCCGGCGTTGCCGCTTTGGCCTATAAAGATCGTACGAGCTTGAAAAATATAGCGCCGTAGTATTATCCCTTACAAAGCGGCACTGAAATCTGAAAAATGACCTCTATTTATTTGTTTACTTTTTGACTGATAGAGATATCAGATCCGGCCACTGGTTTCTCACTTACGTTTTTAGTTTCAAATGCTAGAAATATTTTAAAACCGAACCTTGAAAATTTACAATGACATTCTCAGGATGATCTGTAACAGATTAAAGCGTGTGAAATATAGATATGGTTTTATTCTTCACGAGACGTAGATAAATTATTTATTAAATTTTATTCTTTTTAAAAACGAGTTAGACAGCTTTAAAGATTAAACACAATTAGTCGAAACTATAGTTATAACTCGTACATCAGAATGACGTATAAGCTGTAATTTACAAAGATACTAATATTTGCTCGCAACTTTGCTTGCGTGATAAGTACAACGAATACTTATGCCGTTTGGTTATTGGTAACAACAATGTTCAAGAGGGGTTGAGCTCAGTATGGGTTCGTTAACGGAATAGCAAACATGAACGAGATCGGGATCAAGAGAGTAAACGAGATAATTTCATAACAAAAAATATTTACGGCATTACATATGTACTATACAGGCATTGTTTATGTACTTCGGCGAAAGAATATGGATTTATCTGGTATGAAATCGAGAACGTTCTGGATTGCATACCAGAAAAACCCATATTTTTACACCAAAGTACATTCATGGTTGATAACCTCATCGAGCGATATAAAAAATGGGAAGAATTCGTATGATGTCCGCGTGACTTGAGCCGCGGGTGTACTATATGTATTTTGTAAAGAAACAAAATCTAGATCGGGACCAGAATTGGAATCAAAACTAGAGCCAGGACTGGAATGAAAGTTGGGATAATATCGGGATCGTGGTCAGGAGTGATAGGTTGATATTTATGATGAAAGTTTTATTGTCGTCGCATGCGGGGCGGCGGACAAAAGCTAGTGTTTATGTAATTTTATTTACGGAAACATTGAGCCTGAAAGTCTTTCGACAAGAGACTTTTACCAGCTAAAAAATTCAATTATTGTAAAAAGAATTTTATATACGGCAAAAGTACTAAATTAAAGAAAAAATACTTTAAAATTACAAGAATTCTTTACAGATACAACATAATTTGAAACACACAGACGTTCTTGCCTCACATGTTCAATAATAATTTTACTATAAGCTACAATTTGTAGGTCGTATCATAGTAATTTTAACACTATAGATTTTAGTATTAATTAGTATTATAAATTTGATATTTTGTAAATTTGGATGTTTGTGGCTCAATCACGCTTTAACAGCTGAACTGAATTATCTGAAATTGTACAGTAAGATACTTAATATATCAAAATAATATTAGGCACAACCCTAATAAAAGCTCTACCAGACAGTAAACGCGGGCACGGTCGTCGGGTCGCGGCGCCACGCGTCAAACTCGGATTCTGCCCCGTGTTCAGGCTCCTCCAAGTGCTATTTTTAAAGAATTTATCTAGTCACTTACCTACAAATGACATTTTATATTGTCAGTGATCTAAAGATCGCCGATGGTATTATTATATTAATTTCTGATTTTAGACATATGTTCCACTCGTCTCTAAACAAACAAGACAAACTGTCGCGTAAACAATACACAGCGACGCAATATTACTTACGGACTAGCAGGTTGTTGACTGTCAGGGTAAGTTTCACTATAAAGTCTTAAAACCGCAGCAATATCACTCCCGCAAACTTCCCAACAATAAATCATGTTTGCATATTCAACAGCAGTGAAAGGCATTCGTATTAAACACTTCAATAGTAATCACACACAATGTCGGTTTCAAAAACGTCAATATCGTAAACTTACTATTTGTACTATAATATAATTACTAAAGACATATTTATCGTAAAAAAACAAAACAGCCAATAAACGAAATACTTAGATTTCGTGCAAGTTCGACGAGGGCACGGGGCTGTACGTCGCGGATCACTGCAGGCCGCGCTTAATATGACCTTGATGATGGCATTTTAAAAAAGGGCCAAATTTTAAGTACCCGAAACCGACGAGCTTGCAAGAAAAAATTGATGGATGTCAGTGAAACAAGAGAGGTATGCAAAGATTGTACTATATGGAAATCTATAGTTTCTGCCTATACTTCTGGAAAATAGGCCTGAGTTTATATTAATATTTACTAACCGTGTAAATATTGTAATTCTGCCGCAAATAATTAATTTACCAAAAATTGACGGCTCGAGATAACCAGGCATTGGGTTAAATTCATCTCTTGTATGTGTCGAACAATAAAACGTTATCAGTTTACTTTTAAACTATATCAGAAGATTAATTTAACTACGTCAAGCGGAAACGAATCGGTTATCGAAAAAACAGAAGCATAGACAATCTTTTGCCAGTGACAGATAACGTTTTCTAATGGCGGCTATAAACGTCACAGTTTCTAATCCTCTGGCAGATTATCGTATCTATGGTGGCAGTATATCTAAACATTATCTTGATATTTCTAACGTTGAACTATTGGAAATCACGTAACGATTAAATGGTTATTAGCCTACATACGATAATAATAATGTGCATAAAGTATTTAATTGTTTCAACGAAATTATTTTATCTATCTAGCAGTAAAGTAAAACTGCTTTTTCATACGATTAACAAAAATACAAGACAATGTTTAAAGTTGCCAATTAGAAGCTGTGAGAGCATCACTAGCAGTGACGTCGATTCAAGGCACTCGTATAAAATAGCGTAAAAATGTGACTTTTTTAAGAACATAACAAATATTTTTTGAGAAATTAGGATTTCTTTGCCATTTAATCGATTACAAACACGATGCTACTTTCTCTAGTATCCGACCGGTCTTTACGTGCCGTCATGAGATTTTTTCTGAGTAAACTATATCTCTCGCATCAAAACCTTATCGATATAAATACAGTCGTAACTCTTTAAATCGGTAACCTCCGAAACTCGAAAAAAAGTCTTATTCTCTTCAAGCCCTAAAACCTCCATTGCTCGAAATTTAAATCCTCCATTAGTTGAAATAATCAGTGAGCTTCTATAAGTTATTTCGGTACATATTTCATCTCTATAATTCGAAAAAATGAATTGGAGCTCCGTTCCTGGAACATAGCAAAGTTAAATCGATCATTTGAAATTCATTACCTTCTACAGCTCGAAGAAACAATTTACCACTGACTGAGAATTTGCTGACAATGCACTTCGTTTCCTAGAAAACAATTTAGGAGTATACAATAAATAGGATTACCAATTCTAAGGAATGATAAAAGAATTTATGGCTGACTTTAACACGTGCTTACTTGCTCGGTGATAGGTGTTTCATTTTGGGTACTTATGTGAGTCGAAAACTCTATCAACTCGAATTATTTGGCGTCTCCCTTGTTGTACAACTATAATTATGTATACCAAGCTGAGAATAAAATATTTTTTTACTTGCTACGTGAGTGCCTAACGTACGGCAAACATACAGCACGGGCTAGTATATAAAGATATAATATAGATATTATTCGAGGATCGGCAATTTACTAAAATCTAACCGACGGTTATTCTCATCAGGTTAGTCCAATAGTGCAGTTTGAATCAACTCATAGACGTCTGTCTCACTCGGAAATACAATCATTAGCATCTTAACCCTTCAAACGCGCAGTCAAAACTCGGGTGGGTTTATACCACTGTAAGGCTCGTGCGCAATTTTCTGCCGTGCACGGTGAAGATCTGGAATGATATACAATCGGCGGTGATCCAGATTAATCACAAAAGGGTCTCCAGGAAGAGCATATTTTTTTCTGAAAAGCATTAGTGACTCACCAGAGTTCATGAGCGTATATGGGCGGCGGTGATCATCCACGCCTTGATGTCTCGCATCTTCGTTTGCTTCTTAAAAATCATGTCCCATAGCCAGTCTACGCCGGTATGAGTTTCTCTTCGAGTTTGATTCATTCGTTGGTGATGTATAAAATTATACATATAAATATATATATACTTTTTTGTTGTTCAGTTCTTAAGTTTTATTTTTTACCTGCCTTTACTACATTTTTATGGGTTGCAATAGTAGAGTTACATAAAACGACCGCTAGGAGCGCTAGAAACTACGGATGTTTTGCAGGGTTTAATAATATTGAAACAAATCACGGTCGGCGTTCGGATTATATTAAAATAATAATGTTTAAAGTAATAATGGGCAGATAATTCTGTTACATTTTAATTGTCTTAGTGCACACAAGGAATTATACGTCTTAAGATATCACATGTTGGTATATGGATTCGTAACTTTGAATGAATAAAACGCCAGAATATCGTTCATATATTTTAATTCCCATACTTCTTCATACATCCTGTCAGCTGGGGCCATAAAGGTAGGAGCTGTACTATAATAAGACAAAAGACCATAATTAAATTCCTACTCTTATGGCCGAGAAAAATCATGCTTTTGAGACAGCGTACACTACAAGCTAAAGTATGGAGAACGACCCTGAAATGTGTAAATTATGAATTTTAAATATCCAAGGCAACAAAAGAAATTGTATGATCTGAAGCCACCTTCTTCAAGGGCATCCTTTACAAGTGCACTATCTTATCCGACTCGAATCCTGTTCACTTCAAAATGTTTTAATTAAAAAAAAAGACAAGAAATATATATATATATATATATATATATATATATATATATATATAAGCTGTATGTTAAGTTTAAATTAATCCACACGCCATCTACGGATGTTTTTTTGTATTAAAGCATTTAGTTACAAGTACACATATATATCGCTTTTGAATATATGGCATAATATATGAAAAATATATATTTAAGTTGTTAATCCACTTAGTCTGAGAACTTTTTTCACACATTTCAATTATTGAGATAAACATCAATTTGACTGATAACGATGCAATCACGACAATAAATAAATAACTCGTTTATCAATGCATGTGTGCAATGCGAGAAGGTAAAAATCAGACACAATCCTCATGTTGTAAAATGCAATCTACAGCGATGATCTTATTGGCGACGATAAGATCGTTTGACGGGACATAAATCGATTAAGTCGATAAAAATCCCAAAATCCTTTTAAGGTCTTCGGTATTTTTAATCAAGAGCGTCATTTCGTTCCGAAGAATTAAACCATACGCACGACTTTTGCAACGTCAATTTTCCATTCGACTTCCTATTAATTTGCGAAGCATCACAAGAGTTAGGACGAGACCGGGGTCGAGATTTAAATCGAGATCGGTATCGAGAGCGAAAGGGATCATAGCCGACAGCGAGACCGATTGAAATAAAAAATTAAGGTATTAGGTATACGTCCAGGCGGATGGAGCCGCGGGTGAGACCTAGTGAAACAAAATTCTAGGTAAAAATAATACTACACAGGAAAATCAATTTTTGACTAAAATGTCATTTATTAATTTTAAATTTATCTTTATTACATTTCTTCTTTCTGTTCGTACAGAATTTGCGTCGTAGGCTACTTATGAAATAATGCGTCATTCTTGCATTAAAAAAATTATTAATTCTTTACTGCAAGAACCTTGTCTCTATAGAGACAACCCTTTTTTATATTTTTTACTTTATATGTTTTGTACCTATATTTTAAACAATATACAGAGACGAAACAAGACAACTAGAATTACGTACAAAGAGAATTAGCTCAGCATGTGCAAAATCAAATATTGAAAATCAGGATAACTTAATTTTGACGGTCCATCTGAAATTGTACAAGACGGCTGTTTTTTTTGTTGTAGACTATTAACAGGTGATGAGGTACACTTTATTATGTAGAATATAAGATATTGTTTACACAGCTCGACACACAGTTTGCACTGAAAGTGTGCAGACAAGCACCTTAAAGAAAACGATAGGCCAGAAGACACATTGACGACATTGAAATCAATCATTATCACCTCGACCCTCGTTCGACACTATGTTCTCACTTAGACAGGGTGTCGCATTGATTTTGTTAATACAATACAATTTGTCAATACAATGGGTAATCCCATTGATCGGTCAAAACATCCTGGGGAAGGGATCAGCTCGTACTCTACGGATTATCGAAATCGATCAGAGCAATCGCAATGCTCTCTACAGATGTTCGATGTGGAAATTTTAAATCACAGACTACGAAAGGGTGCGATCCAGAATTAAATGAATCTGATGTATCAATAATACTTCCGAGGCAAATGAATGAAAAAGTGTTACGAGCATCATTATACGATTCTTCGATGCCTTTATTGACGATAGCTATTCTATAAACTTTAATATTTATTTAATAATTATATAAGGGACCTTTAGGGTTCTATAAATGCTTAAGTCGGGATTATGAATTCTACAGATATGCAAATGCTAAAGACAAAAAAAAACTACAAATGCTCTGAATTAAGTTGTGTTACAAACATACACTTTTACACCTTAGATTTTTTTTTGAAATTCAAAATTTCACCGATTTGACTGAAAAGACACTCCATGTTTACTGTACTTAAAATTTTTGCACATGAAATTTTTAAAAAAAGTTATACGAAATTTCATCTTTCACAACATACAAAACATGGTCTGACATTCTGTAGTCTTTCAAAGGTTCCACTCGTATAGCCAAGCATCTTTTGAACCTAGACATATCCATATAAAGAACAGTTAGACGTTTGTGAATTTGGCATGTTATTATAAAGAAAGCCTTAATAAATTTTACATGAAAGATAGCCATTTCTCACAACACAATATATTTATCGTAAAGAATTATATTTGACACAGGACCTAAATGACCCTCGACAAAAGAGATGACATAATTTGGAACGTCTAGCACTTTAAATGTTATAAATTGGACAAGAACGAGCCGTGTAAAGTTTTGGCAGAAGACTGAATCCTACCCAGGTTCATACCCATGGTTGGGCATGGTGAGGCATCTGCTTCACCCTGACCTCCTGATCCTGGCATAGGAAGACGGTTCTGCATGTGCAAAATAAATATGAAAACTAAATTTTAGCTAGAACCCTAGCAAGTTACTATTGAAATAAGGTCAGTAAATAAAAAGCATTTTTCAATTCCTATTCCTTATCAAGTTTACTTAATTCTGCCCCATCCTTAAAATAATGCCAGGTATGTCTCTGACTCTACCATGTTATCATCAGAGCTGTGAAGGCCTCCGAGTGGTTCAAGAGCGTATACATAGAACAAGAAGGTACTGCATTCTAGTCCTGATCGCAAAGAAATTGGACAATGAGTTTTTGTTTTAAACAGATTTGAAACGCTTCGTGCCTCGAACAGGCGGCTAAGCCATCGAGCTTTGGACCTTGGACTTTGCCACCGAACTGGTAGCATCAGATCGTTATCAGCCCCTCAATCCGCACTAGGATAGCTTGTAGGGCCTAAACTTAAAGGCCCTTCGATCTGACATAAAAAGGTCGTGATGATATGGCTCAGGAATAATAAAAAAAAATTATAATGACACATATTTCAGTATCATATTTGTCATCAGCAACTGTACAGATTCAAAAAAAATTCATGCAAAGAAAACAGCCATGTACCACAGCAAACAGTGGCAGGTTACAATTTTCGTACAATAAGAATCATCTCTTGTCGCTATTTTATAGTCAAATTAAATTCGAACACAACAATAACTGCCAATTATAACATTCAAATATTGTAAACAAAGATATTGCAAATACATAAATTGATTATCTGCCATATATTGCAATGGACATGTTACTTGTGTATACGAATTTCTCAGGTATGTATGTATATGTACATATACATACATACATACCTGAGAAATTTATCTTTTATACTGATTTGTTGTTATTACAAATATATTTCTATGCATATTAAAACTATCTAAGATTACAAGCCTGGTAAATTAATCAGTTGATGACGCTTTATTCAATATCGACCAGACGCGCGCCACCGACCTTCGTCTGCGGGTATAAAAACGGTCGTTCTCTGATACTTTAGCACAATCTTATAGTATACAGACTACAGAAAGACAAAATCTTAGTTTATTACTTACGACTATTCAAAAAAAATATTGTTATCAAAAAAAAAAAAGGGAAAAATAAATCTTTTAGGCGGTGCAACATTTTGAGACCACGTTTGATGACTTTTTTTTTTAGACTCCGAATCAATCACCGATCACAAATCACAAAGCCATTTTCCACATGAAACTTCACACACAAACATTCGATGTAAAATCATTCCGAGTTGTACATGGTTTGACATCCCGAGTTAATTAAACGTAGTTACGTAGACTGATGAAATTTTAAAAATTCTTCTTTTTAATATTCGAGACGGACTATGAAGGAATTTGCACACATAGCTGCTACAGTTTAAGTAAAATATATAATACCCTTCTGCGCTCGCGCAAAGTTACATAAGCCTTTTGTATGAGTGACCCCAGATATGCAAGTGTCTGATTAATATCTTATGATGATCACTGTATGTTCATGATCGACAGATCATATTTGTTCTTTTTTTTTACACAGGCAACATTAGGCGAAGGCGTTTCCATTGCACCCGACGTATTTTTAATCTGCCTCATTTTCAGGATTATAATAGATAATATAACACTTTTGTTACGTTTCTTCATATATTGAAATGTACCAATCATGTATTATTTTTTAAGAGCTTTAGATAATTTGAAAAAAAATAATAGGCTGTGGGATATTTCAAATTTCTTAAACAAACAAATAAAAGAAATATATTTTTATCAAATTTGGCAAATAAACAAATTTTGAGATCTTCCAAGGACCTTCTTGAATATTGACAATCATCAGGACCGTTTTTGCACTCTATGGAATTCATGAAGAACATAGACAAAATTTATTCAGCAATCATGAACAGATAGATCAAAATGGAGGACCTTCAAGAACATATTTTCTTTCCCTATATAATTTAATTTTACGAGTGATAATGTACATGTGTGCTCTGAGTTTGCATTTGAATATCATTATGCGCGTATTTAAAACAAGTAACTAAATTTACAGTTTATTATATTATCCATTATTTAAAATTTTTTGTAAATCTCACACGATGAATGGCATTCTCTGTTTTAAATAATTTTTTAATTGCCCACCTTTTGGAATTAATAAGTTACTATAGTAGTGAATTTCTGAAAACTGGCATCGATTTTACTATCTATTTTATTTTTTAATAATTTAGAAATATTCAAAACTATATAAATTACATAATAATATTTATATGTATGCTTGAACGATTTACCACTATAGGGTTGGTAATTTTTTTCATATATATTTATACATGTATGTATACACTATAAAAACAATAAATTACAGCTTTCACAAAAAATTAAATACAATGAACATAAAAAAACTCACAAATCATCTAAATGACATTTTGAAATTACAGAGTATTTAGACAACATTCTAGTAGTAAAAAAAATTAATCCGAAAACTTATTCTAAGACAATGGACAAACCTAACCTAACACATACAATTATTAAATTTAATGAAACAAAAAAAATATCATAAGTCGATTAGCACCTCTTCTCTATTAAAAACAAAATAAAATATAAAATAAACAGTATATCAAATAGAAAACAAAATTCCATAAAAATGTCATACGACTACTGGATGATCAGCATTTGGTATATAAATACAATCAATAATAGTAATAATAAAAATATTTCTTAAGAGAAATTAAAGGAAAAAAAATGAAAGAAACACTAAACACTCACACAAGGAAACATATACATGTAAATCTAGTGCCCTTGCGATAATACAGGATCCACTATTCTATTTTTGCAAATAAACAGTATGAATACGTTTACGCGTCTTTTCGCAAATAGACAAGTTTTGCAATTTTTTTTTTGCGCTTTTAGATCAACTTTGCCAAATAAACTACATAAATAAACTATACAGAAGAATACAGTACCGAAAATACTTTTACAAATCACTCAAGCATGTCCCAAACAAATGCTGACAACCCACATCGAAACCTTGGCACTGTTGCGATACGAGGTTGGCACGGGCACTGTACACGTGCTGTGTCGATGTGACAGAAGAACAATAATATGGAAAAAAATTGGCTTTATATCTAATTTCATTATTATTCACAAAATTTATAATATGCAATTTCACAAGTTAATGATAGCACTTTCAATAATATCCATACCTTTGGGTGACTAAAAATAATAATTTACCAATTATTATTTTTATGTTTTCTAGTTTACTTTAATGCAAATTATGATTGAAGAAATATCTAAAAATAATTATTAATGTGAACAATATTTCATACTAATTTTACTATCGAGTGCTTTTTGATATTTACGACTTGCGAGTGGGAATATAATACGTAAATGGTTGTAAAAATTACATTTCTTCATGCCTCTTTTGACTATCTGTAAAACAGGAGCAATGTGCAGGCAGCTTAGAAGAGACGTTTCCACTTGTCTATGGAACTACAAATGTCAATGCTTTTTTTCAATTTGGTGAGAGTACTAAGTGAAAAGCTACAATATTATAAAAATTAACGTGTGCAGGGAATCGATAAACTAATAAAAATGCTTTAAATGTCGTTTCTTTGTCTTTATAGAGCAACACATTTATTTAATTTGCCCGTTCCTAAAAAATCCAAAAATGTCTTACATGGTCTTATCCATTTTGTAACAGCGTTCAGAGATTGCCATAATAATGTATACACGCCCAACAACACTGATGTAATCACCACACAACTCTAAGCATTCAGAATGTTCACAACCCATACTGGCAATAAAACTTTAGGTTCTTTACTAGGTACTCTCTTGTGGCCGACGCCATGTTAGGAAAAGTTTTGTCATAATGTTTGCTCATTAATATAAAGTTGTTAATGTGAATAAGTTATTTTGTTATAAACTTCTTTGATCTAATCCATTTACACTATTATTTATCTACAATCGGTCTAGAAAATAATTAGAGATTATGCTTAGACACATTATCATATTCATACTGTTTTTAAATACATATGGATTTTATAGATATTAGGCCAAATAATATCAGATTATAGTACGGAAAGCTTTGATGAACAATGTGTGAATATTGTCTCATATGTAACATTCATAGTACTTTATCAATTATTAATGTTTGAGTTGCCTTTCTCTGACATTTTAATGAAAAATAAAATAAATACATAAGTAAACTAGAAAATTTATGCAAATATTATTTTATTTTGTTACATCTCACAGATTGCTATAAAACAATTTTTTCTAATAAATTATATTATTTCAGGGAAAGAATTTGAATTGTACTTAATATAGAAGTATACTAAAAATAATCCTTTCCTATTTGATAGTTAGTTTTATTCATGAATAATCCTAACAAAACATACACAACAAATGTAAAAACTTCTTCAAACCATATCAACATTATGGCATCATTAACATTATGAATTTAATGGTAGCTATAATTTCAAATCACTCATCAAATACTGTGCATATAAAATGGAATTAATAGCAATCATAAATTTCAATCATATATCATCTACCAATCACATTTTTCTCCGATAGTTGTTGATATACCATTTATCCGACAAAACACCAACTGATTGATATGGTTTAGATGACCATATAGCAATATTATTTGAAAAAAAAAATAAAATACTATGGGCACTTTAAATCGTAGCGACATTTTTATAGAATAAATTGAAATAACTTGTTTATTACAAAAATTTCAAATCACAGCTGATCCAATTAGCTCACATAGAAAAAATATAAAAAATCATACATAAATCAATTATACTACAGCATTAATTATTGAAATAAAATAAATAAAACTGTAGTAGACATGAAAAGCATGAGATTTTTTCTATAAGAGCTTATAGATAAATGCAATATAAAGAGAATAAAATTGAAGATACCAATGGTAATAATAATAATAATGAGAATTGTAATAATTTCCAAAGTAAAAATTTGGCAATACCTATATTTACAATTTATGAAGTTTCAAAAGAATTAAAAATAATAAAATCTACTGTATTCGTATTAGATGTATGACTTTCGCATATTTATTGGTAAAAAAAAAATGATAAAAATCGTGAAAATTGTTTAACACTATTAGCCCAGAAAAAGCATCATAAATTGTAAACAAGAATATATAAAAAAATAACGTTTTCGCCGCCATATCATAAAATTTTATCACCAACTTAGTCGGGGGGCAGATAGCTGAACAGTTTGTATTTCTCCCTGATGTAAGGTCTGACGTCATCTTTCTGTGAATGACAATGAAATTATAGATTAAGAAACGAAACGTTGTAATGAAGAAATTAAGCATATATATTCGAGAAATTAACAAAATTACAACATTTTTGTAATAAGGGTTATTCCGTTCAATTTTATATCGCAAAGTAAAACCAACGGAATGAGATTGAGGAGACAAGTCGAAAAGCATGGCATCCTGGACTGCATCTTTATACCATATTTCGAAAGTGCTCAATTAAAGAAATGAAGTAGGGGGCGTCCATTAACAGCGTATTTTTCAACAAACATTCTGATCGTTCTTAATGAGATTTTGTCAGAAAATTTTTAACTCACATTATTAATGAATAATTCCCTATACCACTACTAATTCCCACAATCTGGTGTTATTTTAACTATACAATGTATATTTTGTGTTCAACAAGTGCACGACCGATAACAATGTGATAGATGAAAGAAGCTGCAATATTGGACAAAAATTGTGGGTGTAACAGATAGATGGAAGAGTGCTAACTCACTATGTCATGATTGTCATTTATCAATTGTTTGTGTATGTTAAAATTATAAATTGTAATTACTTTTTTTATAACTAAAAATTTAAACAAATAGAGTACTGTGTACTTTTTCCAGAATGCCTATATTTCCATTATTTATTATTATGTACAAAAGTCTAGCCCAGGATGAAACATATTTAAACAAAATATACTGTAATGGTGAACACGCGTACTATTTCTTCCATAGCAATTGACAACAGGAATTAGATATCTCCTCACTTATTTTCATGGTTACAAAAGACATAAATACTATTTTGCATGGTGATTTATGGTGCGTGAAAGTAGCTGATTGCTAATTCTCAACCGTGTTCAACTGTTAATTGTCACCAATATTTAAATATTGATTTTTAGTAGAAAATGCTGTTATACCACGAATGAGTTTCCAAAAGCCATTGTATTTTTTTCTAGTATATTCAACAAGCTTGCGAACCACCAGAGAGTATCCCCGATAATGACACTCACGACCCCAAAGGAATCATCTGTGTCGTCGGCCTTTGAGTAGAAATAAGACATATGATGGAAGAGGGAGTGGGCCACCGGAATTTTCACTCATCGGACGAAACACGATAGCAAAAGCTATTACTTCACGTCTACATTCTGTAAGAGTAAGATATTTCAGTGGTCGGGCTGTCCCTTTTTCATGCTGAAGCCTAGGTAATCACTGCATGGCTAGTCTCATCTCATTCGGCTCTACTTAATACTAAAGCTCATAGTATATCATACTTTCAGACATCACTCACTGTGGCCAGATGTTCCAGAAATGGTAGCAGCTTCAAAAGCTCATTGTCTCCACGGTCTACAAACCAGCTGTCAATCGGTATACCGTTCTCCAGCTGGTATCCAAAAGCCTGGTAATAAGATAAGCAAAGGGATGTTATCAAAATCAGAAATTAAAAAGTAAATCTATATGCAATACAGACACAAAAGTTAAATACCTATCACAGGCATTACCTTGTTTTATGAGCTTATAAATGATTTGGTTGTACGTAAAGGTCATAAATCGGGACACATTAAAATGAAACTAACATAATTTGCATAGTTTTTTTTTAAGAATTGATATATTATTGATGTGAATGAACATAAGCAATTTGTCTCATAAGTAATTATTATATTCCTGGGCAAATTTAAAAGATGCTGTGCAAAATTTGGTTGCCCAATTACTAATATGGAACAAGAATACACTATGTCTCAGAGGCAAAAAATAAGAATATCCTGGATTGCTCACTTCTCTTGTATATAACTAAATATTGCAAATTATGCATATATATTTTGTTTCACATTTAATTAATATTCTTAAAATATAATGTTGAAAATGTGTGACAGACAAAGATGTATCGTCGACATGGCTCACCTGTGGGCTGTTATCAACGATGACGGTCTTTCGGAGGTCCCTCCCCAAGATGGAGAGATCCTTAACATAGTTGCCATTCACCAGGAGACAGTGCTCACGAAACAACCTGACAAGAGTGACGTATGTTAAGGTAACAGTGAGTCAAGTTACAAACGATAGTATAGTAAGATAGCGTGAATTTTACAGTAGCATACGCCATATTTAATCATTCGCACATTAACTAGTTTTTTTTTAATTACCCATCTTATTGGGAAAAAAATGTTGCAAAACAAACAAGACCCATTGTTAAAAACAGTTTGGTTAATGGTCTCATATCAACACACGCATGGTACAAAATGTATTAATGAACTAAATTAAATTATAACTGTAACATCATTAAATTGTAAAAATGGTATACTCAACAACAGCCCCATTGGGTCTATCTATCTATTTTTATGGAAATGCAATTTAGAATGGCTACAAGAGATCCTAAAACAGTCACAATACTAATTTAGTCAGAGAAAGCGCTTATATGCACTTGATAAGGGAGCGATTTAATTTTTCTTTTATTTTCATAATTAAAACAACATCAAATAAATATTGGAAAACAATCGAGTATGCTGATCTCTTAATGTTCAAAAAATAAATCAATATAATTTACTATTAGAAAAATAATAATAATAACTCTTAATTCACTAAGTTTTACAAAACAGGATGTACCACATCACCAAAACCTATATAGCCTATGTGGCATGGTATTGCAGTAGCAATACAATAATGACTTTTCAATTACAATATAAACTTCCTACAATAAACTATTTTATAATCAAAAAATTTAAGGCTTGATTGTTACAGATTGGTTTATTACATTTATCCAAACATTAAAATACTGTCTGTAAGGTAATGGTATCATTGTCTACAATGTTATTATACATTTATGTTGAACATCTGTGTTTTTTTTTTTGTTAATACATCTTCATCTAGGCATCTGTGTTCTTTTTCTTAACAATACATCTTTGTGTAAACATCTGTGTTCTTTTTGTTAATAATATATCTTTGTTTAGGCAACTGCTTACTTTTCCTTAAATATACATCTTTGTTCAAATGTCAGTATGCTTTTAATTAACGATACATCTCCATTCAGACTTCTACGTTCTTTTCATTAACATTAGGTCTTCACTCAGACATCTATGTTCTTTTTATTAACAATATATCTCTGTTCAGACATACATTCCTTTTGTTAACCTTTTGACGGCCGTGGTCGGATATATCTGACAAACAAAATTGTGACAAAGAGTCTGAATACATCAGATAAATTACTCTTTTTAGTTTTTTGTTTACACTTTATTTTTATATAATCATAGAACAAAAATAAAAACGTATATGATTGTAATGAAACAAATGGTTTTACTTTAGATTGAATTCCAGAAACATCATAATATTATGACAAAAAAATCCATTTCCTACAATGAAATTCAACGATTTTCTTATATACTCATAAAGCCAAGGTCAGATATATCCAACAATAGTGATGCAACAGTTGCTTTACTTTTTTTTGTTATAATTTCATTGCTACAATAATAACTTTGAAGTTACCGAGGAATTGATCAAGAAATTTTCGATTCGAAACTCAAATAAGTGAATTTTATAAATGAAGTCTATGAAAATCGTTTTTTTTTTGTAGCATAGCCAAGGGACAAACGAGCAGGCGAGCCATCAGAGAGTAGATCATCACTGCCCTTGTATATTCACAATCTTACAGGAGTCATCAGTGTTTTACCGACCTCTTGAATAGGAATATAATATCTGATTGAGGGAAAATTGGATTGATGGAGAGGGAAGTGGGATGATGAATGCGGGAGTAGGGTGATGGAGGGGGAGGAGGCCAATGGAACCTATACTCTCTGGATGAAACGAAACAGCGGAAGCTGTTACTTCACATCTATATTCTGTAAGACTGTGGTATTTGATCGGTCGAGTCGGCCCATTCTCATATTCTAACCAAGTTGACTACAGCATGTCTCTACCACAAATTATTATTTATGAATGACTATTATTGATTTAATATAAGTAAATAGTAATATAGTAAAATAGATTTGAAATTAAATTTTTAAATTGTATGAAAATGTATTGAATTTGTAAGTCACTATGAAATTGTAACATACTTAATCCCATCATTAGATAGATAGAATTCGTCTTTCTCTGAAAGCTAATGTTGAAAAAATGACATCATCAATTTATTATTATTGATATACAATTCTATCAAATTTTCTTAGTACTTTCAGAGCCCTTGTCGGAAATATTCGACCGCTTCATACACCACAGATTATTTGATCATTCAACAAGTGTTGTTCTCTTACTCTTAATATTCCTTACAGAGAAAATTAAAAAAAAAAGGCATATGTATAAAAAAGTTTATAAAGATATTAGGAGTTTATTAAAATGTATCAATATATCTTCTATTCTCTGTAATTTCTGATTTTAATATATATTTTGGGTATTTGTAATTGAACAGTTAAATTTACTTAAACTGTGAAACTTAAAAGTAAAGTACAATAAAATATTCTTGTACTTTATGTTTTATTAATTTCCTTGTTGTTACATAATATTCATAAGCTCAGTGTTCATTGTTTTCCCATTATGTTATTCATTTTTGCATTAGGTATTGGTTATTAGAAAACATAGGAGGGCGTCATTTTACGCACGGCATATGTGTACGCACGGCAGATGAAAAACATCGGAATGCACGATTATAATTAATAAATAAAAAACTAGTAAATAAATATTAGAAAAATAAATAAAAATATAGCTCTATTATTAAAGACATTATTATTATCATCACAATAATATAAAATACAGAATATAATACAAAACACACAGAGAATAAACGAAGTATAAGTAGTCCATTGAAAAGTTACATTTGGGGTTGCGTTTTTTAGAGGACATAATTTTATTTTTTTGATGTGTGGGGGGGTCAGTGTAAAGCTAAAAACAAGTTTGTGGGGTCGCCACCCTTGTCCCACGGCCGCCATCTTGAAAATAGGGGTTGAAATGGTATTTACTATATATCTCAAACTATTTATTTGATAAAACAATTTGTTAACATTTTTTGTTACAAATTAAATTCTCTAAAACTTTGGTCCAGTAACTTTTGTCGTATAACTATAAATAAAAAGTTATAAACGAAAATCTTCAGAAATTTGAGAAAAATTTATATTTTCGATTTAACTTTTATCATTTCTGAAAAATGATATCTGACCATTTTGTAGATCGTTTTTGAGGAACAACTTTCATTACATCATTTTCATTAAGTCAATAGTTAAGGTTTACAAGCTCGAAGTGAGTACTATTTTTCAGTACTCTTAACTATACCTATATTATACGTTATGTATCTATAATATGTCATCAGTTATTGATTGTTTTTATTTTTTACTTTATTATTATAATTTTTTATTCTAAATTTTGCAATATTATTAAAAATTAATTATTGACTCTTTTCACTCCATAACAGGATTTATAATTATTGATTTTTAAAATAATTTTAAATCTGATGGCCGTTACCGAGAATACTCTTCAGGTAGAAAATACCCAAGTGACCATGAGGGAATAAAAGAACAAACAAAGACCTGCTTTGCTCACTGTAATTGGTGAACGTTTTTATCTCTTTATACAGTGGTAATAAAGATGATAATTCTCTTGACATCCTAAGATACAAAACAATTCGCCAAGGCAGTGACAAAAGTACATTTAATTTATCTTCACTTCCTCCAAGACACAGCTCGCTTTCATTACTTTCCGAGTCTACCATCAGGTCCAGTCGTGGCTTGGTAATTATAATGATCCCGAAGACTGGGGCTGGAAAAATGTGGAAAATGATTGATGCCAGTGCAGAACTCTAAACCTCCAGCACCCTGAGCTTTAAAATTGATCTTTGCAAATGCAAAGGAAACTGTGGAGCGATGTGGATGCCGAAAAGCAGGAATGAAATGTTCTGCAGTATGCTTCCATTGTTCTGGAGACTTGCAGCAACGTAATGGAACTCTCAGAATTAATAAATGAAAATGACTTTGATGATGAACCATGCATAACACTTACCCTTCTCCAGTTCTCCCACTGGTATTTAATTCAGAACCGATCAGATGCTGAGCCGCTGTCTGGTCCATCGAAACGACTGAGGACGGAGTAGTTCTAATTTAGAAAATCACCGTGGATTATGCCTATTGGGATAACACGTAAAAAAAACGCGCCTCTAGACTCTACCTCGTGGAAAGAGTCAATATTTAATTATTAATAATATTGCAAAATTTAGAATTAAAAATTATAATAATAAAGTAAAAAAAAAATAAAAAACAATCAATAACTGATGACATAATAGGTACACACGTATAATATAGGTATAGTTAAGAGTACTGAAAAATAGTACTCACTTCGGGAGCTGTAAAACCTTAACTATTGACTTAATGAAAAATGTGATGCGAATGAAAGTTGTTCCTCAAAACGATCTACAAAATGGTCAGATATCATTTTTCGTAAAATGATAAAAAAGTTAAATCGAAAAATATAAATTTTTCTCGAATTTCTGAAGATTTCGCTTATAACTTTTATTTATAGTTATACGACAAAAAGTTACTGGACCAAAGTTGTAAGAATTTAATTTGCAAAAATGTTAACAAATTTTTTTATCAAATAAATAGTTTAAGAGATATATCGTAAATACCATTTCAACCCTATTTTCAAGATGGCGGCCCAAGGGTGGCGACCTACACTTTTGTTTTAGCTTTACACTGACCCCCACACATCAAAAAATAAAATTACGTCCTCTAAAAACAAAGGTAAGAATACAAAAAATGTAACATTTTAATGGACTAAAGGTACACATGTCTTGCATACACAAGGCAGTAGGAAGCGGCGGTGAAGAGAGGGCATGACGACGTAAGACAGCGTCATGCCGTTTGCCGTCACGGTCGCCGTCGAAGCGCGCTAATAAAAGTTTCACATCAAAACAGTGACACTCACGTCGACAAGCATATTGATCGAATTCAACAACATTTTATCAAAACTTAAATAATTGTCATATGGTTATCTAAGTTTTACTAAAAGTGGTAACTTAATATGACACCAAACGCCCAAAAAGTAGCTATCGGTTTCAAACGTCGCATAAAATAATATTTGTGAACCATATACCACTTATTGTTATGTCGAAATAATTTTAACTTCCCCTGTGATGGAAGAGAGCTATTTATTTTATATGCTGGTAATGAAAAAATATTATTGAGTATCAGACAACATAATCGCGTCATAGGTGTCCTCTGTGTTATGGCTTTTAAACTGTTACTGTTTCGACAATAAAATAAAAATCGACAATATTTATTTTATTATTTCACATAAAGATGATGGGCTCCGAGAGCACTTATTTTGAATGCGGACTAGGTTTTTAAAAGGTCAACAATACATCTTCGTCAGAACATCTGTGTTCTTTAAATATACGTCTTTGCTTTTGCCTGTATGATATTAATTAACAATAGGTTTTCATTCAGACTTATGTGTTCTTTTCATTAAGCCTTCGCTATTTTTTTTAACAATATGTCTCTGTTCAGACGTCTGTGTTCTTTTCGTTAAAAATATGCCTTCATTTAGATGTCATATCCATTTACCTGTTTATATTTTGCAAGAATTACATTAGTGTTCCATCTTTTATTGTTTGCCAATAATGCCCTAATGGGCCTAATAGAAATATATTGTGATAAATTTAGACTGAAATACTTCACATTCATAATATCAGTAATGTCACAAGAAATATAAGTACATTTATGCCCTTACATCCCTTTTTATTGATATCATTGTACAATAAAAACTGTTTGTAATGAAAAAAAAAAGACATAGTTTCATGAATTTCGCTTGTACAAAACATCTACCTGTTTTCACATATACAAATACACAAGTAGACCATATTGTTCGTTATAAGTTGAACTGAAGAAGTATTATAAGCTGCTTGTTTATCATGTGTGCAGTTACCTGTATTTGATCCACCGCCGGGCCGGGTCGAGCAGGTTGAGCAGCCTGTCGGCGTAGACGCGTTTGCTGGCCGTGAACAGTATAACCTCGTAGAGGCGCGACACCCGCGACAGGAACTCAGCGAAATGCGGCCGCGTGCGCACGAACACCTGTTCGATTATTACATTAATCATGACTTATTTTTGGTTATCAATTTTAAATAGTTTCAACAAAGAGATAAATCAAATTCAATAAATACCATTTTTTTTAATGTTTACATGAAAAATTTTAGAACAAAATTGTAATTTTATATTGAAAATCGAAAATTCCTTTATTTTTAAAATCTATTTCTATTGATTTCTTAACCTGCATTAGCCCAGCATGGTGGGTTTAAGATTCGAGATCCTCAGACTAAAACAAATAGTGTAGAAGGGTATATTCAGTAGAGGGGTGCTTCAAAAGCCTAACAATATTTATATAGTCAAAGTAATCCACATTTGACTGCCTGATTGGCGCAGTTGGTAATGACCCTACCTGCTGCGCTGGGGGCGTAGGTCGAACTTTATTCCCACACAAAACGAACATTTATTTAATTAAAAATTAATGTCTGCCTTCAGTTTAGATGTTTCTATGTATCAAATGTGTAGACATTTTCAAAAAAAAAATATGTCTTTGTTTTATCAATTATCTGATACCCATAGTACAATCCTCAATGCTTAGTTTGAGATTAAATGGTGATGTGCGTCCAAAGACATTATTATAAAGTAATCCACATTATCTGCACATCTTTGCCATCTTGCTGGAAGGTCCTTTGTTCTTTTGAGATGACATTGCAGCGAACATGACAAAATGGAACCTTGAGGCTTTTTCTGTTCCCAAAAACAAGCCTTTTCCCCTTTTTTTTGCTGTAAGGAGACATTCGAATTGCAAAAAAGTATTCAGTCCGAGCTAAATATAGTGAATCAGTGGACAGTTATAATTTTTGTAGGATTCAAATGTTTTACAAGTAGAATAAGTGTGGTGGTAATTGCTATCAAGTTAGACTTTTTCCCTGCTAATTAATGTAACAATCTGAAATGATAGCACTCACTGTATATCTGCAGTCCTGGAACAGCACCGGGAAATGGAAGCTTGCATCGGGCAGTTCCTGGAGCGAACAGTGCACCAGAGTTTCGTCCAGATCTAGAACCTGGAGGAGAAAACTTCACTTTACCACAGACAATAAGCTCCTCCCTTATATTTGAGAAGGATTGAAATAGACTAACACTTGAGTAGCTAGACATAATCAAAATAGGGATCATTTATATTAACAATTAGGCAGAGAAAGAGTATTATAAATTTTTTACTAAAATATAAACCAATATTTAAAAAAAATATTGGTATTTAACAATGATACAATGTATAGCTTTGATAATATGCATTTTTAGTAATCAGGTTTTGAAAAAAAAACAGTAATAGGATTTGATGCAATGGTTATTATTATGCATTTCAAATATAGACTCAATGTATAAAAGCTCGCTAGTGGCATATAACTCTAAATTTTAAAAGGCAGGTAGTGGTACACAATTTCAAATTTTAAAAAGCGACTAGTGTTGAACACCCCATTATAATGAAAACATATTCTAATGTTTACGATAGTTGTAAAAAAAAATTAAGGGATTGCACATTTTATTCTAAATATATCTTCTTCACGGAAATATGCTGGAAAAGTTGAGTGCACTATATAGAATTGATGTCTGTGCAGAAAGGTGTATGTACTGAAATAATCAGATATGATTTTTTTTTAAATTACAGCAATACAAAGACAGTCCTCACTCACCAGACTGAAATCGGGGCTAGTTCTGGTCTTGAGCGGCAGCGCCGGGTACCGCGCCCGCAGGGCCCCAGTCGCAACCGTCTCCAATGGGGGTAGCTGCATAGAATACAAATTATTGTGATATGCTAGAGCTATATACAGTTTATAGAAGATTCTATTATATGGATAATAGGGTTTCACAATTTGCTTTTAAGTCGTAGTTTATTTTAGTCAAGTATTAAACTCCATATGATTAAAATGTGAAAAATTGTATGTAAATAAACAAATATTTATACACTATGGTCTATCACTATGTATACAAAGGACTAGGACGAAAAGTAACTCAAATTTGTAATAAAAATAAATCATTAAGAAATTTAAAACATTTATGGTTTCCATACATTTTTTTTTTCAATAATAATTATTTCTTATTTTTGTTTCTTTATCTTCTTATGGATTATTTACAACTACTTTTGCTCTGTCATTTTATAAGTTAATGCTATTCATTTACGTAAGTTCATGCCTTAAAACTTCCAAGATTGAATTTTTATGATTTTTTATAATTGTCCCTTTTTTTACAATAAATTTAAGTTCATTTTCATTCTCTTAACAGTACACTAGTTGACATTCTTACAATGAGTATTAATAACTCAATAAATGTAAATAGAAAAAAAGTGATGTGTCATAATATAATAGTCGGAATTATTCTGAATAACTTCTCGATTCACCTGCTTGATGAAGAGATATGGATCAAAGGCGTCTACCCATGAAGAGATCTGTTCGCAGTCCGGTCTGCCACAGGAAGATATCACATCGGCACCATCCTCCTAAATAGGGAATGTCAACAAATTTTACAGGTGAAATCTAGGAATTGAATGGAAATAATTGCAATTTTATTTCATATGGACACTAGTCATTCATGCCCGCTTCGCTCAGTCTAATTAATAATTTCATTAATGGGTGGGTCAAAAGTTCTAAATCTATTGCAGACGAATTTGCGAAACTTGGTGTGTGCAAAAAAATGACAACCAATATCTATATGATTGAACAGACTGAATGTACAGACAGACAAAAACAGTGACTATATTTTGTATTACAAATAGATATTTTAATCTCAGGAAAAATTTCATTCATGGAAACTCTCTCTTTAAAAACTCCCTTATGAACATAATTTTGCGGTTCACGTAAAAGAAGTCATTGTTGAAAGCTATATAAAAAAGAAAATTAATAAAAGGCAATTTATATTTTTATTAATAGTGAAAAAATATAGCGAATTGATTTTTATAATTGGTTTAGGAGTTTTTGGATGATTCAAACATATCGACGTTATTTTATTTACACACTAGATGTTATTTTATTTACACAGAATAAAAAATATTTTAGGAGGCTATTTTAAATGCAATTAATTATACATTTATTAATGAAAATTCAAATAAATTAACAATCTGAGGTATTACTGCACAGTAGTACACATTTAATTTGTTACACTTTATTTAGACATTTTATTTATTAGACATTTTGAATGCGATCTTATTCAATCAGTGTTCATAACTAATGTGTATGACCCTGAAGTTAGTCACAAAAATTCTACAATAACATGATTTCAGAAATGTTGCAAGAATGGAGACTATCATGTGCATTAAATTTTAGAACCAGATTGATTATACATACTAATATTTTGTTATACTCATTTACTGTCTTTTTCTATATTTATTAACTATTGTTGGTAGCACTGTGGAGAACCATTACCAAAAATCTAGAACAAATGCAATTGAAGATATAGTAACGATATATTATTATTGGACTTCGGAAAGTTTTCATTTCATTTATTTCCCTTATTTCTAGTTGAGTTTTCAAACAGTGCCTACCTCTAAATCCGTAGGTGTCTGCTCATCGTGACAAGTCAATGATGACTCGTCCACTGCATCTGAAGAACTCTGAAAGTTTTAGGAATTCATGTCATAAAACAATAAAAAAGTTTAATGTTAATTATTTTTTAATATAATAGCTACTTTATACCTCGTTCAGCAATGATAGCTTGTGGTGTTCTAGTTAATGAATGGACCAGAGAGATTTTCCTACGTTTACAGAGATTTTTCTAGCTTTCTGGTAAATCTAGGTGTTAAGGGTTTGTTTACCCACAATACAAATATAATTTTTTTACAGCATCAGACACAAATAATATAAAATAAAAATGAAATTGTTTCATTATTAATTATTCCATTATTCATATTAAAAAATAATTATGGAGAAATATTCAAACTTACCCAATTATTACAATCATTTTCAGAAGCGAGCGATTGACTGATCTCAGCCAAGAACCCACTGGTTGGACTCCTGGCTGATAAAGCCTCTAAGCTTTCGATGGCCGTCCCTTGAGTGTCCCGAGAAGTAGATGATATCTCACATTCGGAATCTCGGACATAGCCATCTTGTTCTAGCATTGTTACAAAGTCCGGCTGAAATGATATTGAATGTTATAAATATATAACATTCAAACAATATACAAGCATACCGCATATTGTAGTGTATTTGAATCAAAGGTAATTTATATTATATACTTTGCTATAATAATATTTGGCACATCGGATAGGCAATTCCTAACATCTAGATTGTAGAGTTACACTAACTGATAAAATAAATGACTATTAAGTATTTTACCTGTACATATTTTTCATTCCCAAGAAAATCGGAGACACCAATATCATCGGTCGTGGAAGTTGGCTGATGTACTTCTATATCATTATTAGATTTTCTTCTTTTAGATAGCCTCTTGTCAACTGAATTATTCCTAGATGGTTTCTTCTCATTCTTCTCTACTGTCATGATTTTGGCAGTTTTGTCAGCGAGGTAGTTGATATCCTCATCGTCGTTAATAAGACTGGCACATTCAGCTATAGCTATAAAATCGTTTAGGCAGTCATTCGGTAGGCAAAGTTCAGTCGACTCGACATGAGCATCGGAGTCAGATTCCTCACTTGTTTTCGGAGTGGGATATCCCGGCATATCAGCATATGTGTGAGTGGTTGTGTGAGCTTCATACATTGTTACGTCTTCGAGAGAATTCCACTCGTTGGGCAGATGTTCTGGCGTAGGGACTATAGGCGGTTTTGACTTCTGCTTTTTATTTTTAGGAGAGTCATTGGTTGACGTTATTTTTGATGATTTTTGATTGGGAAGACTTTGACGAACTTTCCTTATAGGAGAACTGTTCAAAGAAGCACATTTATCTATTCTTCTCGTCTTTCTGGGTGAACTTATCCTATCAGATGACATGACCTCGGATTTACACTGCAATTCCCTGTTTAGAGAACTGTGTCGTGGAATAGTTTTAGTGTTTTGGCATTTTTGAGTTTTAACTTTGCGGTCTGTGGTTGTTGTGACTTTTTGATTCTGGGTCACATTTAGAGTTTTATTCCTCTCGCTTCTTAAGTAAGTGGTGGAAGTGACTACTTCTTTTGTTGTGTTACGAACTACTGTTTGGAAGATCGGTTTCTTGTTCCTCTGATCGTCTTTGTGCTTAAGTTTAGGTTTGTGCGTAGACTCTATTGGCTTCTCCATTCTTCTCTTAGTCCGGACCGGCCTAGTTTTTAAGCTCTGCTCGGTTGTGACAATGAGATCGTTGATTTCTTTAGCAACATTTTTTATACAGTCACTTTTAACTAGTTTCTGCCAACTTTTCTGGCTCCTTATTATTTCCCGTTTGCCAGTTCTCAATTTGGTAACTTTGGCCGAACTCCTTTTACCAGAGAGCTGATGCCCCCTGCGCCCGCTTCTTAACCGCATCTCAAGGGACAAATTGTATCTGACCTGCAAAAGAAAAATATTAATAATCAATTCTTATTGCTTTGCCAAATAGCACATTTATATTGATTGACGTACTCAGCAGTTTTAGGAACTGTCAACATGCATGTGTCCTGGAAACTGTCTGTATGCCATTTGCTCCTAGAATACTCATGTGCATTGTTCTTACAGTATAATAATGAGATTGCATAGGATCAAACGGGATGACTGGACACACATGTACAAAATTTAAAATATAGGTAAGATGTTAAGGTACCTATAGCTTTTTTTTAACCCTACATATCTCGTCCACTGGACAACGCATCACCCTGTGAAACTCAAGTTAGATTACTTTTCGTGCCCCCTCGCTCATGCCCCTATAGTCTACTTTCTTAATTTAAGTAACTAATGCACTGCATGACGCAATAGAGACTACATGTTACTTAGAACTCGACCTACCTTATAATCTCGTTTTCTGTTTGATGATAGTTTGATTAACACATGTGTTTGTACAAATGTATGTACAACATACCATGCTTCTTAAAGCGATGATCCCAAAAATTCTAGACTAGTAAGCCAATAATATATAAGTCCCTGTTCATCATGCATCGAATGCATACAAAATTTGCTACCTGGCTCCTTCCAAAGCTTCAAAGCAAAGAGGATGACCAAGCAGCATTGTATGAAATGCAATACAAGCTATAACCCTCGTAATGTTCATGTGTACTGTAATTGTGTTGAATAGAGTTAATAATATTTTGTTCCGTTTCTTTCTTTAGTAACAAATTTTTTGAGCCATGAAACTTGTTTCTATTTGTAATATATATTTTTTATTTTTCGATTGCAGTCTGCTGGACAAATGTTTAGTTACTATGTAACAGTGACTATAGTTTAGTTGAGTATGGTAAAAGCCTTTTTATCTGTCTGTCTGTTTTAAGTAAATGGATTTGGACACTGTTTGACAGAACACCATGAAAGTCGATATGAATATGTATGTTTTCATGGAGAAGGTTTTTATGTAATGTATTTTAGTATCGTTCCCAAATTCATTAGTTTTGCGCTATTGTACTATTACAGTAATTCTAAAAATTCTATCATTGTTACAAAGTTGCAGTATCCCCCAAGTAATAGAATAAAAGATATAGCCTATATTTTATTTTGACATCAGCATTTGAACTGGTTTTTTACAAATTGGAATCGAGATTTATAGCTGTATGAGAATTGAAATGGGGAGTAGAAATCAGACTAATGACTGGGACCAAAATTGAAAATGGGACCGAGGTCGAAACCAAGTGTGGAACCAGGATCCGAATCAAAAGCGTGACTGGGACAGAGATCAGGAATAGTAGTGGGCCAAAAGGTTCCAAAGCCACTATTAGCTTTGGAACCCTATAATGAGCACGGTCCGAAATGCTCTTGGCGAGTTCTTTTTATCATTTACACCGAAATCACACTCTAATAGGTTCTTAATATGTCTACAAAATTGAATATTATTCAGGCCTACGGATGTAGATGAAAACTAAATTAGAAAATCTACAAAACGGTCGACCCTGCAGACCATCTCTGAAACTTTTCACTGTGGTATTTATTGGTGTATTTTCATGCCCCATGAGTTACAAATATTGTCTATGAGCTTTGAGCTCAAAAATTTGGAACACGGTTGACCCTTTTCACCAATCCTCGAAACTTCTTACTACTTTCGAAATGTTCAAAATGTTAAAAATGAAAAAGTAGTAAATTATTGAGCTCATCATGTTTAATAGATTGTTTTTAATGATTTTTTAAGCTCTCTGAGGTCAAAAATATAGTTCTACTATTTTTTGAACTCTTACCATTTATAAATTTACATGTATTAATGAAACTCTTTTTTTTTTTATTTTTAATTAACCGTATCTCTCAAAGAAACTAATAATTCTAATGCAATTTGAGACGATCGAAGTTGTTTTTTAAAGAAAACAACTAGTTAGGTTTTAGAATTTATCAGTAAAGTGCTTTAAAAATATACTTAAAAAAAATTTTTGAATAGTATTTCTCCAACAATATCTTTTAAATAAATGAAAGAATCAATTTTCATTAATTTAGCAATGATCGATCAACATTGTTTTTTAAGGAAAACAATAACATAGATTTTTTAATCTATTGGTAAAATAACTTCCAAAATATTGTACGAAAACACTTTTTAAAACATTTTTCTTCAATAATATCTCTTGAACAAATCAAGCAATTTTTTGCAGTTTGCAGTAATCAATGCAACTGTTTGAGTAGTAAAAGCTGATTCGAGTTTGGTATTTTTTGAGGTTCCCCAAAATCTATCAAGCAAAACTAGTTTGAAGTTCTAGGAAGTCTAAGTCTAGTGGATGTTTTTGAATGTCAAAAATATGTTTCAATCAGTTAATCCGTCTAAAAGTTATGAATTTATATATCTCTCCCCTCAAACACACACACACACACAGAGATCTAGTGAAAATTAGATATTTGAATATCAGGGGGAAAACACTAAGTTTGCAATTTTATGAAAATTTTCCAATTTCCATAGCAAGAAGTTAAAAAGTTTATTTCTTCATGTAATTTACAAATTTTTGAAACGCTAAAATGAAAAGTGAAATTTAATGATTTGATTAAACATTCAAAATGAGTACTTAGACAATACCTTGCATATTGTGGTGTCATGTTAAGCTCAGTGCATTTATGTATTGTATATTTTATTGAAATACAGTTTGATCTCGATAACTCGAACCTCGTAATTGGAAGTCCTCAGTCACACGGAAGAAATTGCTATTCTGTACCTCTCAGACCTTCAGTATGCTATATGTAAAATTTTCAAACTTTACAATTCAAACAAAATGTATAAGATAACAAAACCTTATATCGATAGTAGAATCTCTATTCTATAACTTGAATTCCAAAAATAAGACTTTGTAGGTCTAAGTTAGTAAAAGATAATGACCTCTTACCTGGAATTCCCTGGGACTCATATCAATAAAATCCACATTTGTTGTTTTTGTTCTATTGTCTTCTATTTTATTTTAATTAGTCAGCGAGCAATGATGTTTGAAAGGTGTAACATAGGTGTAAAATGATAAAGGTAAGTAATGGTTTGGCCATCTGCAAAGGATGAATGAAAGTAGACTGACCAAACAAATCTATAGAGTGAAGGTGTGTGATGGAAGGTTGGTAAGGGTCTCACAAGAAAATCTAGCCAGGCTGAATTGGTGGCACATTAAAAAAGGGGCCCAATTTTAAGTATGTAAAACTGACTAACTTGTATGAAAAGATTGATGGATGTCAGTGTAGCAAATGAGATATGCATGAAACTGTGCCATGCGGAAACCTGTGGTCTCTGCTTATTCTCTGAGAAATAAGTATGATTTACAAAAAAAAAGGATATTTACCGAGATAGAGTAATGATATACTAGAATTTTATAGTTTTTCAAAATAATGCAGGTATTGATTACTATTATTAATAGAAATTTATAGAGATTTATATATAAGTACAGGAAATTTTTTTTTATGTTCTTGCTAAATGAAATAACTTTACTCATCCAATAAAGAAACTAAAGGCTAATTCAAACAACAATAGAATTCCATACAGTAATAAATGAATTAAGTAAATGACAATTTAAACTAAAATGTGGATTTTTAAATGAATAATTTTATGGTAAAAATAAAAGAAATAGGAAATATAAAATTAGAAAGCCAAAAGACCTATATCTGGCATACATGAGCCTACATTAAGGAAACGTATTACTTACATGAACTTAATTCCTAAGTATTAGCTCTTCATACACACATGTTAAACAGCTGCACATAAACTTCTTAAAACTCTAGTCTTAAAGTGTTCATCTGTTCCTTGAAAACTTAACGATAGTCATTAGCACAGGGCAATTTATTTCTGTCCCAAATAAACCGTGCGGCGTCGACAGTTCGCGCCTTTTTTTAATCGCATTTTTAATCAGTTTTCGCATGTACAAACGTCTAAAATCTACCTTGTTTGAGACTTAATGCGATATTTTAATCACATTATGACATTTTTAGGGAGTATTATCCAATTTAAATAGAAAATAAATCATTTTAAAATAAAACAGCGGCACTGGAACATTATTGATTTTACCACTCAACTCTGTATTTAACCGGACTCAAAAGTGGAGTAGAAACACGAAACACTATAGGGGATAAAACGACAGCACTTTAAAGGCATACGTAAATCGAAACTTGTTACAAATTAGGTCTTAGTTCATTTTCAAGAAGACAAAAGCTAAACAAATGTCAAAATGGCGGCGAAACATTGAGCTGCTGTCTTTTCTTCAAACATATCCGATTTAGTTTATCCAATGGCCGACAATGGCGCTAGTGTTGGCGCATGCGACTCAAATGATTTTTTGCATGTAATAAAATTACATATCTTTTGCTCCTATATTATATTATTTAGGGCTATTCGGGTTATTTTGGAACAAGATTATTATTTTAGCACAAAAATGACCACGTTCATAGGAAGAAGAATTAATAATAAGCAAATAACATACCTACATAAAAAATCGTTACTCAATTTATTTAACACTTAATCGTTTTTCAATTACTTATTTCATTAAAAATAATATAATTATTCAAGTAGTTCTTAAGCTTTTCATTTTTTGCCAATTTCAATAAATTTTGTTGTGGAACTCATGTATATATTAGCTGTCAAAATTTCAAAAGTGAAATGCCAAACAGTATAAACAGTATTTAAAACTTTGGTTAAAAGTAACTGAAGATCAAAATTTTTTAGAAGTTAAATTAAACCTGCTTAAAAATGTCTGGAGTGTCAATTACTTCTCGTGAAGTGAGTTATTTAATCGATGGGCTTTTTAAAGTTTTCCAATAGTTTTTGTAAAAATCATACGTTTATTGTAATAGTGTTGTTATATGTGATAACTTGTTCTTTTTTATAGTCGAATGTTGTCGAAGCCAGGCAGGAGTTGGAAAGTCTACGAGCTCTGAATAACAGTTTGAAATTGTATTTAGAACAGCTTCATACTTACAAACAAAGCCTAACAACAATGACAAACAATTTCAGTGAACTTAAGACTGTTAATGAAGAGTGGGTTAAAGTTTTAAATCTTAATAAAAAAATGTGATATATTATTTGTATTTATTTTGTCTATTTAGATGCTGGTATGAAATCATGGATATCAGTACTGTAAGCTACACATATATATGTATATATACTCCAACAAACTTGGCCATCATACCAACAAATAAAAGAAATATTCTCTATGTAATAACTTTCATAAATGATGTTCAATGTTAAAATTTGAAATTTATCAATAAGGTGTGATTAGATTGAAATTCATTATTATTATTATTATTATTATTATTATTATTATTTAATTTAGAATTATTATCCTTAGTCAATAAATATTGTAAATAGATAATTAGTGTTTTACATAGTCTGATGGAACTTTTTGTTTCTTCTATTTCAAAAATACAGAAAAAAATGTGATAATTTAAGGAGCAATGACTTGTATTGTCTAAAATTTAGTTACATAAACTATTTCATCATTATAATTTTATTTCAGGTTTTCTATTTCAATTTGTATCTATAACATTGTTAATACTGCCATCTTCCTTAGGAGAATGAAATTAAAAAAAATACGTAAGTACTGTTTGTTTTGTTATTTGACAATAGAGTGCGTAAATAAAGTTATATATTTCGTCTAATAATTAATTAGACATTAAATTAGAATTTCAAATTAATAAAAAGATACCTTTTCTGTTTTTTTTTACATTTGGAAACTCCAGGCTTGCCATATATCTATACTCTCTATCAATGTTCGACACCATGTTTCAGGTGCCAATTGAAAATCGCAATTGGATAAAAGCAGATTATCTTCTAGATGGCCTGGGTGGACAAATTTGCCTCATATCCATAAACTCCAATTTTTAATGAACCTCCTATGATTTCATATTAAACAAACAAAACAATTGGTTCTGCCTTTGAGGTAGTGGTCAGTAATTACTTGATTTTTTATGGAGATAGCTTCTAGAAATCTGGACTGGATTTAAACGAAATGTTTACTACAATCCGTAGCAATTTCTATTGTGCTGAAAGTTCAAACTTTATTAAAGCGGGTTATAGTGTTGGACTTAGAATAATTTATTATTAATGGTCGCAATATCAAGGTATTTTAAAAATTGGAGGGATTTTATTTTTGTTTTTCCATTGAAAGTTCCATATATTTTAAGTTATTACACAATATTATAATTTACTAGATGTGTCTTTGCTCACGAGTTATGCCTTTTAACAAATACTTTGGTGAAGGTAAAGTGAAAACGATGTACTTCATATGTGGTAAAATATTGCAATGATATTTCATAAAGTAATAAATGAATAAATTAATAATTACTAACATTACTGGTACATTTCAATTTATATATTTTATAATAATATAATATGAATAAATAAACTGAATAATATAAATTCATACCTATTTCCCAGAAGGGTAAACAGAGAGGGAGCATTCTTTAATAATTATGTGAGGTGGTTTCTCGATGCCCCATCCATATGAATTTGTGAAATTTGATCTGAGCTTTTCTTCCCCTTAATCTCACATGAGATTACTTAAAATGTGTAATTTTAGTGTAAATACATTAATATGCGCATAATTGCTGTTGCATTTATTCAAAAAAACATAATTTTTATTAGTCAGTGACTACTGGAACCAATATGTCGATGTGATTTTCAGTAAAATCATCTGTTCCTTCGGCCTCATTGAATTAGCCATTCTAAATCGCTGTCGCTTGCACACAGAAAGTCAATTGTCTGATAAATACTTTTGTGTAGAATTTAGTCACATTTTAGTGAAAAAAACATGTTTTATTTCATTTAACCCATTTTTTTTTACAATGTTGCACTGTTTCTTGTCAAAAAAATTTATGTGATGTCCTCATCACCATGAAGATTGGGTGAGATTCAATACGACCTCCCACAGACCATACCCTCACACACAAAGACTACACATTTTCATACAATACAATCTTCGCATATTCTCTACTATTCATGATTTTTTTCAATTCTTAAAGTATAAACAATTCTCTCAGCCCCTTAATGTCGTCACCTCCTCGCATGTTTACGTTTCAAATGCATCTATTTTTAGGGGTGAATATTTCAGAGACAATATATCTTGTTCGGTTTTGTCGGACATGAGATGCTTACTACTTATTGTTTGTAGATAATTATTAGCTGCACTCAAAGAAGATTTGAAGTGACCAGTCAAGGGATATACATTATACCGAAAGTAGAGTGCGGGCAGTTATGTTTCTACGATTGGTGTGTTCAAAAAGTAAAGTGTGATCAATTAAAAGTTTCTAAATGGTTCCATACCAATTTATTATTCCCCTATATTGCTGAATACATACTTTCTGCTTCGCTACTTATTTCACTTTCATTTTATCTCAATCCTCAAACATCAATAGAGCCGTTACGTAACAATATATTTGTGTAAATAAATGTTCTCAATGTGGTAGCAGCGTTTGGAAGATTCAATTTATGAAAGTGCTTCGGAAGATGATGTCGATGTATGTAGAATCGAGAACTTGTACAAACAAAGATATTTTTGTTAGTTTTTTCACATTTATCTTGACTTAGATAGATGTCTTGTAAACTTTAAGCGAACATTGTGTATACATTTTATGCATTTGTATTACAAAAGCAGCTTTAGCAATTTCGATCAAAATTTGTACTTTGATAGTGTTTTTATATGAAAGTATCTATATAGATATTTCTCTTAGAAAAATATGAACAAAGAATATTTTTTCTAAATGTTGCTTGATAGTGTTATCTCGTCGAATTTTGAGGTAAAATTCTACGAGTATTCTCTACGAGAAATATGTAGAATTTTACCTCAAAATTCCACGAGATAGCATTGTTGCTGCTATGCTATACGACCATCCGTAAATTACGTCACATTTTAAGAAAGAAAGACGGAAGGTGTTCAACAAAGTGTGACATGTGCGACAAGGAAGGGGACGAAAATGAGCCTCGTGACGTCACATAAAATAACAAGAATCTTTAACTCTGTCTCGTTTCGGTTGTTCCTCCGTTGCGATCGGTCGCCTTCGGTTAGTCCCCTGGACCACCTGTTTAGTGTGTTACTGCGTGTTTACGTTTCAAATGCATCTATTTTTAGGGGTGAATATCTCGAAAGAAAATATATCTTGTTCGGTTTGTCGGACGTGAGATGCTTACTACTTATTATTCCTTGGAGTCGCGTTCCGTAGTGTCGGGCTCCGCGCGTGTACGAGTGTGTGGGGTGCCGCACAGTGTGAGTCGCGCGGCGGCAGTTAAGCCACGGGCGTCCGTCCCGGCGATATGATCCGGTGACCCTGCCGTCTGCACGCCGAGCCCGCACACGGTTTCCGTATTTTCACACTCCAGATACCGATCGCTATTTTAGTTATTTCGCGTGTTTTACACGCGTAAGTTGTATACCATTGACTACGTGAAAGCGACCGCATGATGATCAGCATGACCTTTGGGGACGGGTTTCGCTCAGCGTCACGGTTAGCGGTCAAACTCTGTTATTGATGGTCAATCCATTCCGAATTTAATTCAGTTATGGTGCGTTACGTCTTCACGTAACGGGTATAGGTCATTTTATGAATTTTAACTTTAAATTCAGTGATTCAAAGGCCTAATGCCCTCAACCGGAACCGTTAGTTTTATAACCGCCTTTCGCGGTGTTTTGCCACCCCCTCCACTACTAGTTTTTTCAAGCGTCGTCTATTTTTATATCTATTACACACGTTAATAGGTAGTTTTTAGTTATTTTTGCCTCTTCCCGAGGCAACACCGTCACCTATGACGTTATTACGTCATGGTAACCCGGAAAGGTTCTTGACCTTCGCGCCGTTGGCACTCCTTATGCCTTCCGGCCGATTAGATGAAGTCTGAAAAGCCTACGGGCTAAAGACATGCGTCTTAATGCTTCAGGGAGTTTTTAGTCCGTGGTAGTCGGACACACCCCGTACGTCCGGGCGCACGAGCAGCGCATAATGGGTTTTTGCCTCCTTACTCTTCGCACGGGCAGAAATACAAAAAAAAAAACTTTAACTCTGACGAAAAACTTGATTTTGGAAAAATTATTTTTGGAGATTCTGTTTTTATTTTAATAGCGTAAAGATTTTAAATTGGTATATATGTGACGTCACACCAGAGGTGGGGGAGTCACATAAACGTGATGATCTGCTAGTGAGATCTAAGAGATGATCCGTAGAATTTTGAGGTTTTTGTATAATAATTGTGCCATTAGATGTGCTATATTAGGTTTAATGTAACTTTTTAAACAACAGATGGCGCTAGGTAACATTATTAGCATGAGAGTAGACAGCCGATGAATTTTGCATATTTTGTTGTGTATCATGTATCTAATTATTTATTTACGAAATAACTTTACATAAATGTATAAAATATAAATATTTTCGAAAATAAACTTAAAAAAACTTTTGCCGGGGGAAGCTCCTTACGTATACCTACGGCAAACTAAAAATATGCCGTCCATTTTTGTTTGTGTAGAAACCGAGCATAACCGCTGGACGGATTTAAATGAAATTTAACACACACATATAGAATATTTTCTAGATTATACGTATAATATTTCATACATCCCAATGATGCGTTCCTTTGCAACAATTTACAAGAAACTGGAATCGATATCGAAAATAGAAGAGACAATTGAGAAAGATAACGCAATCGGTATTTAAAGGAACGCAGAACTGGAAAACAATTCTGAATGGAATACAATAATCGAATAGCAATGATATTGAGATTATTCAATATATAAAATAAAAAACCGATAATATGTCCACGCGGGCTGAGCTGCGGACAAAAGCTAGTCACGATAAAACTGACTCGTGTGTTGTCTTCCTTTAAAAAAACGAACATATGCCAAACGTCTAGACTTGAAATTGAATATATTTATTAATTTATGTATTATGAATCAACATTCATTTCGAAAAAAAAGTTTCTATCAATGAAAAAATGAAATTTTTAGTTTCCATGAGTATGCAGATAATAATCAATGCGAATATTTTATAGTTGCTGATGTCTAGTGTTCACAAACTGGCCAAATGCATGTCGGACCATGCTCATTATAGAGTTCCGAATCTATTGTTACAAAGAAATGCACTACAAATAAAAAGTACGTTTTTACTTAATTATAAGCATTTTAATCTCCTATAACTATAAAAACCAGTGGGCATGTCGACTATTATTATTAAACTAGTGTAAACTAAAATGTATCAGCAAAAGAACGTAACTTCATGGCATTTACGTCTTATTGTTGAGAAGCTCAGTTTTTCGGCAATAACTCAAAAACAGTATATTCCACGATGTGGAAGATTATTTTCGTTGGAAGTATTTATTAAGCGTTACCACCGTTATTTTGACGTGATAACGTCTTATAAAACGATGAACGTCGGCTGCACGCACGAAAAAGCATGACTCATTGTCGCGTTCCGCCTGAGCCGAGCGTGCGAGCGAGAGCGCGGAACAAGCGACAGAGAGGGACGATCGGCCTAAGCGTTCGGCTTGTGACGCATCTATCTCTTTACTGTATAATTTAAGTATAAAAATATTTGAATTAACGAGTGCTAATAAATGTTAATTTATCGAAAACATTGTCATTTTCAATTATGTAACTCCTTTGTATTATACAAAATAATGATAGTTCAATACAGTTCATAAAAAAATGAAATTTTTCATCAATGTTTTCTTATAACATTATCACATAAAATTATCGTCGATATTGATATCAGTATCGAAACCAATTTGTTTTCAAATTTTTCGGACATATGGTTTAGAAAATAGAGGGGAAGGATACAATTTTTACATATTTAGAAGTGATTATTACCGAAATTAATGGCGTAATCAGAAAAATTGTTTAGAAACTTTAAAGTGTTTATAAAAGAACTGCCGAAGTATGTATCGTACGTTCATGTTTCCTGAAAAAAATTTTTTCAGCTTCATTTATATGTGTGGAGAGCCCCCCTAGAAATATTTATTTTTGTTATTTAATCACCAAACTAAGTAACGGCTCACACAAAACACCTACATATGAATTTCATTAATATAGGTCTTGTAGTTTTTGAATAAAATGCCTGTGACGGATTGACATGACGAAACCATAAGGGTTCCGTTTTTGCCATTTTGGCTCGGGACCCTAAAAATTATAGGGTTTAGGGGCACTCTTTTTTAAAAAATATCGATATCGATGAAACGTAAATATTTTTTTTTTGCTTTTCGCCTAAATTGTTAATGATGATAGTACTGCAGGTACAGAACCGGTTACGAGAGCAGTTTTATTATGTATCACAATAATTCCTTGCTGTGTATCAGTTATGAGATATATTTATGGATATATTTTTATTGGGGATTGACGTCACAACCTAACAACTAGTGCTTTTTCCGACTACAGTTAATGGAACTAAAAAAACGCATTAATAATTTTATGAACATTACATTAATAACAATATATAACTAAAATTAGAATTGGGAACTTTAGAAGTAGGACAGCTAGCACCCAAAAGCGCGACATTTATTAGTATTGTGCTCAATACGGCGTGAGTGATTCGTTTTCGATCAACAAAACTCTATTATTGCCGAAGTTTGGCGATTTTCGAGCTAAACTTGTCCCGGTGACAATTTCAACGAATTACTAGAACAATATTTTCCCTACTAGAAGTATCTAAGTGGTTCTAATTTGGACACCGTATGTGGCTTACTCAAAAGAACAATACACACCGACATCTTACCTGCATTTAGTTATCCAAATTAAGGACACATGCAACTCGTGAGCACTCGAGTTTCCTACACGGTCCGACACTTGTGTGCATTGTAAGTGTGTGACACACAACATTTAGGTACACAAAAGGGTGCATACATATTTAACGGAAGCATATGAATAGTGACATTAATTAATGTCCTAAAGACATAATATTTAAGGTTACTCTATAGGAAGAAATATGAAATTTTTCCAAATATTCCAAGAATAATTAAGAGGGTGCCTTTATCTATAGTTACATATAATAAAATGGTAAGAAAAACAAATATCTATATTCCATACTTTTGAATAAAGTGCAGAGTGGTATGTATTATATAAATAATACAGACTCCGAAATGGCTGCTTTTAAGATTTTTATATGTCTGTATATTAGTCTGTTTGTTTGTTCAATTATCTATAAAAAACTAATGAACCGATTCTAATATATTTTTGTAATGTTATATTAGCAGTTATCTACTGCGTAACTTAGGATATAATTTATCACCCTACATTACATAGGGGCTAGACGGAGAGCGAACTCCAATTTTCTCTCTTTATTTTGAAGTACCTACTGAATCTATTTAGACTAAAAAAGACCCAATCCCCTCCGCCCCTCCGGGCCGCTCTCGTGCCCGGTAGGATAAATGGACCCGGCCCGTGCCGGGACCCGGTGACTTCCTATGCCGAGACGATTCCCTTAAGGAATCCTCCATAGGGCAGGTCACGCGCCGTCGGCATCCCTAGTGTCGTCCGGCTGCGTCTAGTGAAGGTGTCACAACATTCCAGCTAGCAGCCCTGCCGACCAGTCATTTCGGCAGTGGGATTTTTTAGTGGGTTTCAGTGCACGGGTGTGCGCTATGCATTTTTGCCTCCTCGTCGCAAGAGAGGAAAAACAAAAAGCTCCCATATCATTTGTAGTAAACGCTTTCCTCTCCACTACACTACATTGCCTGCATAGCCGCTACTTTATTTATCTGCTAGTCCTAGTAATATTTACAGTTTTATCCATAAATGTCGGGTTCATTTAAGTGAATTTGTCATAAAACGTTAAAAGTATTTTTTTTTATATGAAATACGAGCCCCAGTAACAGTAAAAGTTATAGCGAGAATATAAAAGCTGCAGAACTAAATGCAGCATGACCTGGAAGTTTTCATATTTTTATTTATTTAAAAATATTTTAATACAAAAAAATTAATAAACTAGATGTTTTACAACTGCCAGGCGTCCTTCGATTGCCCATTTCTTAAATAACATTTTATTTTATTACAAGAAAATGTTAAAAGTATCACTCAAATTATATACGGCTTACATTAGATAGTCAAGCAATTAAGTTTCCGAAATAAGGGTATCTCTAAAAGCATCCGTCAGCCCAATAACCCAAGTATAAAAAAAACTCCTCATTGCAAACATGGCAGAGATAAAACTTGTATAACAATTGTATGAACTTGTATATTGATTGTATGAATAAGAACGACTTGTCTGGAAAAATGTGTTTCCTAGTACACCAAAAGAAATATCACAAACACGCCCCACGTTCTTATTTCGGTCTGTCAAGTCTCAGGTCCGTCTTTATTCTGCTCCTGATGCAGCAACACCAAGTGCCTCTTGACATCCGATAGGAGAAGACAGCAGTATTAGCATAGTACGATTTCTTTCCGGACTTCAAAATCTCAAAAAAGTCCAGCGGGTCTAGCATGACAACTTAGAGAACAGTCTCTCTATAATACTATCGTTTAAATTGGTCATTTTAGTGTGATAAGGGTGATCCTATAGAATGGCGTTTGTCTAAGGCGTCATGCTTGGCCCGGCTGGTTTATATCCTAATTATTTTCTAGTTTTGGGTACAGATGGTGATTTGTAACACAACGGTTTAATTTAAAAGTTTCTTAACCATTTTTTCAAAATAAGTTTTTAATGGTCCGATCGTTTAAAATCCAATTCAGGGAGTTTATTTGCTTTTTTTTTATTTCGGCTCTGAAATCAATATTTATATTTTATAATTTTCGTTTGAAACTCGTTTTACGAGGTTTTATGAGGTAGAGCCATTCTGTGATCAACTTGGCTGCAGCACGACAATGAGCCGGTTCGACCTGTTAGACACTACGCACTTACAGAATACAGAAGTAGTAGCTACCGCTGTTGCGTTTCGTACAGTGAGTGAGAGTTTCAGTTTTGTTGGTCTACTGAGGGAGTATCTAGTCTATCAAATGTCTCATTTCTTTCTAAAAAAGTCGACAACACAGCAATGACTCCTTTGGGGGTGTATACGGGCAGCAATGATCACTCTGGTGACCCGCATGCTTGTTTGAAATGCTATACAAAAGACACTTTTCTGAATATTATACAATGTTATGATAAAAAAACAAATAAAGGTGCATATAAAGGCTGGTAGATCTTTTAATTCCAATTTTTCCTCGTTTTGACCTCCCTTACTTTCATTATGAATAAACAGGGTAGGATGATTCCTTCCCGATAAATGGACGAAATATTCATAAGACAGCCAAAAAAGAAAAGGAAATAGGAATATAATTTATAACCGCCGTCAAGAAATATTGTTTTGGACTGGTGTATGCAGAACGGCGCATGATTTTATATTCATCCTTTACGTGTTTTTAAAAACATTTTAATTTTTTTAAGAGTTAAAATTCTATAAATACAAGTGTATTATGTAATTCTACTAGGTATATAATTGAAATACACATTTATTTAACTTAAATAAATAAAAATAAATGAATAAACGAAAGATATCTAAGCTTATAAAAGGAATATGTGCGATGGAAGGGTTGGCACTGGGTGTCTTAAAAAACCTTGCAGGTGAAACTAAATACCTTAAATAAAGGTCAAACTTTAAGCACCATAGACTAAAGAGCTTCTATGAAACCATATTGAATGGATGCCAGTGAAGCAAGTGTAGAAGTGGTGCTGTAATGCAATATAAACTTTAACCAGATAATAAAGATATTATATTTTTTGTATTTCTATTTGCCTTTTAGAAAAGTTCACATACGTGACATAAAACAAGATGTGCTTGCAAAGTTATACAGGATACGTTTTTATTAAAATACAGTGCACAATAAACTCCGAGGAAAAATGTAAACAAATGCAGACTATGTGCTATCTCATACCAATGCAACAAAATTTGAGTGGTAGACTCCGCATCGATTCAATTAAAGTATGTCAAAAAGCAATTACCGCATTTCCAGGAATAATTAAGTATAGAATACAAAGGATAAGCGGACAGCATTTAACCACAATCGTTACGCCGAAAGAAAGAAGAGTATGTGATAGAAGAACCAATTTCTAATATTCTGATCGCCCAGAATCCGTAAAATCGTACATAAGAGGACTTAATGCTTTGGAATTACATCATGCGAGAGGTAGATCGATTGTACAATATCTAAGTAATATTTTAAGCATAGAAAAATTACATAAGTTGTACAATGAAGATGCACATAATGCGCCCGTAAAATATGACTTTGTTCGCCGTATGTTTTACGCTAGCCTCAAAACGCAAACTGGATTGCTATACCAAAATGCCAATTTTAAGCGACGATTGTATAGATATAATTCAACAGTATATCAAGGATCATCACATAAATTTCAAAATAATTCCAACCTATTTCTCTGTGCATTGCTGGAAACCGAAGCTAAGAAAGTATTTGAGCAGATCTTTTCGGCCATATTTCATCTGCTAATTAATACCAGTTTTAAAAACCATGTCACTCATATTAAAAAAAAAAAATACGACGGTGTGGGAAGGGTGGCAAAATAAAAACACAGTAGTTTTGGGGATATTGCCCTGTTGGCTAAAAACAAAATTTTCGTGTGGCAACAAAAAAAAAAATACGATAATCTTCCCTATAATACGGCATTCATTTTGTCCTCCTCGAAAGGAGATCTGACCTTTGGAAATATTCGTGGAACACTTGATATATTTTAATATTTTTTAAAAGTACGGAACCGTTCTCGGACTTGGCTGTGACTTTCGTTTTTATAATTGCGTACTAAAAACGTACTAAAGCCAGCGGAATCTTGGCATTTCCAATTTAATGCCTCTGAAAGATTTTTTTTAACAAATGATAAAATTAACAGAATTGCTGGCAAAGGGCTACCTCATTACACATATCTGAGGTAATAAATATATCACGAGGGCGTTTGTAAAAGAGTGGAAACATACAAAAATATCGAAGTTGTTACTATGAATATTGGAGTTCCTGTTGGACCAGAAAAGTTAGACGACGTGCGGAATCTCCTGCTAAAAGACTTTGGTGAAGATTGGCCTACTTACGATTATCTACACTAATACAGTTTTTTTCAAGAAGAATGAAATCAAACCGCTGTAGAAGAAAATGATAATGAAGAAACGTTACTACGCGAAGAAATAGGCATGAATGTAGTAAATGGATAAAAATTGTAATTTTCTTCATGAGATTTTTAGATAAAAATTACTTTGAGACTATTTCAAAACTGCCCACGTTGATTGCATGAAAATGAAAAACTGGCTATGTTTTCGCTGAGAATTAGATGAATTTGATGAACTCCTTATCGCCACCCTACAATTAGATATTCTCTTCCTACCAAATCTAAACAAAAGGTCGATAACGAACCTCTCTAGGGTTGCGAGTGTCCATGGATGGCGGTGATCAGATCACTTACTTTCTGGTGGCTTGCAAACTTGTTCGCCTTTCGAATGTAAAATAAAAATTGTCACCGACATCAAGTTCCTATGATATTCTGATTCGCTTTTAAATTGAATTATGATGGGACTCCCAATTTACTAACGAATTTGTATAGAAAACCATTTCGTACTATAGACAATTATTGCTGTAGAACTCTCAGAGTGAGTATTTTTGACCATAGTTTCTTATATATATATATATTCTTTTACATAGGTGGATTAATTTATGTAAACCGTATAAGTTATAAATAAATCTCGATAAAGCTAGCATATTTATGGAGATAAGTTTGAAAGCTCGCTTTCATCTCCTGTTGAATGGGTTTGTAAGTGTTTCTGCTTGAATTTTATAGAAATTAATATGTTTCAATTATTTATTAAAAGCCCGAAAGTTTTTTAAGAGTTTAAAAAGTTCTTTAAAGCTAGAATATTTACTTAATGATTAAAAATAATCACAGATTTAGCCAATTAAAGATTTGGCCAAATTCTCCGCTCCATCACCCCAATCCGTCATCATCAACCCTCTTTCCTACATCCTTCCCTTTAGGTCTTATAAAAACGCAATAGTGATTCTTTTAAAGTTGTGACTGTCCATGGACGGTGGTGACTCGCCTAGCGGCTGGCCGGCTCGTTTATGGCTCGCCCTTCGAACATCTGATATAAAAAGTTGAATTTATATTTACTATTGATTATTTTTTATTCCATGCAATTTTTATCCTTAGTTACCTCTCAAATCAGACAATATCTGAAGTTTCAACAATAAAATTAAACTGATTTTATTTTATTTATATAATAATCGATGTAATCACATTTGACATCTTTATGTAGGCAGAATTCATTTTAATGAACATCTTACAGACTATATAAATATTTTTAAATATTGTAGATTGTAATTATATTAAAATAAATATAATATTAAATTCATATAAAAAAATAATAATGACAAAAACAAAGTATGCACTTGCACATAATAATAGTTGTTGGTGACAATTACTCACGAAGTTTTAGCAATGAGATATTAATTTATAGTTGATTATAAAATTAGAAAATAAATTGTATTTCATACTATCGTACAACGCAAATATTTCAATACCAAAATAGTTTGCGTAAGAATTTTCATTAAAACACAAAAATTCTTTTCTAATCACTGGATTTCATTTGCAATAACGAATTAAAAAAAAATTAAACCAGATAATGAATCAAAACAAACACCGCTTATACTGCATAACACCGTCCACGGCGGTCAGTGCAAAGGTTATTAATTTCAATATTTTGTGTTATTATGGCTTCTGACAGACTATCTTCATACACTAACAGCGTCCATAGCTATGCAATAAACAGTGATATCACAATAAATAATGAAACTCGCACAAAATTATGGCAACCTACTCCCCCCTTTCAAGTGATTAGCGTCACCCTTCCACACCTTCATTAATTTAAAGTTCAACGAGCCTATTGTCTGCTATTTCGCCTTGCAGATCCTCATATGCGTTGATACCAAATTAAAATGTTAATGTTAAGTCTTCTAAGGCTCATCAGTTAAAAAAAACTGTTCTCAACAATAATAAAATGATGTTAGGGGGCGTATTTATAATGATTTTAATGAAAAAAAAATTAACGTCACCACGTTACAAAAAAAGGGGTACAAAAGTCAGAAGCCTAATCAAACTTAAGTGGCCTGAAAAATTATGATTGTGGTTTTTTGAAAGCCGTGAAACTTAAGCCTTAAGCCAAGGCTTATGTTAAAAGAAACTTTCAATAATAGATGCGTGAATAGTTCACTTAAGTCACTATCAATTTTATTGCACTACGGTCACTATATTAATGACGTCAGATACAGTGTTTTTTTTTAATGAAAACGACCACTCGTACTTCTCAAAATTATATTTTCTTCTTTGTTTCAAATCATACAAGCGTTTCTAAGATTATTAAAAAACTCATAATCGCAATTTTAGAGTAAGTCTGTTTGGAAATAGAAATTTGCCTGAAGCGAAGAAAACTTAGAGTATAGTGTTAATATTATTTCCTTTTTCTTCTTTACTATAAATTTATTTTTTCACCCGACGTAAAATCTTTAACAAACAGACGACAAACAAACGAACAGACAGATAAAGAAAGGGATTAATGAAAACGGGATAAAGTAACATAGATTTTCGGTTTGGTAATGTTTGATGCACTACAGGAGAGTTTTCGTGTATACTTTGTATATAAGATCGAGGGCGGCTTGTTTCCAGCCCAGCCTCCGATGGGCTTCTAACAACTTCTAGCAACTTCCATCAACTAGCAACAGCTAGTCAGTTGCTAGAAGATAGCAACCGCTTTTCGTTACCGAAGGCTTTACGTGACTTCGATTTACGTAGTGGGTGAGTTTAATCCGATTGCAGTCAGAACACTCGTTTGAGTCCACCTGTGATCAATGATCCACAATTTCAATACTGACCGCTGCATACACTTCGTTAAACCAATGGAATTCAAGCGTATTTGTGTTTCATTGTCACCCATTTCCGTGAGGTGTCGAAGGACTCCAAAGACGCAGATATGCATTGCGCCAGATACTTATAATGTCCTGAAATCATAAAAAGGGTTGATCCAATCCAGCTTTATATTAACCAAAGTAGAGGCTTCCCATTCTTTTTGATAATTTGTCAAAAGGCTTTGTTGTTAGCTTTGTAGACTACACAGATTTTTTAAAATCTTGGTGTTTTTATATTTATAAGATTCTTAAAACCAGGAATCTAACAAATAAATTTTTCTATAGGCTCAAGAATTTCATCTCGCAAAACGGTTATATTCGCAACTCCAAGATTATTAAATGTCGTTTGATAATTGTTATTTTTATCACTATTTCTAGTGGTCTTATGTTTTGAAAAAAATGATGGATTCTCAACATCCCCTTCAACTGGGATTGCTGGCGATATATGATATCTCACACACTTCAACATACCCATAGTGCTGTCATATAACAATCTCGATTAGCTAACAAATAGAATGTTCCACCGAAATGGCCTGTCTTTTTGAAAATATCCATTTTTAATTACCAATATTACTCTGTTCAAATTTCAGCGTGCCTCAAACATGCTTTTACGGTCTTTTTCCAAAATATCTTGTCTAGTATCTGGCTAGGTTTTAAACCTTACTAAATAATCTAGCTTTTTTTCTTTATGTATCGACCACTCAAATATTAAATTTAAAAAGGTAACAAATTAAAAAAAAAATCCCAGAATATTTTTTACGAAGTAAATTTCACTTCTTTAAAAATTGAACGCTCGGTTAGGCTCAATTACCTTTCAGCTAGGTCTACAATTTTGTATTTAGCTGAAATACCCACCCAAAAATGTCTAACATTTCACTGTGTATAGAGCCTCTCCTGGCTGTACGTTGCTCGAAAGCTGGATCCGCCCTTGGGTTCCAATTATTTAAATATTCTTTTAAATTAAAATAACATTGCAATGTAATTTCTATTATCATTGTAAGCTCACGTCTATTTCCCAGAAGGGTAGGTTTTCCCAGATTTTCATATGGTACTATCTTTGCATATTTCTCTTGCTTCACCGACATCCATCGATCGTTTTGCGTAAGCTCGTCAGTTGTGAATAATTAAAATTTGACCTTCTTTTTAGTTTCACCTACCCGAGTGTCTGTCTGTGGGTGTATCACCAATTCTTCCAAGTTAAATTTGGACTACTTCCCGGAGTCCTATTATTCTGATTTTGCATACATATACAACTCGGGATGATAATGATGTCATAGAGTTGATTTTATGATGGAGTTGGAAGGTTGCCATAGAAACCCTGTAACGAAACGTGATAACCCCATCGAGTTTGGACTCATTTGAATTGACGCGACAATCACTTGGGTTTTCGATCATATCCAGGATTCGATAATGATGTCGGAAGGTGGCTACAGAAACTGTTATGAAACGACGTAACACAATCGAGTTTGATGTAGTTTGCTTTGACAAGATCCTAAATTATGTCCAAAGAGTGGCTGTGGCCTCAGGCCTACCTAATGAAACGACACTTGCCCATCGTGTTTGTTCCCGTTATTTCGCTAGCACCCTACATCTGGGTACAAAATTTTGACTTTCCATCAAATCGAATGACAATGTAGATGAATTTCTTAGATTTAAATTTAATTGCGTGCAAATTGTCAGAAGCACAGATGACGCTAAACGATATTATAACACCATATGAGGATTTAAGTGGCGATAGTATTATTACATAAAAAAAATACATGCGTTTCATAATGAATTCTAACAAATATAATTTTTATAAATAAAATACATAGATTAGGCTAATTATGTTCAACAGGAAAATATTTGCAGTGGTTTCAAAGCCAATAAAATATAGATCACGATACGTGAAATTTTTTCGGCCGTTATTGTGACAACATATGGGATCCATTCAGGTATATCGACGTCCATACAAATGTTTTTCAATATTTTATTTGAATATTAATCAGAATAAAAGTTCATTCTAAGAGTCAAAGGTGATATTAATAACGTCCTTCTTGGTTTACGTATACGTAAATGATGAATAATGTAGTCCAGAAAAATGTTTAACTTGTCGAAACGCTTCGTGTTTATGAGGCATACTCCACATTCTCTAGTCCGAATCAGATACCTCTTCGACCGTCGTTTAACGTGCAACAGGTGACGAAAACTGTTTTATCTTGAATTGATGTTTTATTTAAGAGAACAAAATAACTTCCCGTGATAGCAAATCGGGACTGCGAGGACCTATAAGTTTGACAGGTGTGCTGGCCACAAACTCCCTTGTTTTCAGTATGGAGTGCGCGGGCGCAGCATCGTGGTGAAACAGTCTCAGCAGCCCAGAGAGGCCGGCGTCCGGTCACTCGCCACCCACAGCAGTAGATACAACCTTCTGGCATACATTTGGTAACATACCATTCACCGTAATCACCGTTGGTGCTCCGTTGATTTCGTAAGGGAACTGACTCCAGATGACCCGTTAAAAAAAAACTTGCTGTCAAAATTCTGCCTCCATTTCTCGCTAACTTCACTTCGGTGGGCGTTAGTACATTTTGTAGCAGCCACACGGTCGACCGACGTTCCGTTTCTGGATCACACTGATAAACGCATGATTCATCGCTCGTGTTAATCGCACCATTAGAACTTTAAACCCCAACGCGTTAGGTTGTTCGGTATTCAGAATGAAATTATTGTTGCGCCATATCTCTGTCGGGGTTCGAGTGTTGAAAAACCGAGAACAACAGGAAGTATTTAATTATATTGTATAAAATGCACTAAGAACTTCTAGAACACTTTTAATTTATCGCACTTGATTTGTTAACGCGCCGATCGCCAAGAAAAGAACTAATTATCAACGCTTGAATCCGGCATCTATTCTAGAAGATTACTTGAATATGAACGGGATCATAAATTAATATATCGTTTTCAGTTACTGAATGTCCTCGAAGTTCATTCACATTTCTCGAACCAATCGGCAGTGCATACGGAATCTTTGCTTACGAGATTCGCCTATTCTCTCGGATTATTTTTTATTGCCTAGCGCTCTTATCCTCTGTGACGGCCGTCAAAGAGCGGCCACCTCTTTCGTTTTCCGCTAAATTTACAAGACCGCGATTAAATGAATTCAATCAGCTGCGGCAAGGGCTGTTGTCTTTGAACACTGTTCTAAGGCTTTCAACTGATTTTTCCGGTTACTTAAAAATTTATAATATTATAGTACGATACCATCCCGTGGAATTATTACGGCTGTTAATACATTTTTCAGGCAGAATATTATAATTTTATTTTTAATAAAATGTGGAAAAAAAACTGACACCGCTGCCGATCACGATTCAGATATGTACAAAGCCGGCTGAAATGCTGGTATCAAAATAGAATATAAACTATATTACTTGAGGATATAATTTTTAGGGTTCCGAGTCAAAATGGTAAAAATGGAACCCTTATAGATTCGTCATGTCCATCCGTCCGTATGTCACAGGCATTTTACTAAAAAAATACAAGATATATATTGATGAAGTTCTATGTATAGATGTCTTGTAAAAACCAATACTTATTCTGATAGTTAAATAACAAAAATACACATATGTAAAGGGGGCACTCCATACATGTAAACAGCAACTGAAAAAAAAGGTTTTCAGCGAACATCAACATATTTCGGCACATATTTCGACAGTTGTTTTAATTACCGTGATTTAATCGCCAGCTTCAATTGTGTCCCATTATTTCTAAACATAACTTTAAAAGAGTATGAAAAAATATGAAAGATAAAGCTTAATAAATACTTACAACAAAAATTATTCTGAACGTTATCGGATATAATGTTTTTGAGTTATTGCCCAAAAAACTACGTTTCTGAACAAAAGGATTTAAGTGCCGTGCAGATATGCTCTTTTGCTGGTGCACTTTAGTTTACTCTAGTTTAATAGTAATAATTGACATGCCTACTCGTTTCTCTAGTTATAGGCGACTAAAGCGCTTATAACTTTTGCGCGTGTAACATTGATAAAGTGTAACAACGTACTTTTTTCATCTGTAGTGCATTTCTTTGCAATAATGGCCCCGGAACCCTATAATGAGCATGGTCCGACATGCTCTTGGCTAGTTTTTTTATATACCCAATACATACATTCTTATCTAGGACTTTGGCTATGCTTAGTGGATGTGGACTAATATGGACTAATTCCATTGAATCAATGGAAAATGTTGAGCTAGAGGAAACTAGAGAAGGTAAAACCAATTTCACGACGGCCTCGTAGCGATCTCCTTTTTGTGAGATTCCGTAGTCAACACGGACCTTTATAGTTTCCCCATCTTCGTCCGTCCGTCAGTCTTTTCGTAGCTCAGCTCAGAGATTCTTAGCACTAGAAAGCTATAATTTGGCATGGGTGCACATTTTAATAGCGTCGAATAAATCGGTAGAATTAAAAAAAAATTAAGGGCGTCTCATCTACATGTAAAAAAGGGGTTCAATGTTTTTTCTCCCGTCTACCCCATGGTGCGAGGCATAGGTATCGCTTATTCAAAAACATAGCAAGTGTGTGAAAATCATTTTTCTATTTAGGAATTCATTTGAGACACCAATTTTTGTTCGAACCAAGAGGCGGGGCCTAACGGCTTGGATATGTGAAAAAATTAGCGGCGATAAAGCGATATTTCGTACAAAAACCTTTGAAAATTACTTAGATGACGTTGTTGGTCGTGTGAAACAGGTAGTAAATATAAGTTTTAGAATCACGATAAATTGTGGAAATATAAAATCAAATAATCACTCGTTAATACCCGTTCTATGTAGGCCCGTTTTTAGGCTTTATTAGCTATTAAGCCGCGATCTCAATTAATAAATTTATTGTATCAAACAAAAAATTCCCCTTAAGTCCGCATATTGTGGCGGGCAACCACGTAACCCTTACGCTGCGTCTGTCCTGACACGCACTGGGTTGGTTAATTTTTTGCGACATGCGTGTTCCGCCATTGTATCTATCAAGTCATCAAAGCGACCAAAACGCACTTATGCACACACACAAACACATACACACGCTCACGCAGCCAGCCAAGTTCTTGTATCTCGCGTCGGAGGCTGGCTGCGTCTAACGGCTGTGACTGCTGCAAGTAATACCGGCCTGGGTTAAGGTTAGGCTTTGTGAAGTTAGCTTACACTGTACGCGAGAAATGTCAAAACAAATTCAAATTCAAAATGTCTTCATCTCATAGATTACAAAATAATACTTGAAATACGTCATAATTTTTTGCGAATCTACACTTTACCACTCGTTCGGAAGGCAGTTTTACCTCAAGAAGAACGAGCGAGAAACTTAAGGGTGGCTCTTTTCTAATTTGCACATACAAGGTCAAAACAAATACGAGACCATCAAGAACGAAACAGCCCGGTAAGAAGTCGAGCCGCTTGTGCCCATGGATATTTGTCTTCTAAATATTCAGAAACTGTATAATACCCTTTTTTACTGAGTGATTGTTTAATAACACTCTTAAATTTATGTAGGAGTAAATCTTGTATATCTACAAGAACCTTATTGAATTTGAGCACACAGAGCCCTCTAAATGAATTTGTAACTTTATTTAGTCGACTACTATTTCCTTTAAACATTTCTAAATTTTTTTACATATGTATAATAAATTTTCATAAATGAATTGAGATACCAGAGTTAAGATTCCAACGAAATAGAACTTCTATATTTTGACTTTCTGTTGTAATGTAACATGATTGAAATGCATTGCTATAACTCCATCGCTGGAGAAGAATGTATAAAAAGCGTAAAAGACGCGAATGAAGATGAAGAATTGGCTTTCTTCTCCACAGCGGGAGAACTACGGCGAGAAGATGGCAAGTGAAATTACCTGACTCCCGAAAGCCTGAACTATTTTTATTTAATTCATTAATATTTCATTCAATATCCTTCTAGAAAAGCTGGCCGAGACAAGCTTCGCTGGTACGTCCGTGTGACAAGTACACCGGAAACACAGTGTGCACTAGGAAGTCTAAATAACTGAATAACTGTCAATACGCCTCGAAGAACACGTTAAGCCTCCGGTCACGGTCTTTGTTATCGCATTTATGAGAGCGGTCCTCGTCGGCCCCCGGCTCTATTATCCCCGTAGAACTAACTGAGTATTTAAGCTTTGCCCTTGGCCTGAAATACAAATATTGCGGGAGTGGTATACCTCTACATCGATAACAAGAACAACAACGAATATTAATAACAACTTGTTATTAATATTCGTTGTTAATTTTTCTCTATTAAATCCAAAATATCAAAAACAAGTCGGACAGTTGTTTCTTGAAACTATTTCTAGCAGACGATTTTCGTCAATTTTCATCACCGACTTCCGACCACACGTTCCGACCACGACGACCACACACCGCATTTGAAGTCACATAAGAAAATAATCATACATCATAATTTCAATACGGAACGCTATTCACGTAAGTCCGGCTCGGACTTGGCCGGCCGTGGATTGTATTCCTTTTCGTACGTTTGTCGTTGACTGTACATATGCTTCTATATATTTCAAGTTACTTATGCGCTGGATTAAAATAATATTTTTAGTTTTACAAGCACGTGCTCTTGCCCACCACAAACTATATTAAGATTCAGCAGGACACGTAATTACCTCTTTCAGCCCGCGGTCGTGATGGTCTGAAGTTTGTCCTACGCTTTTGGTGATGCGCCCTACCTGATTGTCACGCGAATAGAACATGGCATAGAGAGGATTGTTTGATTGTTACTAATATTTATTTACAGTTTTTATAGGTATAGAGCAGTTACTAATAATACATGAATAATTATTTTTATAGTTTCATACAAATATACTGTGTCTAGACTTCAAGTTTCAATGCGCTAGTAAAAACGCAATAGAATGATCCATTTTCATATAATACTTAGTCAAAAATTATTGCTAACTTTTTATAGCGTTATTAAAGTACATTGTTAAGTTCTTAAGATTTACTTTGCTATAGTTTCTACAAATGTAAATGAATCGAGAGCCGCATTAAATTAAAGAGTTAAAAAAAAACTACGTATCCTTTAGGGATGCTGTAAATTAATAAATAAATAAAATAAAAATAAAAAGCCTTTTATTTCCCAATATAGTAACAGTAAGGTAACATAACATTTTTCTTTATGTGGTTTCTAAACCTATGCAACACTTAACAAATCTATTAGTATAAGTTAAGTATTATATCTATAATATATAATCTATATTATTCTACTATTCTAATTATCTAATATTCTAATGATTGTATAGGAACCCCTCTTCAGGTGAAGGCCTCTTCCAATTTTTGCCAATTTTCTCTATTTTGAGCTATTTGCTGCCATTTGGGCCCAGCAATTTTTTTAATATCTTCTTCCCAGCGTGCGAAGGGTCGCCCTCTACAGCGTTTTCCTTCTGGTCCTTTCCAGGATGTAATTTTGTGTGTCCATCTGCCGTCTTTGAGCCTCGCGACATGCCCAGCCCACTTCAATTTTAGTCTTAGTGCGTGGTTTAGTGCATCTATTGTTTTTGTTTTGGATCTTATATCAGTGTGTCTAATTTTTTGTAATTTACTTATGTTTAGCATGCTGCGCTCTATTCCCTTTGGCACGTATTGACTTTATTTTTTATTTTATTTGTAAATTTCCACGTTTGGCAATGTAGGTTAAACATGGGATGAGGCATGAATCTGTGACTTTCTTTTAAGATTTATAGGCATATCGCTTTTAAATAACTCTCTAAACTCAATATTTGTTCCATGTATTTTAATTCTCCTTTGTACTTCTAGTTCATTACTACTTTGGCTGAAACCGACTTGTTTTCCTAGGTAGACGTATTGCTCAACGTATTCTAGTGGCTTATCTTTTAGATTTATGTCTTTTTTAGTGTCGTTTGACATGAGTTTAGTTTTTGAAATGTTTATTTCAAGGCCCACCTGCTGCTAGTCTTACAAAGGTCTTCGATCATGACTTGAAGTTGAGAGCTGGATTCGGAGAACAGCACTAAGTCGTCTGAAGCGAAGGTGACTCAAATATTTGCCCTATATATATAGCTTTTTTCCAATCTAGTTCGCCAAGTGCAGTCTCTAGTATGGCAATAAATATCCTCGGCGAGACGGATCTCCTTGGCGAACGCCTCTTCAACAGGGAATGTGGGTCCAGTGGTTTCTAGTTTTACTCTACTTGTGCATTTTCCGTATACCTTCTTATAACATCTATATATGACTTTTCTACATTTTGAGCTTCCAGAGATTTCCATATACTGTGGTGTGAGACTGTGTCGAAAGCTTTTGGTAGTCTATGAATGCTACGTATAAAGGTCTTTGAAACTCCTGGTATTTCTCAATTATTAGCTCAGGTGTATGGATGTGGTCCATTGTACTGAAACCCTTTCTGAAGCCAGCCTGTTCAACCGGTTGTTTTATTTCTAGTGATTGACTTATTCTCTGGTTTATTATTGTAGAAAAGAGTTTATACACAGTTGGTAATAAGCTTATGGGCCTGTAGTTGCCAATGTCGTTAGGATCTCCTTTTATATAACAAAATTATGTTAGAATTTGACCACTCAGACGGTGTTTCGAGAGATTTCATTATCATATTAAATAGTTTTGTCAGTGGCTCGGTTAATAAATTATGTGCTGTCTTTATGGCATCGTTGGTTATACCGTCAGTGCCAGGGCTTTTGTCAGGTTTTAATTTCATTATAGTGTCTAGAACTTCTTTGCACTCTATCGGAGCAATATTTTGGATCGGTCTTGCCTGTAAGTAGGACTTAGTACTAGAGGTTTCAAAGCTTAGTTTATTTTCTGCGGAGTACAGTTTTTTGTAAAAATTTGTTGCAATATTTATGATGTCTTTCCGGGAGTGTTTCTTTTTGTTTGTATCTGTTAAGCTTTCGATCCAATCTTTGTATGTCCTTAATTCTCTGTATCCCTTTTTTAAGCTTCCCTTTAGTTCTAAATATTTTTTGATGGTATTTTTCCTGTGATTTTTATAATCTCTTTTTATGTACTTGTCGGTTAGCTTATATAAAGCTTTAAGTTCGTTTTTCATGGAGCGTGTTTTATTACTGCTTTTCTGTAAGTCATGCCTTCTGCTTATTAGATTTTTGGTACGTTCTGACAAACTTCTTGTGTTTGTTTTTGCTGGTGTACCCTTCTTTGCGTTACGAAGGCTATGTTGGATGGTGTTGATTAGTTTATTGTAATAATCTTGTGCCGTACAGTCTGGCGTCGTGTCGTAGAGCTGGCAGTTGATTTTTATCAAGTTTCTGTATTCTTTAATTTCTTCTTCTGTTTTAAGAGTGCTATATTGAGTATTGCAATATCTGGCTCTACTTTTATTGGTTTTGTGAGAGTGATTTCTGCTCTTAGTGGTCTGTGATCTGAAGGGTAATTTATGCTTAACGTTTCTATATTGTGAAACATTTGTGGTCGATTTGTGAGTATAAAATCTATTTCATTTTTATATTGACCACTTGAGAGCGCCAAGTCCATCTTCTTTTGGTTTTTCTTGAAAATGTGTTAATTATAGCTAATTTGTTTTCTAAAGCGAAATCAACAAGACGCTGCCCTCTAATGTTTCTTTGTCCGTATCCATTCTGTTTCATTACTAGTTGCTCGTCATTTTGCGGTTCTCCTATTTTTGTTTGAAATCTCCCATCAAAATAAAATCTTTGTGCTATTTCGATGGCTTTGTATGTGGTTTCATAGAATGCGACGATTTCTTCTTCATCTGCGGCTTCTGTTGGTGCATAGATTTGTATGATGGTAAGCTTTTTGCCTGGTAAGCTAAGATGAAGTAGAGCTACTCGTTCTGAGAGTCCGATGTAACTTTCTAGGTATTGTTTGAGGTATTTCTTTATTATGAAGCCTACTCCATATTTACCCGGTGACTCTCCAGTGTGGCAAAAGATAAAGTTTTCGTACTCTGTTATCTTGCTTCCGAGGCGACGAACTTCACATAATCCGATGATATCGTTTTTACGTTTTTAAAGCTTCGGTGAGTTCAATTAAACGTTCTTGTGAGGAGAGTTCTCACATTGTACGTGGTTATGTATAGCTGGTTAATTAAATTGTTTTCTTTGGTTGATGAGTTGGTTTTAATAGTATTGTTGGAAGGTTTTGGTCGTAATCTTCCTCGGTGACCGGCCGGCTTGAAGATGTAGAAATTCATTTTGTTGAGTTCTTTGTTGTGTTTGTTTGCTGAGAGGTGCTGTTAGTTGCTATTTGTTGTTGTTGTTTCTTTTATTTTTTCTTCGTCGCTCTGTAGGTCTTTCTTGTTTACTAAAAGTTGAGCATTCCTGGTTTAATCACCCTTCTGAGATGCTGGAGGATCGTTGAAGTGTTGTGTGACTTTGAACGGTTTTATTTTTTAGCTGCTTGTGTACTGGTACTTGAAGTATTTTTTGGCAATTTTTTCATGTTGTGGGAGATAGAGGGTACCTTTTCTATTGTCCGTGTGGTCGGCATCTGTTTTGTTATGTTTAAGTACTACCAGCTTATCGTATTTAATGATAGCTTTGTTCCCTTTTCCAGCTCTATTTTGACTTGTTCCTGAAGCATCTTCCTTTTCTGTAGGACGTGATAAGGGTAATCATCTTTAAGTAGTAGTCAGTATCATTTAGAGCTTTCTTTTGCATTACCTTTATCTTGCTACCTAAAGTGGCGAACGTGACTGCTATCGGACGGGCTTGTCGGTTTTTCCTATTCGTCTGGCAGCTTCTAAGTCATGGCAGTTTATATTTAAAGAAAAATATTTTTCCAGGAAATCGATTAGACTGTTTTCTAGATGTGAATAAGAACGTTCATTTTCTCTATACCAAAGAAAACAACGTTTCTTTGTCTTGTTTGTCTCTCCAGCTGATTTAACCTTTGTTCTTGGTTCTCAATTTTTATCGAGTTTTTCCTGATTTTTTCCAAAGTTTTAATTTTGATCCAATATTTTGTTTATATTTCTCGTTACTTTCTCCGTAATTTCGTCTGCGTTCTTTGTAATAGTGGTTTTCTGTTCATCTAAATCATTTTGAATTTTTCGAAGTGCTGCCAATACCTCTTCCATTTTTGATTTTTATATTTTTAGTTGTTCTTTTTAGCTTTGCGCCCTCTATTAGCGAGTATTCGTATAAGTCTATTGTGTTAAGCGTCCTCTGTTGTTTTAGTCATGTACTTTTCCAATTGATCTGATATGATTTAGCAAAATTTGCAAAATTTGCAACACATTTAGGTTATTTTTGAATAAAAGTTGAATTCTCGTTGAGTTCGCACTGAATTGTGTCGCACATTCATTACAGAATTGTCACACTATTAACTGGTTGTTCGGAATAGCCACTATTTCACGTAAGTTTGTGGTAATGATTCATGTAAACAGGAGCACTATTTTACTGTTTTTTATCACTATTTATTGTTTATTTTTCACTTGTTGTTTGTTCACTGTGTTTTTTGGACACTTATTTCGACGTTTTTTCAGTACTTTAGAGTATTTCCCACTTTGTTATTTTTTAAGATCGAATTTATACGGAGTAAACGTTACAAGCTGTTATACGTGGCACAGTCGCGCCCTCTCTCTTAAATTAATAATTGGATATAATTAAGGTAAATCCTAATAAAAAAAAGCATAGTCTAAAGAGATATGCATCATTATTGTAATTATACTGTTCATTTAATTGGAATAATAATGTGTGTTAATAAAAGACAAAGCGACCTACTGACAGTGTTTTATTATTCGTAATAGTCAGAAATAAAACCTGGGTTACGTATTAGCGTATGAATATTTTAGAAGAAAGAATGAGAAATGAAAAATGATATTTCTTTTTCACAGGCGCCATTAAAGGAAATAAAAAATAAACCATTAAAATAAAATTATGTCACACAATCATTTCACATTTATAGAATTTTTTTCATTTTCTTTGTATGCCGTCGAAATAAATATATCGTGTTAATTTTTTTTTCGTAAAATTTATCTGTTTTGATAGAACACCTGCATTGCCGAAATTATTAAAATACAGTATATAACTTCTAGTCCGCAATTCAATTCAATTTAGGTGTCTAATGTTAGATACCTAAAGTGTCATTGCAAACCTAAATTGAATTGAATTAAAAGCAGTTTGAAATATCGATATAAATAAAATGATGTATACTTGTAAAAAGAAATACTGAAATAGGAATCATTACTATACTTATGCAAAATATAGACAAAACCTTGAACTTAGGTTAAATACCAAAGAGTGAATGAAATAGCATTTCTCATTTTTCTAACTTCGTTTTTAGGCAGAGAAACAATGACTGTTTAGTGAATTTGAGTATGGAACTTAAACGACTAGTTCGTTTCAATATAATTTTTTTTTGGTTTTAAGTTACTAATATTTTTTACTGACAAACTAGTACTGTAACAATTTAATTAATTAATTAATAAGTTTTTATTATTATTAGTATTGAATGTTTGTTCCTGAACGTAGATGTGGTCACGTTAACTAAGTACGTATTTTATTTATTGTTTTCTTTTCATGAATATCTAGGTATAAATAAAAGGAATGTAAATAATATTTCTATTATTTCTATTAGATGTTTAGCTTAATTTAAAGTTATCGCAGTGGTCATGAACTTGTAAAGGAGAAATTTATGAAAGCTCTTTATTTAAATTTGAAATCATATTGATTTTAAACAGCGTTCAATTTATTAGTTTTATTGTTTGTTGTTACATAGGTGGAACAAGTTAAATTTTCAGGATCTGATTACACATTTGCGTTATCAATCTATGGTTACCACTGCGTCCTCTAATTCAATCGCGACATAGAAGACAACGCATGTGCTTTGTGTACATTTTAATAAAAAAGTACAAATGGAGAAGTAAGTGCTATAATAGGCCATTGTTTCTTGTATCCTTGGGAAAAGAATATGCGAAGGTTATGGGCATGTCAAGGTCATATTATGGTTCATTTCAACTGAGGATGATATCAACCTAACTTGACTCCTTCAGCTCAATTTCAGAAGGTTACTAGAAAACGATACATGGAAAATAGGTCTGATATAATAAGTGATGATTGACTTAATCGGTTTGAAAAAATTTACAAATCCAAAGTTCTGATTTGTTTCATAAAGGTCACAACAAACTGTTTATGCAGAACTTTGTTTTTTTTTTCATCACACTGAAAGTTCTAACAACATTATTACAGTCCCGTCGTCGATATCGACATAAAGAGTAATTATAAACAGACGCGGATCTAGAATTTATGTTTGGAAGGGGTCATAGATAAAAGTTGCTCCAATATTGAACGTGTTATTTATAACAAAAAATGTACTTGGTTTTGTATCAGATGCGAAGGAGCGGTCATGATGTCCCTTAATCGGTTGATAACAAATAAATAATGATACTTTTCGATTGATATTTCTTAAAAAGATAACGTTTTTGAAGAAACAATAGCAATCCAAATTATCTACTTTATCTTGGTTACGTTACGGTATAAACAACTAATTTTGCAGTTATATATTATTGTTCCTTGACCTGTCATTCAGACGTCAATTATGGCGAAAAGAAAAAAAATGCTGCGAGATTCCATATATTTAATTGCATACCCTTTAATTTCTATTAAATATTATTAATTTGTAAATTATCAGTTAAACTTATTGCTTCTGTATATCAATAAGAAGCGATCTTGAATAAATTTAAAGACATATAATTTTACAACTCAGTACTACCATTTCGGACTTATTTACATTTTAAAACAATTATTTTCATTTTTTTATTGTTACAAATTCACGTTTGTTTCTCAGAAGGGCGGGCAGAGACTACGGATTTCCATACATCTCTTTTGCTCGATGGCTTACGTCGTTATTATTTAACTATAAGAAAAGGAAAATCCTACCAAAATGCTTTAATTAAATCAACATACTATATTATATATCCACAATCAATCTCGTACATACACTTTATTTGTGGCAAAAAAAAAATGACCAAGGGTATTTATTTTTAATTATACGCCTTTAAAATCTGCTTAATGAATAAGCAACGAAATTCAAGATCGGTTGATCTTAAAATATGTCGCACTTTTAGAGATAAATTATTCAGAGAATGGTTGTTAATTATTTATGAAAGATTCGAATTTACACGTTACCATATGCAATTGTTGACTGTCATAAAGTTATTCACACTATCAGTTTGTTATTACCTTATTTGCGAAACTGTTCGGCCTAAGTTAATGAAAGAAAGGAACAAAGCTAAATAATTAAATTTTATTCGCATCAATTCATATTTTTTTATTATAGATGTTCCTTATACACTTTTAGTACGACTTGCGTTTCCAAAAAGAAAAATTATAAAGTAAAATGTCTTGACTGTGTAACGTAATAAATTACGTTTAAACTGATAGCATATTATTTAAATAATTCAATAATTATGAAAGAAATTGCCATAAATTTTTGTGTTTGAGTTTGCAAAGGTATTTCGAAAACTGTGAAAAAATTTAGCTTCTTTTAGGATAATTTTGGGAAAAATCATAACACGTAAAAAATTGTAACACATAAATAATTGCTGAAAATTTTTTCGGTTTTGTAGATGTTTGAAGTATTTCTGAGAGGCAATTGTTTATTTTAATTTTAAATTAGCCGATTCCAACATACAAGCATTCTGGTATTAAATCATATTGTTAAAAACAATTTGTTATCACACTGATATGATTGCGCACATTATTAATACGGCGGCAATGGAGCTTTGCTTAGCGTCTTTCGAGTTTACCGTGATGATATGAAAACTACCTACGGGAAAAAAATTACATTAAAACTACTTAAATATTTTATTTAATTAACTAAGTATTTATCACTGGATTTACATTATGTAAAATACAAAATTTATCTGTTGCCTATTCTCACGTTAATAATATCACGTAGCGCCATTTATCTAATCAATATCGAGTAGCACCATTTGTCGATGTAAATCAAAAGCGTAATTACCTAAAAATTCTACGAGATGGCACTGTAAAGCAACGTTTAAAAATTTTTCTTAATCGAATTTTCAACATTTATATCACATATAGTTGAAAATCAAAAGTTTATGAAAATACAATATTACATCGATATTGGTGTAGCCGCTTTTGAAACACCAACATATAAATCTGTATACACATCGGAACCATTCACTCAAAATAATAACTAAATAATTGAAACCGAAAACCACCTTCCGGACGAGACGCATTCTACCGCTTAACGTCCTACGTAAGACTCACGACATATTCCAAGCATTATTCGACAACCAACAAAATAAACATATTTTGTATTCGTTGAGCATTCTGCTCTATGGCCGTCGTTGTTCCGCGGCGTCGGCGTCGCCGGCACCGCCCACTTGTTACCTTCCGTTTTTGGAATCTGGACGCGTGCTTTGCGCCGTATAAAAGCCCGCACGCGGCGCGCGCGACCACTCGCCCCCCGCATCCGACGCGGCGCAGCCTAATTAAGACCGCCAACGAATCGAGCCTCCGAAACTTCGCCGAGAAGGTGAGTTATGATGGTCGAGATGAATTGACTTAATTTAAGCCGTTTTTCGGGCCGCGGCCGGCGATAACCCCTTTTTTTGAAAAATGAAGACTAATCATTTTTGTCTTTTTGGCGTTCTTTTATTTGACGTATCTCGTTTTGCACCGAAAACGATCGGTTTGGAAAAAATGATCATATTGTAAAAAAATCGCATACAGAAAATACTTTACTGATTGAAAACATATTTGATAGATTGGCTTTGCTGTTGACGATTATATTACATTGCACTGTCTGATATCTATTTAAATATTTGTTAAATTTAAATATTATGAAAAATGATACATTTTTAATTATGAAGGCGGTGAAAATTTTGAAACTTTAGACACGAGAATGGTATGAATTCATGTTTCGGTTCAGCAAACGATAAATTGCAAATTTTAAATTTTTAAAGGGCAATGGAAACATTGTATGTTTTGTAATGTCGCTTAATTGAAAATTATTTTAATTTGTAATTGGACAAAAAAGTAACGTATGATTTAAGTACGATAATACAATAAATATTTATATTTCTTTTTGTGCAGATGTATTTTATAATGTGCAAGACGATTATTACGAAACATTTTTTTTAATACTTTTTACGGTTTGTAAATGTTTTGACGGTTAACCAAGTTTTTCATGTTTTCAGTTTAACTCATTATACATACTTACAAACAGAATACGATTCAAAAATGGTATAACGAATAAGCTTACTATTGTTTTTTAATTGGTACAATAAAAGAAATATTTGATTGAAAGTGATAAATATAACAATATTTATCACTTTAAATCAAACACCAAAACGAATAGGATAAAATAAATTATAATATTTATATTCATAGAAGGTTTTTGTGTAGTTCTGAATTGGATTTTTTTTAAAATTTACAATATTAAATGACATGCTTAGCATCTATTTATGATACAGGAAATTCAACGTTCAATAATTTATTAAAAATATATAAGTATCTTAAAAACAAATGCAAATGACCATAGATTACAGATTTTTGACATATTTTGGATAACGATATTTTTGTTTTAAATTTTAACTCTTTTAATCTTCATAGAAAACAAAAAGAGATAAATAACAATTTGAATTATTTGAAACAATTATTCCTTAATTATTTAGTGACATACTTAACAAAAAATAAGAAATGAAAGCTAAAAATATTGTCTTTAAAGAAAACATCGTACTATTCTAATGAGTCACTAGTAGGTTCTCATTTGTTCTTTATTAACGCATGACGTTTATATAGTACGAATGCATATCGCTGTTGTCCCATTCGTGATTTAAAAAAAAGGCGAGGCCAAATAATCAAATTAAAAAAAAAACACTTGGAAAGTGCGAATAGGACTCGAGCCCTGAAGGTTCAATACAAACTTGGTCACGGATTTTCTTTTTTACGGTTCCGTATTTCTAAAGAAAAAAGGAACCCTTATAAGATTACCTCGTTGTCCGTCTGTCCGTCCGACTGTCGAGACCCCTTTTCTTAGGGTCGCGTTGAGATATCAGGTTGAAATTAACATCAAATAATATTTAGGTGTTTGATGTTAATTTCATGTTAATATGTAGATAAGGAATCCCTTACAGTTATAAAAAATCAAGATGCTAAATCAGAGTAATAAAAAATGCGGCTAAAATATAGCAATTTATGCCCGTATATTTTAAAACTAGCAAGTAAATCCATAACCTATGTGCGTATGTCGTAGACTGTACGTATGTAGATATTTCATCCATCAAGAGTTTACATCATTTTTGTCCGTTTTAAATACCGACACTGGCGATGTATTGGGCCCGGGAATTCCGGGAGTCTAGCTGTCTCAAAAAAAAAAAATCCGAATTTTCCTAACAACATCCGATTTTTTTACAAATTTAGTCAAAAAATTTGCTCCCACATATCGGTCTACGTAACGATCCATACACCGATCGCAAATATGAGTCAACAAAAGATATCTTCTCTTCTGATACAAATACCGATTAACGACCTCCAAGTTTGTTCTTCTACTCGTGCTGTGAGGTCCTTCTCCTTGCTAATTTTCATGATTCCACATCAACAGGAAGTGACTTGTAGGTTTTAATCTACTTGCGAATGTCAAAATATAAGACATGAATAGCCTTGTTGCACGCACTCTGCTCTCAATATGCCGTTATATGACGATTCTGCAATATAAAATCTTTCTTATTTCCCAAGTTAGATGCAAAATCAATGAAAAAAAAAGAACTGACCAAGAGCATGTCAGACCATGCTCATTATGGGGTTCCGTAGCCGTTATTACAAAGAAATGCACTACAGATGAAGAAAGTACTTTGTTACACTTTATCCATGTTATGCGCACAGAGTAGTTATAAGCATTTTAGTCGCCTATAACTAGAAAAACAAGTTGAATGTCGATTAAACTAGTGTAAACTAAAGTGCACCAGCAAAAGAGCATATCTGCACGGCACTTACATCCTTTTGTTGAGAAACGCAGTTTTTCGGTAATAACTAAAAAAAAATGGTATATCCAATCGTATTCAAAATATTTCTCCTTGAAAGTATTTATTAAACATTAACTTCGTTATTCTTTTTATATTTTTTGGACATACAGTTTAGAAAATGCAGGAGGGAGGGCACAAATTCTGCAGTTTCGGAACGATTATTTCCGAAATCATTCACCTAATCAGAAAAATTGCTTAATTTCCTACAAGTGGTCTTAAAAATCTACAAGTGTTTTTTAAGAATTGTCGGAATGTTGCCACTTGATGTTTGCTGAAAAATTTTTTTTTCAGCTTATATTATATGTATGGAGTGTCCCCCCTTAAAATATTTATTTATTTTATTTAACTACCAAACTAAGTAGAGATTTATAGAAGACACCTATAGTATAAACTTCGTTAATATACGTCTTGTAGTTTCTGAATTAAATGCCTGTGACACACGGACGGACATGAAACTATAAGGCTTCCGTTTTTTGCCATTTTGACTTGGAACCCTAAAAATAGATGTCTTTAAAACTAGATGCACTAAATTACATGATCAGCGCATTTTTATACATTTGCTTTAGTATGTATTTAAAAAAAATGTAGTTAAAAAATTATAAGTGCGGCTGTCCGTTCGTCTGTGTACTTGTCTGTCTACACGTTTTAGAAAAATATACGCTGTTGATTGTTATAAATCCTTTTAAATAATTTTTCATTCATTCTGAGGATGAACCCTATTTTTTCTCATTATTGAACTCATAATCGTTCTGAAGATATTAACGAAATACCCTGGTTTCCTGGGTTCTGGGGAAAATTATAACCGACTATTTCTGGTCTCCTATCCTCGGTTTCACTTCATAAGGCGTCAATAGAATCTTATCAGAAATGAAATGAGCATTAAGAAATGGTCCACTTTCGGATCGTCCCAATTATTTTATTGCTTTGACTTGCAAAGCTTGATTAAAGCTCCAAGGGACCGTGGTAGACCAAGTTTAGATTATTATCAAATACTTAATTCGGTACTGATCTGAACTCGATATTAGGAGGATATGAAGACAAGGCCAGGATGATCGGTTTGAGCTTAGAACGAAGCCAGAGAAAGCGAATGATAGTCCACTTCATACTAAAAAGAAAATTTTACTCCTAACTTTAGTACGCACAGTAATCACAACACGCAGTCACCGACTACCGCATCCGACCTGCTCCACCTTGGCTACTCCATTGCTTCGACGCGTTCCCGAAAAAAAAAGGATCTCGACAGACAGACAACGAAGGGACATTGTCGAGTGTTTTTATCGGGGTACCTACGGAACCCTTAAAGTAGGAAAAGCAACTCGAAATCGTTCAAATTCATTTTAAGCGAGTAGAAATCAAATTAAATTGGCTCAGCACAATAAAAACGAGCCCGTGTTAAAGGACTTTTTATAGGGTTGCGCGGTCAGCGGGGAACCCTGAAAAGCTGAAGGTTCGTCTGTCGTAGTTTGTGACAGCCCTACGTCCTTCCACTCCCACATTTGCCGAAGTGAAAATCCGCTTTAGCATTGTCGCTTTGTGGGAGAGGCGGTTTATAAAAAAAACAAATTTTGGAATGACCGTTTTAGTATTTTAAAAAGTCTAGGTACTAAAAAAATGGTCCACCCTTTTTTGATGAGGAATTTTTGTTTCGTTTTTGATATTGATCAGGTTACGTGTTATGTCTTAAATGAGTGTCCGATTGGGGCAGATTTGTTTTATTGAAAATTAATGCCTATTTGAATCTGCACGTTTGTATGTATTGTGTATATATAATTAGAAAAAAGTTCATATATGTGTACTATATCAACTATCTGGTACTCATAGTACAAGTCTTGTTGGTTAGTTCGGGACCAGATGAAGGTGTGTGTATGTCCGACGGTACAAAAATAAATATAAAAAAATTTAAGGCTTACACCGGGAGGGTCCATCGCCCCCAATTTTTATAGTAATGGGATTTTTTATGGTATAAGAAGTAAACGAGTTTGCGAGCCATCAGAGAGTAGGTGATCACCGCTGCCCATGGACATTCAAATTCCTGAGGAGTTACTAATATTTTGGCGGTTTTTAGGAGAGGATAAGATATCTGATGGAGGCAGAAATAATTCACCGATACTCTCACTTACTGGAAGAAACGCAACAGCGGAAGCTGTTACTTTACGTATGTATTTTGTGAGTGTCCCACGTGTTGAGTTGGTCAGTTTTCGTGGTGCAGCCAAATTGGCCACAATATGTTTATATAGCATTGAACATTTATTTGTAAAAATAAACTAAGTCTTTGTGACTCGTTTTTAATGAAATAAAGCCTTATAGTTGGGCACAAGTTACGCTCAAGCCACCTGTGGAAACTCCATGCAAATTCTTCTACTAGTTTTAAAAATTAGTGTGACCAAACAGGAGAAGTCTTCATTCTTGATCTTTTACATTCTCCACGCTACTTGCAATCAGTTACTGATAAACATTTTCAATGTACAGACACGAAAATTCTACAGTTTTGTTATATGTATAGATCATAATAAAGTTTGATTAAATACATTTACATTTAAACATACACTATTTATTATAATATATGTCTCGTATTTGCAATACTCGTCTTGTATTTTAATAAAATCAAATGAATTATAACAATGGTCCGAAATGAAAAACTCGGAGGTTGCTACGAAAGAATAAAAAATTGTTTAAGCATCTAAACTACAGCCTTCATGAATTCAAACCTGTACCATTTTATGGTTCATTGGTTAGCAAAATTCGAAATTATTTTAATATTGTGCCTTTTGATTTTCATTATCCACTAAAACCAAGCACATAGTAGAAGTGCATTGCACACAAAATGGCCGCCATCGTTTGCTCGCCGCCTACCTGACGAACCAAAATAATTTACAAATTAAACTAACAAGTGTTTACATTTTGCATGAATTTATCAGTGAATAAATCTGTAATTATACCTTTTTCATCTATAATTATGTTGTTATTATTATTTATTTATTTAAAACTCACCTATTATTCTATTATTTATTATTAGGTATTAAAATTGCTTGTAACGTCTGAACTCAATTTTTACTATTGCGTTTATTGTTACGACGTATTTTCTTTGTCACATAATCAAATTAACTTTCGCCCCTGGCTCCGCCCGCGTAAATACACAATGAATTCGTACATTTTCTATACAGACCGATCACGCTGCTAGCCCTGACCAAATATCGACTTCGAAGCTGACTCCGGTCTCAAATCTAGACATTTTCTGTCTTTGATTCAATATATTGATGAAACTATTCTAGAATAACCTATGCACTAGCACCGAAGATACACGTACTGCCGGTATTCGTTTTGTCATGAAATGATATCTCTCCCGCTCTGGATCGCGGTCACAGTCATCCTCGCGATCTCGATCCTATTCGATATTGAATTCGTCTCTTCCTTGAACATTGCTGTAACCAATAACCAATCGGCATAAATATAGGATCGGTTCTAATTTTACGTGAGTGAAGACGCGATCAAAGGTTACTCTATCTTTATAAATTGTAACCTATAAGTTATTTTTATGTATAAGCTATATAGATGTAGTTTCATGAAAATCCGTTTGGCTGTTTCTCTCGAAAGAGAAACAGCCATCCATCCTCACAAACCTTCGCGTTTATAATATTAGTTGGGTATAATGTATACGACAACTGCGGAACCCGGGCGAACTATTTGGATTTGTTCTTGACCGCTTCTTTATTAAACAAGGGCGCAGTGTCGAGCTTAAAGCATGCAAAGCAATTATGTGTACAAATTTCGCGAAAGTGTAAAGTTATTTTTCTACTATATTATTTTTGCATTAACTTGCAAATCCGAAAATGGTTTTTGTAAGTATTCCTCGGATAAGTTATGAAACCGCTGCCACATCTGTCTCGAGCATTTAGTGTTGCCAACGTAAAGGGACCAATTTGTACGATAATAAAAAAAAGTATGTCTATTATTGATTATTTTAATAATTAATTACAGAATAATTCTTCCTCTATATTAGTAAATGCGTCCTTTAATTGACTATCGTCGTTATTTATAATATACAACTTTTTATTTCTACTTTTATTGCAAAGAAGTCGTGTGTGTGTCAGCTGGAGTTTATTTCTTTTGAACAATAATTTATAATATACATAAATTAGTAAAAGAGGATTAATTAGCGTTTATAGTACTGAAATCATGCATTATACATTTATTCATATTGGTTATAACATTGATTCATTAAAATACATTACATAAATCATATTACATAGCCATAAAAGTGTTAATAATTACCAGGTTCAAATTTCAGGTTTCAGGGCTGTTAAAAACAAAGTCGAGTACATTAATTTTAGAAGTACAAAATAATAACAATTTTAATGGCATATCATTAAACACAAGCGCACAAAATTAACAACATATAGACAATTTATATAATTTTCTAAATACAATTTATATTATATTCACTAATTAAACGCAATTTTCGTTTACTATTACTCGAATAGGTTATTTCGTTATTTTATAATATTTTGCTCACTTCATTCATTTGTAAATTTTCTTAATTCTATCTACGAAATAATCAATTGATATAAATAAATAAAATATAAAACAAGGTAAATTGCGCAAGAAACTATATGCAAATATTTTATCTTACACCTCATGATTTTTTGTACCCCGGGCCTAAATGTGAATGTTGATATGATTTTATAAAATGATAATTCTCCTCTCATCTCAGCCTACATCTTTACTTGGGTTGATTAATCAATTTATCCGGATTTTATATGTCGTTTCTTGCATCGCACACTTCCACCACACACGATACCCAAGCTTTGAGAGAAATAGATTTTCTCGCAACAACGTCAGGAGGATTTCCGTTTCCGAACTCCCTTATGGGTGGGAGTTTTTTTTTTTTGGGAAAATTTCTCACGGCCTGTTCGCGTCACCGACATGCTAATGTTCGCATCTGTGCATACATGCATATACAAATATGTTGCATATATCTAAGTGCAAGTTATGTACACCTTTTTAGTAGGAGCCCTCCGTCCTCGTCGAAGGTTATCTATTGCATAACACGTAGCGACGTAAAGTTTTTTTGATTACCTTAAACATAATTTTTATTATTGTCAAATTGTAACATTAGCAGACCGCTCGGAGTGCCGGTAAACGACAAAAGTAGATTATTGACTTTTAATATATAAATTAAGAGATTTTAAGTTTCGGTACTACAATTAATTCGAAAATCCAAAAAAAATTATTGTCATTTCATAGTTTAAATTTTCGTTTTATATTGCAATATCGTAGAAATGGTTTTTTTTTTTGCGAGCTTCAATATGTGTTGTAATATTTTGTTATCATGGGCAAAATGTCCGTAACAGTATGAAAATTTAACTTTTGAAAAAGCTGTGATAGTGCCATCTATCAATAATTTCAGAAACTAGCCGGTGTTTGTTGATTATTAGTTACGCTCAGAAACGATCATAACAAAACTAATCTGCATACACTAGTTATGATAATTAAAGTTTATCAACAGTAGAGATAATCGCTTCACATGTATAATAAATTGCTTAAGTTGAATAAATGAAAAAGTTTTTTAAATTGAAACATTTTTTAACCACGTTAACCGAATTGTCGGATGAGCAAAATCTTGTGAAATCCCTTCATCGACACGCTAATGTTAACAGTATACGTGAAAACTTTATGTGTAGTTGAAAATTATATTTTTGACTTCAACTCAATAGCAAGAATATTGTTGTTTAGGAAATCGAAACATTTATTTTAAAGTTAATTTTTCCCAACTGTCGCGAACTTTTTTTCAGTTATGGGATCGACATTAAAATCAAAATTACGGCTCAAGGAAATTTCGAAAAAACCGAGCAAAGTTCGGTTACACAGGTGGTATAACTAGTCGTATAAAAGCACCGCATGTGACTAAAGGCACTCTCGAAATCGCCACACCTCTTCCACAGCTGCACTACAGTTTCAATGTCTTCATCTTACGTTTCACACGGAGCAAATGCCATTCATTGGCACAGGACGCGTGGTCTATCACAAACACATACTAAGGCGCGCGCGCACACGAACTCATATTCGGTGATTTCATATCTGTGCACTGCACGCAGAACGCAAGTTTATTATGAAGGTCTGACGTAAACAAAACTCAGACTGAAGTACGTGACATTAAAAATCATAAAATTTATTTTTTCGTAAAAAAAAGATTTAAATCTGTTTTTTAATAGATATTAAATATTTCCATTTTATTTTCATAGTTTCTTTTAATTTAAAGTATATGCTATGAGAATGATGACACGAAATTATTAATATAAATTATAAATATTTAAATGTTATTAAAAATTTTAAAAATATTTGTGGCTTTTTGGTAAGTTGTGGAGGGAATTTCATGTGACAGTTAATATTTTTTGGATGTGTTGTAGCAAATACGATACCGTCCGACAATTTATAAGTCCAAAGCGAATATCACAAGACGTATTTACGGATAGTAACTATATATCTAGCCGTTGGCTCATAATTGAAATAAGGGCTTTTATACATTTACCTCTGCACCCCCACATGTTTGTATTCCGTTCGCGAGAGCAGGTTAAAAATTAAAGTTTGAGAACAATCTCGCAAAAAAAAAACGTGCGCCATATTCACAATTTTCGTGTGCAGAAGAGGGCGCGAGTGCTTGTCGTGCCTTCTAGAAAATTCCGTAGAGTTCATTCAATCGTTGCCGTTAAGCTTATAAATAAATAAATATTAAGTATGTATGTCTGTATGTATGTGTATAATAAAACTGTAGAAAAACGTTTCATGAAGTTATCACGGACAACTTGAGCGTGGCTCGCGGCAATATATAGATTTTAATAATAAAAATATAAACTCGGGCCTATTTTCCAGAAGGGCGGGCAGAGACTATAGATTGCTACATGGTACGATATTTGCATATCTCTCTTGCCTCACCGACACCCATCGATCTTTTCATGTAAGCTCGTCGGTTTCGGGTACTTAAAATTTAGACTATTTTTAATATACCACCAATGTGGTCTGCGCAGGATCTCTAGGTCTTGCTGATTTCGATCCACCGACCGATACCAAATATAGATTTAATTACATCAGACTCACGAAAATTTATGGAATTTTTAGAGTTTTGTCCACAAAGAGTGTCAATGGGACCCGATTATTAAGCGTCCGCTGTCTGTCCCTGTGTATATGTCTGTCAGCGGCCTGTATCTCATGAACTGTAATAAGAAGACAGTTGAAATTTTCATAATTTATGTAATAAAAATAAAATATAATTAAAAATTAAAGGGTGCCCTTTTACAAGAGACGTGTTTCCATCGGCGTTTTTATTTTCATTCTTACCATTTCTTCTTGTTTTTCATTAACAAATCTTAAAAAGTATATAGTGTCGAATATTATACAGCGGTACGGAACCTTTCGTGTGCTAGTCCGACTAGCACTTGGCCGGTCTCTACAAACAAATTTAGCGCATACGAAATCTCGGACACATAAATATTTTATGTATAAACATAAGCTCATATAATTCGATATAATTCTAAAAGAAAAGTTGAAAAAATTATACGAATTTCGCCCTGTATTTATAAAGCCATTAAGTATTTACATAATTCATTTGTACGCTTCAAAAAACTTATAATATTTTTTGGTGACTGGTCACAAGTGTGCTCGTCCGTCTGTATTGCTTGTGTATATGACATTGTTGTCCGGGTCATGGTGCCCGCCAAATGAAAAAAAAACCACATCAGTCAAGTGCGAGTGGTTTCGCGCGGAGAAAGTACCGTACTACGAATCATCGCACTACCTGTTGTTTTTTTTTGATGTGCCTCGGACCTCCTTGTTGTGATTAGAAAAAAACACGAAAAGCCTTCGTTGGCCACAGTTTGAACGAAGGCTCCGTATAACTAAATTACTACAGTAACTACTAGACAGCTTGAATCTATGGTTAATCCTTGGTGAAACATATTTTATACGCGTTTCTGTTGTTAAAAAGAAACTGTTATACACTTACGTGAAAACTTAACAAATTATACTCATTTATTATTAATAAAAAATAATTGTCTTTGATAAATTAAAAATTATCCATGCAAATTTAATAGTAAATATTCTGCGTGTTAAAAAAATATAATTTTAGTGACTATTAATTCTTTGAATAAAAAATAACCTCAAATCTTTATTTATATTACATATATAACATATACACACATAGTTTTATAAATAAGAGAAAAATATTGACATGGTAACATATAAATTTTCAGAAATACGTGCATGTAAATACATCTATAATTATCTATTTATTAAATTATAGCTCAACATCTATGCATATTGTTTCAACATTATCATTAGATTTTTCTAACACGCGAAAACTTAATATTTTGCTTTTTCCGTGGTAATTTAAAATGTTTTCTTTTAGGTTCTCCTGTAAACTGACAATATAAAATAAATAACATTTTTCTCAAAATCTTACTTTCAACAGTTTTTGAGGGGGATCTTTATGATTTTTTTATTGCATGCCTTAAGCGCGAGCGTAGGTATGCTTCTACTGTCGCCTGATAATCCCGTCTACGCTGGGTGTGACCGCGATAACTAAAAAACTATTTAACTTTTAAACTTAATTTCTTTGACAATCTCATCACTAATCGATTGGCAATAACTGCATTGAAAATCTCAGCTTGATATAGTACCGATTAGCTGTAATTATATTTTTTAACTGGCAGTTATTCATGTTTTGATCCGTCATTTCGCTTAAATATCTAAAATAGAGGTTAAGATTGAGTGTGAATTTGTTTACTTTTGGTATTGCCAACAGATGGCGCTAGTAATATTATAACATTCTCGTTAAAAGTGAAAAAAAATCATGCAACAAATAACACATAATATTTCATTATGGTGTCTAATAAATATGAAATTACTTATCCTTTTTTCGATTCAAGTTTACTATAAAACTATTTAAAAATTAAAAATTGAAAAAGAGGATTTTTGGTGAAATGCTCATATGTTATCATAAACCTCTAATTTAAATAACACACGTATATCACGAGCGCTTAAGGCATGCACATTTGGTTTTACCAAATTTTTTTTTATGTACTGAGGAAAGTATACAAAATCTAATATTTATGATATAGTTATATAAAAAGAACATGTATTCCACGTAACAAAGTCATTCATTTCATACTTCATATGATTTTTCGTACACACAACTAGTGAATTTACCCCGAATTAAAGCCATAACGAAAGTTCGTTATTTGACATTCATAATTTTTTGTTAGTTTTTTAACATAAATATTTTCAAATTAGTAATATATTCTCTGGAAAAACACGATTTTAGACAAAGAAAATCTAAACACTGATTTATAGCGTACAATTTTGTAAAAATTGCATTTTTGCTATACTATGTTTGGATGTAGTGCTAAGTACCTGTAGGCTTAACATAACGTTTCCAACAACAGATGGCGCTAGGTGCCATTATTAACGTTAGCAATTACTAATGTATACTTCTGCACTTTATATAATGCGTCTATATTATGCATCTGTATATTTATTGTTGAAAATGAACAAAAAAGACTTTTCCCGTTCTATTGCAATTTTTCTGTTTCTACATCTGTTCTTCCGTAAAAGGTTGGCACTGCGCGGGTGAATTTTCTGAAATTGCAAATGTTTATGAGCGACGGAGATCACCCACTCTTTTTGGCATGGTCGTTTGCTCCTTGAAACGCCATAAAAAAGCCGCCGAGAAAAGCTCGGTCGTCAGATTCTCAAATCTAATGATAGCTCATTGGGGGACAATCTCTATCATGTATGGGTAGCCGCTAAACGGTAGCGGACGAGCGTGCTATATTTTATTTTCAAATAAAAATATAAAGATTTCAAGCTATGCAAATAGCACGATATATGCAGACGTTGAGTATGAGATGAACCAGCCTGAGAGCCTCATGGGCCGACTATCTCAATAAGATAAGAATAAGGTGGTGCAGGATATAGCCTTCAAAAGCCAACACAACCTTACGCAGATGGCCTCTTTTTATTTCGTGACATATCAAATTAGAGGGTATGTTGTTAGGGTCTTTAACTTATAATTTTATTAATATTAATAAATTTAAAGAAAGTGATAATAAAATTTTTTAATATCTCTTTCTTTATTTCCGAAACTAGCAACACTTATATAAAAAGTACAGAACGCAGTTTTTTAATTATAGATTAGATACAAAAAAACCTAATGGATATCTATAGTCTTAAAATAACATGGTCAATCGTTCAATATTGAGCGTAAAAACTTACATTTGCAGTCGTCCTAGTTATAAAACAAATTTAGCTCATATTAAAACAAACTATTCAATGCATGGATCGCTCTCCATGTAACTTCAAGTGGCATTTGTCCGATTTAAAAAAAAAACCATAAATGTTTTGATAAAAAAAAAATAAGTACTTGATCGTATAGTTTTGTCCTTGCCCGAATTATTATTACATTTAAGAAACTCATGATTGTTTCCCTGAAGGGCACGCAGAGACCACAGATACAAGTACAGTCAACACGGTACGATGTACATCCTTTTCTGCATCATCTACACTCATCTATCGGTTCATACAAGCTCGTCTCTTTCGTGTGCTTAAAACTTATCCCTTCTTTGATATGCCATCAACTTGGTCCGCGTAGGATGTTCTAGGGCGCCATTTGCCGGCCCTTCCCTCACACACTTCGCTCTGTAGAGTTGTTTTGTCTTGTCAAGTTCTTCCGTCTTTCCGCTGAAATACGACGGTCTCACAGAATACAGACGTGAAGTAACAATTTCCGCTGTTAGGGAGGGAGTAGGCGGACTTCACCCTCCGGCATCCCTCTCTCCCTCTGTCAACGGAGGGGGTCCATTAGATACCCTATTCGTAACCCATGAGGCCGGAAACGGGCTGGTGACTCCTCTCGGGTTGGGAGTGTCCATGGGCGACTATGGACACCTATATTCACGTGGCTCGGAAATTCATTTGCGCCTCGAATATGTAATAAAATAAAATATGGATTTGGAAACCGGGATCTTAAGCCGTCCACGCTGGTCCAGTAGCGGGTCAACGCTGCTAGCGACCGTCTTCGCCGATTCAGTAAACAACGTCCGACACTGACGACTTATTTTGATTATATGACCATGATCAGAATCGAACCCCGCGCCATCTGACGCGAAGCTCCGATGCTGTTGATCGCTGAGCAACCGGCGCTCGCTGAGTCTTGACTGACATCTACAGTGAACTGTGTAAATATCAAAAATGTTCTCTCTGCGAAATATTTATTGATATAAGTATTTTTTTAAAAAAAATCCCGAAGGTTTCAGGGTGGCTTCATCATCTCGAGCCAAAATCGCTGAAGCATTAAAGTTGGCTAGATTAAACTTTCACAATAGATTAAATTTATTGTAACACATGTGGAGACTATGAAGAAATTCATTTTGTAAAATGATAGATTGGGGGATGAAAGGTTGTATAAAATTCGTAAAATTCAATATATATATATAATACCCATTTTATATATATATATTTTCAATTTCCCGGGTTCGCGTCAAACTGAAAATTTAATGGGACCATTTGATGCGGGATCATTTGTTGATGGTTCTAGGCTACTCATTTTTAGAATTCCGTAAATCCTTCGCCATTTTATTCATAATAAAAATTACCCAGCAAAGCGGGCGGATCAGCTAGTGTATATATATATATAAACTAGAAACTAAACATTTAAAAATGTAAAAACTACTATGTAATTTTACACGTTTGCTAACTTTTCGTCCGCGTGTTCCTTCGTCTTTTATATTGAATGTTGTGAAGTCGCGAAGGTTGCGACTTCGGATCAACTCTCTTGATCTAAAATCTGATCCCAAACTCGGTTTCCATCCTGGTCCTGTTCCCGATTTTGGTCCCACTTCCGGCTTTGGATACAACCCTCCGTTCCGTTTGCAATTCTTATACCGCTATCAGTCGCGTTTTCGGATTAAACGAAGCTGGAGCGAATACTAGTATAAAAATAAATTATGGGATGTATTATTCTGGAACAGTGTAGCTTTTTATTGGTGAGTTTTTACAATCGATAATATTTCGTATTAACAGTACAAATACACGGACGAAGTCGGAAGCGAACGCTAAAATAGATTACGCAAAAAACTTTCATGAGGAAAAAAACATTCAGACTTAACAAGTTTGGCGTTGATCGGTCGTATGGAGCTGGAGTTCGACGATCTCGTATAGACAAACATGCGTTTTTAAACATGCAGAAAATTCTTGGGCGGATATTATTTACTTGTAAGGTTTTTCAGAAAATCGATGCAGGTGTTCAACCTGACGGCCCCCACTACTCGCAGTCGTTTGGATGCAACACGACGGGTTGTAAATTCATACGTGCAACCGTGCAACTGATTCACACTCGCATGCAATATGCGCTTTCACGAATCGTGGATTACCTCGAGATGAACGGTTCTCGCACCACTACTTAGATCATTAAAGTGCTTTATTAACAGCACTGACCGTAATGACAAACAGAAGGAAATTAACCACGTATAAAAGTACAAGCTATAGGTAATAATAACTCGTAGAAGACAAAGTTGTTTTGGGTTTTTATTCACTGCGCTGGTGAGGCAGGCAATGCGGGCGGCTTAATTCGTCTTAAGTTATTCAGTTAAGTTAATACAACTTATACTTATATACTAATATTAGTATTTAAGTGATGGTCGGGACCTAACCTTACCTTCTCGTCCGAAATGGTTGTTCACAACCACTAAGCCACGTCCACGCGAATGATGATGGATAACTTCTCTCAAAAACTGAATTAGTAGAATTTTTACTAATTGAAGTAGTAATAGTAGAAACTACATCAAAATTAGTAATTTTTAGTTGAATCTACTACAGATTTACTAAGTTTGTAGGCGTTACTTTTCAATTAGTAATTTTTCACTAATTGAAAAAGTAATATGGTCCAACTTCACTACTGAATTAGGAGTTCTGAATTAGTAGTCACTTGACAATTAGTAAAATAATCACTTTTATAATAGTAGAATTATACTTTTTAATTAGTAGAAAATTTACAATTTTAATTTGTAATCATTTCTACTAATCGAAAGAGTGGATAACCACTTATTGCTGGTCGTATACTTTGGACATCTTAAAATAGTAGCTATTGACTATTAATTAGTGGTTTTCCACTAATTCAGTTTTAGAGGGTTAGTTACGGGATATAAGGTGACTTTTAACTTACTTTAGTTTTATTTTGGTCTGTAAAGAAAGCTCAAATCAGGTTACAGTTTGGATCTAAATCTAATTCCGGTCGTTCAGTCGTAATTTGCACGGTTTCAGGATTTCGTTGAGGAACCCTGATAGCGGAAAACCCTCGGATTAAAAAAGTAACCGACACAAAAGTCTACTCTCCTCAAATCACTTGCCATTTTGCTTCCAATCAAAGAGAAATCATTTGAGTGTACTCAACTTCGAGCGCTAGTGATGTGTTCTCATCTGTTTTCATCGATACATCGATATTTTGAGGAGACTTAAACCGATGTTTATTATTACTTTCAAATATGCATTTATTTTTCGTGTTCTGAAAATATACTATAATACCAACTAATATAAAAAAATACGGCTACGTATAACCTTTACGCGTGATTGAAGTAAAACATTTCCTTTTGGTGTCTTTGGAAGCAATTATAACTAAACTAAAATCAATTAGTCATGTAAGACTTTAATAGCATAAACCATAATCAATAACTCCCCAGAATAAATCACAAAATGTTCATAAAGCAATTTTCCTTCAAAAGTATTTACATTTTTATTAAAATCTTTTCACCTTGAGAAACTGTGAAACACTTTTTGAAATCTACTCCTTGACAATCTATTTTCATATGTAATCCGTGGTATCAAAATAGATGGGGAGCGATATCGAATGTTGACAGAAAGTGAAATTGTTGTTATGTCTTCCCTTCCCACAACATATTCGCGCTCATTATAATAAAAGCGAGTATTTATGGATGTTGTATTTTTTGTTGTAATTTTAACTTGAACTTTTTTTTGTATATTATGTTAAATGCCATTGGTCTTGTCGCCGATCGTTTAATGTGGGTTTTGGAGTTTCAAAGTTTAATTATGCAACATGTTTTATGTAACATACTTTATCAAATCGGTGTAAATTCATGATTTGATAAAATATATTTATTTACTTGCTTTTCCTTTTGTGTATATTGCAAGAAAATCGTTCACAAGTCAAGTCGCGCATCTGAGTTAACACATATTATTTTTAAATAACTATAGCAACGCCCTAAATACAAAATATATTAAACTGATACTACAGCGTATAAAAGAAAAAAAAATCTTTATTTTCATTTAATTTGACACACCTCTGGCCAAAATTATTCCAGTAACAGATCCCTACGAGATTACGCCTTAAACAGAATAAATTTGTAATCCTACACGAAATTTGCCCTTTAACAATATTAAACACACAAAGACGTATGGACACATAATGCGGACGCTAACTTATCGATGTACGACAAAATATCGATATACGAACACAACTCTAATATCATCGCGAGAAGCGAGGCAGGCCCGCCACAATACAGCGAGGATGTTATATTTTTCTGTAACTCAATATCACCATTTTGGTTTCGGTCGTATAGAAGGTTATGCTAGCTTTATTTATGCGCTATGAACTGTTGACATTTCTTTTGTGCTTGAAATCATAAGAAGGATGGTTTAAAAAAATAATTTTTGGCAAATTCTCCTTCACTGATTTTGTTCACATGAATAAAATGTAAAATTTAATAGACGATTAACGAATTGTAAATTAAGAAAATAGAATGTATGTACTTATGTACGCACGTCAGAAGTTACACTTCTTTGGTGTAACAAAACAAAAATAACTCCAAAATTTCGTCCTTCAAGCCATTTTTCTACATTTCTAAAAACGAATGTATGAAATTAATTAATTTTCTATATATATCTGTATACATAATTTATTCATGTACCAAGAATAATTAGAATGAAATATTTCTTAAATAGTAATGTAATAATAATAATTTAATATGTAACCAAATAAAAATAATACATATCGACAATTGACCTCAAATCTGTAAACGTGCTCAAAAAAATTTTTTTTTATTGCATGCAAATAATTAATTCCAATAAAATAAATCGGGACTGGAGTGCAATAGTAAATACTATTTATTAGTAAAGTTTATTTTAAAATTGAAAAATTAAATAAAGTAATATCTATTTTCTTTTACGATGTAAATTTTATCTTTTCATTTGAAATTATAACAATTATAAAGTGACAAATTGGAATACGTTAACGTTATTTTGCTGACATCTTCCATTTTCCATTCAGCCACAGAAAACCCACAGACTGATGTCACTGTAGAACTTGCTAATTCTGTCTGTGTCACAGTCATTTTAATATTCGGAATAACGATATTGGATATCGTCCATATTTTGATAAATAGTAGCTCCTCCAGCTCGAACATTTGACACATCAGTTATTAGTAGTCTGAAGTTGCTTGCAAAACCGCTTGCGAGCAACTTCATACTATAGTTTTCTTGTCACCCCGATAAAAATTCACACTCTTCATTTTTTCATAATGCTTCAGAAGAAATATAACTTTAAAAAATATTGTACGTGTGACTTCGAACACGTGATAGAAGTGAAACTCCTTAAATAACTCTTCACGGATGTAATGAAACAATCACAGGATAAAAACGTAAATGATAACAAAACAAAACGTTAAACATTAATTACACAACGCGTGGTATCTCAGCCGTTTATATATAGCGCCTTACGCGAACATCTACAACACGCGCATGCGAGGCGCCGTCTTACTCTGTCGTTTTGTATAGTTGTGTATACGTCACCCTCTTTTATTTCATTCCCATTGTATCGAAATGTGTAGCTCTCTCTCTCTCTCTATCTCCTTCTCTTTTACGTTATATATTTGTTCTCTCTCTCATGTAACGAAATGTGTCTAAGCGTGACGTATCCTTGAAATTTCATTCTCGATTCTATCCAATTAGCGATCATCGAATCACATAAAAAATTTCATCTTAAAAATCTATCATAGCTGTGATTGTCTCATTTGTTTTTTTGTTAATGAATTGCGCGCTAGATAGAACGTCGCCAACTGCGCATATTCATAATTATACGGGAAGTATAATTATGAATATGCGCGTGTAAAATTAATTCCTATATTAATCAGAAATAAATAAAAATATGGCGGAGCATAGTACTGATGGAATAACGTGTCATGAAAAAGGAAAATTTAATTCAATTTATGTGGTTTATTTACAGCGGACATGAGACACCCGACACATAACTCCGACAGATAATACCCAACTAGGGAAGATCTAATAGATCTAATAGATTTTGATAATATCTGTGTAAAAAGGCTATATAACATTTTTCATGTACGGAAGATGTATGACAGATTTTTATAATACAGATGATTTACGGCATGACCCGAGCCAGCACGTGGCTGACCTCATCTCGCACAAACACTCGCTACAACAAACCGTTCTCTGAGTACATAAAAATATCCACGACCGCAAAACAAATTAACCGTCCAACAAAAGTTGGGACGAATGTTAACATGTAACTAAGAGAGTTAACTAACTCACGGACGCCTATTGATGGCTCCTATCGTGGTGAGCGTGAATATAATTTATACATTTATATATAGAAATCTTATCGCGTTGAATATTAATCGTTGAATGTATATAAGTATTGTACATAATTGACCGAGCAAACTTACGGTAGAGTTGATGGTTATTTTAATATTAAATAAGTTGGATCATAAAATCTTTATGAGAAGCGCCTCGTGTTTACATCATAAAAACGTGTGTTTAGGTAAAAAGTTACCGAGCGCCCTATTAGACAATCATAAAATATATAATAATAATGATAATAATAATAATTTTTATCTTTCCTTCACAAATTTAGACTATTGTGGAGTCTGACGTCTGAAATAGGCCTAAATAACTGTGTTACAGGTCACCGGCTTCCCAACACAATTTACAATGTGTTTACAATGTGTGCGTGTATACATATAGTGAGAATGTGCGTATTTACGTGTACGTGTGTATTTAGGGTTTAAAAAAATCTTAATTAATTGTTTAAATGTTTGATAAATAAAAGAAATCATTATAAATAACTGTAAAAAATTATTAAGAATTTTTTTTTAGATTGTATTAAGATTCTATCCAAGCATTTGTTACTTATTATAGCGGTATATGATCTCAAAATCTACACGTATTTATAACAAATAAAAGAAATCCACACTTATGCTATAGAATCGGAATAAATTTCTTTCGTGACTGACCCCGAGTTCATACAAGACTGTAGCATCTAAGTGTGTAGTTTCGACTATCTACATCCTTTTAATAAACAACTGTGCTATTGTCTGGATCCTTTACTACCTTTAACAATATTGTACAATAACTCTATGATCATCCTGTTATACAAAACGAAGATTACGATAAAAAGACCCAAAACTGTTTTTCTCGCCATTCATATTTTTATTTTGATCGCATTGTGTTTGTGATTTTAAACTTCTTTTAGAATGGCAATATTAAAATTTTAGTATGACATGTAACCGTATTGGCAACAGTGAAACATTACCATATTATAGTATTTGTCTTGCAATCAAATAGTTAAATATGAATTGTTCTTAAAAATATTTACACTCCGGATAATTGTCATCGGACTCAAGTGAAGATGTAAACTGTGTTAAAATACTTAGTTTTGTGTAACTGTATCCCAAAATAAATATGTGAAGAAGCAGATGATAGATAATATATCACCGCCATACATCACCATATCACCAATATATCACCAATAAAGTCCGCTTTCATAAATTTTTATCTCCATGCCAATACGTGTTTTATAAATTTTATTAAAGCACTATCGTGTTACAGTTGCATGCAAATAAGCTTGAAAAATGTCAAAAGCCGTTAATAGTGATAGAAATACGAGGACGGTACATAAAGACATCTCTTATCATTTTTAAAGCATGTATATAGTTTTATTAATATTTATTTAGATACACACAATAAAATATATAACATTAGGAATCATGGAACAAAATCTACATTAAACTATTTTAACAATATCAACGACGCTTAACACCTTACACATCGAAGCATAGCTCATTCCCATTAAAATTAAAACATGTTTAAATAAACAATGAAAGAAAAATGCAAGCGTTCAGTAAAAGATGCGCAAATATGTTGCGCAGAGGCGTAATGTAACGCAAAGACTTCACGCTTGGTTCACACTCGATTTCATTTTGTGTCTGAATTGCGTACCGCGGACTTAACATATATATGAAAATCTATTCATTAGATGTAAACTCCAAATAAATATTTTTAATTTATTTTCATATCTTGTGTATTTTCTATTCTCCAATTTAAAATTCTATCACATAAACGTCTGTTGCGAAAATGTAGTCCATTTTGAATTATAATATTAACGAGGATCGTCGAGATGCGTGACGCCATCTTGACTTTAAAGTGTGACCAAAACTCAAAGGCGGTGAATTCGGAACGCGTCGGATATTGTTTTCACGGTTGGCAACACTCTAACGAGAAACGGAACGTGAGACGAAATGCGCGCCGGCCGCGCTCTTGGTATCTTGACATTTTGTGTAAATTGACACCGAATATGCCTTCGCAATTACGTGTTTATGGTCTGTGGAGACACGTTCTGCATTAAAATTTACAGTGTACAAGCCATGAGCGTTCTGATTATAAAGCCATAGATAACAACTTGGCGGAAAGCGAAGATTTGTGATGATTCGTTTTGTTTTAATAAAATAAACATGACATATTTATTAAAAAATAATAATTAATAATAATAACAAACCAGCATAACATTTACTACACTTCATATAAATATTGGATTATTTTCACAGTGATTGTATTATAGGCAAATATCCATCTTGCTTACTTTATTTACTAAATCATTTAACTCATTTACATTGCTCACTAAATAAAGCGATATTTAATATCAATGAATAACAAAAAGTTACAAAAAAGGAAATAATCACTATGTTATAATAAATTAGAGTAAATTACTCTACGGATTAAATTATTATATCAATGATTAATTATTTTATATTGTACAGTAATAACATATCACGTAATTGCTGATAATTGTTTGTCTAAACAAGATGTAATCCAGAAAAACATTATAACCTTTCGGTTTCAATATATATTGTGCTACTTTATTCTAGTTGCGATTATGTTACATAAAAAAATAATGTGCGGTCGGTTAAAGTATTCCATTTTGATTCTAATCAGAGGCTCTGTAGTCGATTGACACTTGACGGGCCGTTAAAAATTAACAGTACACAGCGAAGTTGGCACTAAATATAACCCTTCGAAACTCATGAGCATTCATCACATCCAAAAATCGTGCGTGTAGTTATGTACGCGTGTGAGAAGTTATACTTCTTTGGCATCATTAAATGATAGTATTAATTGCATGCAAATAATTAATTACAATAAAATAATAAAAGGACTGGAAAAGGATAGTTAACACAGTCAATGAAGTTCAGTTTAAATTTTAAAAATTAAATAAATAAATATTTATTTTCTTATATTAAGTGTAACATAAATTCTCTCATTATTCGAAATTCGAATTCTAATTCGAAGCGACAGCTTTAACCTGTTAATTTTGTTACACTGATGCGTGCGCATCTTAAAATTTCACTCTCATAATTTTTTCATAACGCACCTAAAGAAGTACAACTTCAAAATGCTTTGACAGAATTCAATTCATTCACTCTCAACTAAGAAATATATTTTATTTCCTATAACGCACAACAGAACTTTGAAAATCTGTAATCTCTATAATTCAACGGTAATAGTAACCAAACTATTTATTAGACCCTCATTTACTTAATGCGTCCCATAAACTAATCTTCCATTTCAACAATTTACAGTAGTTATCGAAGACGCAAATAGTAAAACTTAAGATCGCATAAATTTTAAAGTGTTCAGAGGTTGATAGTTAATATACCTATTGTATGTTTATCCGACGCAAGCAAAGAACGATGTTGACTCAGTGATCGACGGTGCTGCCATTTGAAAGGAAAGCTATTGTTTTTAGAAGTTATTCTTTTGGCGGGTAATGAAAAAATGATGACAGTTAATTTTTATGAGGGTGACACGAGAACTACAGTATGAAGTTGCTCGCTAGCGGTTTAGCGAGCAGTTTCAGACCACTAATAACTGATATCTCAAATGTTCGAGCTGGAGGAGCTGTTATTAATCAAAATATGGACGATATTCAATATCATTATTCCGAATATTGATATGACTGTGACACAGGCGGAATTAGCAAGTTCTACTGTGACATCAGTCTGTGAGTTTTGTGCAGCTGAATGCACAATGGAAGATGACAATAAAATTACGTTTACATAAAAACGCTCCGTCCTTCGGACACTTCAAGCCGCCCGTCCCGGTCATTACGTCAGCGTAGGGCGCTAAAGGGCTGAAATCGAAGGATCACAGGAGACCACGCTTCGGCGAACGGGACGATCGACGACCTTTTGCAACAGCGGCGGAGTGTCCGTACGCTTGAATCGACACAAAAATAGTGTCATTCCGTTTAAGGCGCAAGTTTAATTGCGTTGTTAAAAAGGTTTTAGTGTCGCGTAACTTCGGACGACGTATGTTGTACGTAAATTTTATTTACACGCCCTCTGTAATTACTTCTAGAGTAACGACGGCTTAACTCGGCGCAGCCCCGCTAAAGCCTTCCTCTGCGTGAGCGACGTCGCGGTCGAATTTTAAAGGGATATATTGTAACAAAAGTCGTTAGGGTGAATTTATAAAAAAAAAAAACATTCATAAGTCATAATTTAATGTGTTATACGGGATGTAGTCTATGGTACATTTTTTCGACGGACACGTTGTGGCGTCCAAGTCGTGGTTGCCAGAACATTTCTTGTTCTTATAAGTCCTACGAGCGATGGTATGGGATGGGATAGGTAGATAGACAGATAGACACGCTATAGACAAATACAAATAGATATACAGATATATATACAAATAAATCGTTTGATATGTTTATTTGTATCTACGGACGTAAATCTATATAAATATATATATATATATATATATATATATATATATATAATGACAATAGGTTGTCTTTGTTCGCCAATCACGTAAAAACTACTAAACGTGTAGACATGGGACTGGGACCATTCGATGCGGGATGATTTGTAGATGGTTCTAGGCTACTCATTTTTAGAATTCCGTAAATCCTTCGCCATTTTATTTATAATAAAAATTACCCAGCGAAGCGGGCGGGACAGCTAGTACATATATAATTTGAGAACAAGACAAAGGAACACATAGCCCGGATTGGCCAGTTTTGTATATTTTGATTCAAAGTTTAATTCGAATAACATATTTTATTTTGATAGCAACATTTGCCCCGGATTCCTACGAATCGAAACTGTGTCCGGTGGCGGTGTTGGAATTTAAAGTGGAACTAGGACCGAGATTGAGAATGAGATCCGGCTCACAATTTCATGTGGGAGCGGGGGACTAGAATCAAGGGCGCGGCCGAAAGCGGGGACGGGACGGGGACCAGAATTGCGATCGACGGCAAGATCGATCAATATAAAAGATGAAGGAATACACTCTACATCCACACGGGCGAAAAGCTAGTATATATTTATAGGCATAATCGCATATATCGATCGGAATTTAAATTGGGACTGGTAACGAGATAAAGATCCTAATTAGGAATTTATCTAAATCCACACCGACGGAGCGGCGAACCGCAGCCGGCTTAAGCGAGTTGCATAATATAAAAAAATGTAGTCATAATAAAAAAATACACTACTTCTGTATATTAAAATTTTAAAAATTAGTTTGTTAGTCGAAATGTAAAAAAAAAACCAATTGAGTAAGTATAAGACTAACAGAGGTCAGTGTTTCGTCGCGGAAACAAAAACATTTCAAAAATGTGTAGAACGTTTGATTCTTCGGGCCAAACCTAAAACTTCCCGGTTTGGTATTTAGCGATGTGCTTTTAAGCTTCTCGAATTAAAAAATCATAATTGTGTCAAAGCGCTCGAAAGGTTATTTAAAAAAAACCTTTTTCTGAAAACATTATTTTCGACATTCCTCAAAATCGACCAGGCGGAATCAGTTAGAAGTTTCAAGAAATCTAAGTTGAGTAGACCCCGTCCAAAAGTTATAAGAGGCTTACAAATATTAACATCACTTGGGAAATGGTCGAAATAGATTCCTAGGACTTAGGATCCCCGGAAACGTCAAACATCATTTTTTTAAATCTGACTGAAAACATTTACTTCCCAAAATTATGAAAATTTTTCGATTTTAATAGCGGAAAGTTAACAAAATATCATTTATAGCCTGTTTAAGGAGTACTAAATGACTTTATGTAGTATATAATAAACGTTTTATTAAAGAAAATGTTGAAGTGATCGAGATGACTTAACATTTAAAAATTTAGGCACCTTTTTTTATAAATTTTCTAGCTTTTCAACTAATAATCATGACGTGTCGGCTCGTGCAAGCTTCAACAGGCAATACAGTTCTTGCAAAGAGTTTGGGGTCACGAGAGTTATCCAAAAATTTTCTTGGATCTGATGCACAAACGCTCAAGTCTTCAAGAAACTCGATTTATAGCGACGTATGACCTTTGGCGAATAAACACGAGTAAGTGCTTGAATCTGTCCTTAAATCCACAACAGGTTCGCAGAACTTAAGCCCTAAGACTTAGACACCAACGGTAGTTGTGACCGGCTATATAATTCAAGTTTTACTTAATAATTTGTTATTCCAAACAACTTTTAGACATACAAGTTTAGTATTTTTGTGATCACTCACACAACTTCAAACTCTTCACCGAGATAGATCGCTTGGAAGAAAAGTTTTTTAAGACAGCTAATTTAGCGCCAAAACTCTGTGATTTTGTTTTTTTTTTTGTAATACTAATATACTCATTGCCATTCGGTCTAGCAAGACAAATCTAATGACCTATAAACTATTGTAATCCGCTAACAAGGTTATTAGTTACGAGGAAATTGGAAACGGACAAGCATTCAGGTCAAACATACAATTGTCCTTATGAGATTCGTAAACATACAAACATCCTTTTGAGTTTCGCTGCAGTCGGGTAACAAAATAAAACAAAAACACGCTTGCAAATGGCTATTTCCATGTTTGATCACCACACCAAACATACTTCTTTTTTCTTCCAAAAAAATACAAACTTTTTTTTGTTGTTGTATTGAGGTTGGTTGTTAATATGTTTTCAAAATATAAAAAATAAATATTATTATTATATTAGACATATTAATCTAATATAATAATATAGCAATGATAACGGCTAAGATGTATACAAAACTGCAAAGTAGATTGTCTATATGTAAAGACGTCAGTGAAAACTGTAATTAAACAATTTTGTAATATTGTATGTAAAACCTAACTAAGCGACTATCAGCCGAAATTTCTAGAACTAGGAACGTGAAATTTGGCACACGGCTTCCTTTTGTGATGTAGACGAGTACTGAGAAAGGATTTTTGGAAGTTCAACCCCTAAGGGTATGAAAAGGGTGAAGGGCTGTTGCACGGAAAATCGTAATCTTTGAAGCTACAGCTGTCAAACTTAATGTTTTAGTTTACTTAGAGCCTCTTCCACCGTCTCATTTTAAACTGACTTTTAAGAAAAACTCAGTTTTAATATAAAATTAGATTTCCACGTCTTCCTTTTAACGGGTTTTATCTCGAACAACCGTTAAAAGCAAGACGTGAAACGCGAAATTAATTTTAAAAGTGACTTTTTGTTAAAAGTCAGTCTAAAAGGAGATGGTGCAAGAGGCTCTTATAAAAATAAAATAATAATTACTTACGTTTTTTTTAATAACCCTGAAATGGATAAAACAAGGGATGAAATTTTGAAAGGAAAATCGAATCTGCTAAAGCTATTGATGTTAAAATTTATATTTTAGCTAATAATTATTTAAAAAAAGACAATGGCATGCGTCGTTTTATAAAAGTGACTCTTAAAAGGGTGAAATAAGGGTTGCATATATTATAGAAAAACGAAACCTTTGAAGCTATTTGACGCCTAAATTCATATTTTAGCCACTTATTACAAATAAAAACAACAACATGCATCGGTTTTAGAGAAGAAGTTTTAAGGGGATGAAGGTAATGATTTGAAAATTTTTAAAAGAAAATCGATGAAGCTGTTAATTAAACATTTTTAATTTTGTTATTCTTCTATATTATTTTATATGCTGCAGGGTCTGTCTTTACGTACATACAAGTTTTTTTTGTTAAATTTTGCGATAGACTTTCATTTTATAGCTTATTGAGCCCAATTTAAAAATTTTCGTGAAATTGTTCTGGGTGTCTATTTGCTTTTTTATAACTTGAGAACAGTTTGATTGATTTTGATTAAGTTTGGCATGCGTTATTAATATGCGGTTATGAATTTATAGGCTATTTATGATTTCGATAAAGGGCGTATCTGATTGTTTGTCCGAAAGGGCTGAACAGATTGTAAAAAAAAATAATGAAACTGGATCACCTCCTGAAATAAGCAATAACAAATGTTTATTTATCTATCCACACTAATACAAGAAATATAAATATCGTATTTATCATAAATGTTTATTCCTTGACGCGCCTATCCTTCGTCATTTTTAAATTTTTACTGTGACTTTATATATGTCCTCTTATAATTAAATAACGCGATATATATACATAAATAAGCGATCGCAGTGACATTTGGGAAGCAGTAAGAACATGTAGTTGGGCAATCAAGAGTCTTTACTATCACATCGACAAAATATTTATTTGTTTGTTTGTCCGGTGTAATTTCTGAAAAAGCTGAATGGATTGTGATCAAATCTCTCTTCTTCTTTGATTGTATATCCTATACGAGTATCTCTATTTCTTTCCGTCTGTAATCCATTTATGTAAGCGATTAGTGTGAAATTGGTGATATGTAAGTGCGCGCGAACGGGAAAATTTTGAAAAGGATCATTACAAGGTTTTTACGATCACAAATGCCTGCAAATACCTCACTATTTTTATAAAAACTATGTAACTTATTCTTAATAACATGGAAGTTCTACAATTTATACTAATTTTCATTTATTTCCACATTAAATCAATTCACCCGATTTCTTCTGTTACCGCTGAAGAGCTCCGATGTGTTCTGCTAAAACGTTGGAATTTCATTATATAAATGAATAAACATACGTAGATTGATTAATAAGTAGTTTTAAGTCCGTGTATGTTAGATTCTACTAATAGACATTGAAGAGTAGTTTCTGGCGACAAACCGCAATATTATCCCTTAACTCTTAATCGTCAAGAAGTACTGGGGTTCCGTTATCGACTTAGTAACATGAAATAGTAATTACCAAATGCAAAAACTTGAATAACAAACTCAAAAAACTCGAACACGCTATACATACCTATGATATTAGAGATCTCTCTATTTCCCTGAGATCAGATCATTAGATCCAGACTTGGTAATTGGAACCACTTTGAGAGTGCACACGTATTTCAGACGAAAAAAATTCGAAATTGGTCCACAAATAATTAAGTTATCGCTCTGCTGAACGGATTCTAACAATCAATTCGACAATGAGAAGTTCCCAGAGAAAACTGGACTATCAACATGCCGTTTTGCTTCGTCTTTTATATTCGTACTACTGCTGGCACTAAACATTTTTTTCACTCATAAATATCTACACTAACTCCTAATAGTATAGCTCAACTTTTATTATGATGTAGCTCTTATTCGCTCTGGCTACATTTGAATGGGAACTTGACCGGCGGCAGGACAGAAATCGCAAAAGGCAACGGAATCAAAACCGTAAGCCGAGATCGAGGCCGACATCAAAAACGGGACCGAGGCCACGATCGGAACTAAAATTTGAATCGAGAACGTAACCAGAATCAAAATGAGGAGCAGTGCCGTGGGGAGGATTGGGAACTGAGCCAGAATCGAAGTGTACTTAGATGAAGACCGGGGCCCGGATCGCCGCGAGAGGAGCCGCTACAGCAATCGGGAATGAAACGAATCGGCATTGGGTCTATGACTAGGATCGTTATCGTAAATGGGATGGCGATCGAAGTCTCTATTGGAAGCGTGACCGGTCGACGTGCATAGCGTGAGACTTCATTCTGCGTCCACGCGGACGTAGTCGAGAGCAAAAGCTGGTTCGTACGTGAAAAATGTGGTTTGTTTTAAACTATTGGTGTAAAGTTAATTAGAAATGTTTATACTAAATTATAGTGTAGAATTCTATATGATACATAGAATTTGTGAACATCCTTTGCGGTAGATATGTATTGATTTTTCAATAGTTTTTATAGTAAAGTCATATTTAATGGCATTAAATCTGTTAGTTTGTAACTAATCTTTGCTTAGACAAACGCAAAAAGTAAAATGTATTTTTATCATTATTATTGTGCTATATAATTTGTGTTCCTTTTTAAGATTCTGTTGTCAATGAGGAACCCTGATAGTTTTTTAAACCCCACCATTTTAGACCCTACCACAGTAATTAAATTTTCGATCGAGACCTGCCTCACGCGCTGACCGACCGCAGGTGAGGGGCCACTAACGACCGTCGTCGTCGAATGTTAAGACACCGTCCGCGACCGACGGCTTAACGTGAATTGAGTGGTACGACTGTACGTAAGCCAAAACCGAATCGGTCGGTTCTATCGCGCGCTCACGATAGAAGCCGGCTCAACCAATCCACTACAACCCGGATTACCTATACAAGTATGTATTTGCACTTACCCGATAGCGATTTGTCCCTATCTATCGAAAGCTTCCGAGGTAAATCGATTAGAAAAATATTACTGATTTTTATATATATATATATATATATATTAGGTATTAGGCGACTAATCTTTTTGCAGATATACGTATCGATCAGCTGGAGATAAGATGAGATTATACGATTTATCCTATATAATTCCGGAACGAGGGATTGATTGGGGATCCATAGTACGCATCGATTCAGGCGCTTATCTTAAATAAGATTTGTTTAATTAAAAAAGTGAATACCAAAAAAGCCATATGATAAGTTTGGAACATAACCTCGGCAGTAGTTGGAGTCACTACCGGCTACACCGAGCGGACTTAGCGGACCATGAAGATCGGACGGCATGCATTGAGATTGCTTTTGAAAACTTTGTCCGTCTGTTTGTATACGCGAATCTTCAAACTGATAGGCGATTCGTCTATGAGGTTTTCACAAATGACTTTAGCGCATCTTGGGGCTATATATTCATAGCCTTTATTACATCAATCATATTTCAAAATCGGCTGACATGAAAGTGATACAGTGGTTGCTTCAAACTCGCATTTGAAATGATTAACTGTTAAAGTTAAAAACTAAATATGTCAAAATTTTTGTACGTTTATTATATGTATTTTGTATGTTTATTATTGTTTTGTATGTTTGTATGTTTTTATTTCACAATTAGCAGTTGTCTAGGTTACTATGGAAGATAGTGTCAATTGTTACATTAAATTAATGTCATAATTACCAATATCTCTTAAGATTACCTATATTTTGACATGTTTAATTTTTAAGTTTAACAATTACCAGTTAACTATTGCAAATAAGAGTTTGAAGCATACCACTGTTAATGACAATTTTTTTTTTATTGTATGTTCGAGGGGCAAACGAGTAGGCGAGCCATCAAACAGTAGATTGTCACCGCCTCCCATGGACACTCGCAAGCTCAGAGAAATCACCAGTGCGTTGCTGGTCTCTTAGAAGAGAATATGCTATGTAATGGAGGGGAGAGAGATTTTTTATGCCTACGAGGTTTCCTGAAACATAATGAACATTTTCTGAGATTCTGTGATATCTAAGACATTTGACTGCGTTCATCATGATATATTGATAAGGAAACTACATTATTATGGCGTCAGAGGTGGATCCCTTGGACTTCTGGTATCTTATTTATGTGAAAACATTCATGGAGTTGACATTAATTGTGAGAGGTTTACAAATTCAAATTCAAAATACCTTTATTTCATAGGTTACAAAATAACACTTGAAATACCTCATATTTTTTTGCTAATTTACACTTTACCGCTCGTTCGGAAGGCAGTTTTCCCTCAAGAAGAACGAGCAAGTAACTTAAGGGTAGCTCTTTTTCAATTTGCTCATGCATAGCCAAAACAAATATAAAACCATTAAGAACTAAACAACCCGATAAGAAGTCGAACCGCTTATGCCCGTGGATATTTGTCTTCTAAATATTTAGAAACTGTATAATACCCTTTTTTTTACTGAGTGATTGTTTAATAACACTCTTATAGGAACCTTATTGAATATGCGCACACAGAGCCCTCTACATGAATTTGTGACTACTTAGTCAACGTGTGAAGTTTATTTTTATTTCTGGTATTGTGCTTACGTCGATCACTATTTCTTTCAAACATTTTTCAATTTTTTTTTACATGTATTAAATTTTCATAAATGAATTGAGATATCACGATTAAGATTTCAATTTCCTTAAACTTATTTCTAAGAGATACACGAGGTCCGAGCTTGTTAATCGCGCGAACGGTCCGCTTCTGCAGCACGAGAATTCTGTGATCATCCGCGGCGTTTCCCCAAGACAGAGATGCCGTACTACATCAGACTATGGAAACAGCCAACTCTCTAAAACTGAATTAGTGGAAAACCACTAATTAATAGTCAATAGCTACTATTTTAAGATGTCCATAGTATACGACCAGCAATAAGTGGTTATCCACTCTTTCGATTAGTAGAAATGATTACAAATTAAAATTGTAAATTTTCTACTAATTAAAAAGTATAATTCTACTATTATAAAAGTGATTATTTTACTAATTGTCAAGTGACTACTAATTCAGAACTACTAATTCAGTAGTGAAGTTGGGCCATATTACTTTTTCAATTAGTGAAAAATTACTAATTGAAAAGTAACGCCTACAAACTTAGTAAATCTGTAGTAGATTCAACTAAAAATTACTAATTTTCATGTAGTTTCTACTATTACTACTTCAATTAGTAAAAATTCTACTAATTCAGTTTTAGAGAGAAAATAAACCAATCTAGCGGTTTCGACGTCTGATAAATTACTTATTTTTTTGACTGCATAGGCGGCAGAGCTAAGTCTTTTGACCAACTTACTTATATAAGGACCCTATTGAAGCCTGTTATCTAAAGTAATTCCTAGGAACATGGTAGCATTAGCAAACTCCAATTCTTTGTTATGTACTGAAACAGTTCCGGATCTATGTCTTACATTTGGAAGTGAGATTCTAATAAATTTTGTTTTAATTTAGTAAACACCCGTAGTAAACACAATCAAGTGCCTTGGAGAGATCGAAAATTACGCCAACTGTATCTCGCTAATCCCCCTAAACTCCAAAATACACACTCAGGTTCTACCGTTAATATGAGTGTAACACAGGGTTCGGTTCTTGGACCATTTCTATTCATAGTGTACATTAACTACCTATCACATCGAGTTACGGATGGGCGTGAGATTGTATTGTTTTCTGATGATACCTCCTTACTTTTTAAGATTAATAGACATCAACCAGATTTTGACGAAGTAAACAGTATCAACTCTGAAATAGTTGAGTGATTTAGAACTAAACGTAGAGGTGATGTAGGAGGGAGGGGAAGTGAACCACCGGAACTCTCACTAACTGGAAAAAGTGTAACATCGGAAGCTGGTACTTCACGTCCGTTTTCTGTGAGAGCATGGTATCTCACCGGTACGAGCAGCCCCTTGGGCTGTCTATTTCAACTAATACTGTCCAAATTGTCTACTTCATGGCTCTACCACAATGAAATATTTAATACAGCTAATATTTAATATCCTCCAAAGGAAAGTTTTTATGCTTGGAATTTTATCAACATGGACTTCATCGATTATGCAATAAAATAATGTTTCTCTTATGAAATGCATAATGCAGCTACAGAAAATGCAGTCACGAGACAGTGCGTCACTGCACGCTACTTGCCTAGATAAAAGTTTCATTAAACATATACAGTATTTGATAATCGGCTTTTTTTGCACAAATTTTCGCATATTACTTAAACTATTTACATACATTTCTATTTCGCTGCTTTTTTTTAATAAACACCCCTGATTTTTATGACTTATCTCGTCTATTTGCTACCTACGGCTACTTAGGCCACCTCATAGAAATCAGAGCAAAGAAGTGTTTCCTTCATTTATTCTTTGCTTCGACATTATTTAGATGAAACTTCTATAGATCCCAAAGCGCGAACTATAGGGTTTTAAAAATAACCTCAAATGTATGAAATTATAAAGTGTGTCTTTGGAATATGTTTTTGTTTGTTTTTTAGAAAAACGTATTATGTACAAAGAATTCGAAAGAACTCTTCAACGCGTGCGGAATTAATCGATTCTGTAGAGGTTGCAATGACGTACAGATAGACAAACAGGGATAGTGAAATTCTCTACGGTTTTCAACCGCTTAGTACGGGACCCTAAAACTCCAGACGCAAAAGTCCGAATTAAGATAGGAAAACTTTGGGTCGAGCCTTGGTTACACTTTTCGCATTTATTTGAAGCATTTAAAAGGAATCGTGTAATCTTTTTTGCAATAAATTAAGTGTAAAAAAATGTCACTTTTTTGCAATTATTATTAGGTATAGCTATAAATGGTAAAGTGAGTCTGTCTGTCTTTTAAGTGTGCTAAACGTGGATTTGTTTTTCAGGATATATTTCTAGTAGTATATTGTTTTAATTTTAATATAAACTCGCCAGCTGATCCACATACGATATCACTAACGTACGTTCGTGGCTTGGCCCGTGTGGGCAAAAATAAATTCGTTAATTTTTATATCGAATCCATCCGCGTGTCGATTCCAATCCTATTCATGAATCTGTTGGTTCTGACCTCGATCTAGATTCTGTTTTCAACGCCAACCCCAGTTCTCCAGATTCCGTTAACGTTACTAACTATTATTTAGTTGCAAAACGGCGAACATTGTCGCATGCGTACTAAAATAAACATAATTATACGATCTAAACGCTTATTTCTTATCTAATAGCACTGTCGTTTAGTAAAATTTGATTATAAAACAACTCCGTCAAAATTTACAAAATGGGCGCTAATGAGGTAGACCGCAATAGATGTCGCTAGTGTCACTAAACTTAGCTCATATAAAGAAAATCACAGTCTGTGTTACTAAATTTTACTGTCTTAGGTCGCCGGAAAATTCACTATAGGTTTCAATGGGTGATTTATGCAGTCAATATCAAAAAAGCCGTTTTAGGAAATCAATAACAATATTATAGGGCAACGATAGTACCTTTATTTTAGTAATTAGCTGTTAGATGAAAAGCTTAAATAATCTATAGAAAATAAGATTCCTAGCTTTACTAGGAAAAAAGTTATGGGAGTATGAAATAGAGATTGAATGGGTTCGAGAAATATACACACTGCAGTATCACTCGGATTTTTGTTCGAACTTGGCTTGTCACACGTCATATTTGCAACGTGCACTACATAGTTACTGTAACTTTAGCCATAGTAGTGGTTCTGAATTGTCAAGAGCTCGCCACAAGTGAGCTGTGGGCCGACGGGCTTTTAACTTAAACTTTATTAAAACATCTCGCTGAACGCCTCAGATAACATTTGAATCGATCTCTTCGATCCAGAGCTTTGTCAACATATTGATGATGATAAAGACAAATGATTATGTAAAGGTGTTCATCAGCAACCAGAGCAAATGATTAGCATTCTAAAATAATTCTTTCGCTAGGTGAACTATCACTGTAATCCACCATTTTGTTTATAGCATGCGGTTGTCGTACGCCATTTTGCTGCTGGGCGCGCTCGTGCTGCACGCGTCGTTGACGCGCGGCCAGGGGGCGGCCCAGTACCCGCGCCCGCGCCGCCCCGAGAGGTTCGACACCGCCGAACAGATATCGAATTATCTAAAAGAGCTGCAGGAGTACTACTCAGTACACGGAAGGGGCAGGTGAGTTAGATGACCGAGGCAGTGGGCAGATAGACGGTGGGGCTAGAAATTAATAGCAACAGTGGAAAGTAAGGAAGATTTTTTTCGCATTGACAACGTAAATACTACTGTGTATCTTTGCGGTAAGATTTAGAGAAAAATAAATTGTAATTCACACTAATTTATTATACTTGAAAAACGAATCCGTAGATACATGGTTCATTATACAGATAGAGTTGTCACTCATGCGCAAAGTTAAAATAATTTGTTCATTCTTGCTATTGAAATTGCCTTAGCATAATTTTATTCAGCCTAATTTATTAAACTGTCCAAGCCATCCTAACTCATTAAATCAAGGTTTGGGCGCAACAGTCGTGTGTGTCGATAACTATTTATTGTGCAATATGAAAATTAGTCAAAGTAATGTTTTACATACTTACCGAATTGTGTAAATAATGCACAGAAGTTCACAGGCGTGGTGAATTGAAAATATACGAAGCGTCACTTTACGGGGAAAAGCATTATAAATATTATCAATGTGTTATTTTAAACCCCCTGATGCTAACAGAGAGATGTTATATTTTTACTAAAAGCATTGGTTGATTCACCTATTACAAAATTTGGACATATTTAATACCATGTATACTCTTTGTTGAGTTTGCAAGCATTTTAAGGTATATGCATAGAATTACAATTTTATATTTATTTATTCATATTGCCAAAGCAAATTTAAAAACTATTAACTAATTTTTCAATAATAAGAAAATCGATTCTTAATGAGTAGGATATTCTGGGTACGGTTGAAAGGATTTAACCTTTATCGTTCATGATATTGTTGTTTATAAACCTGGCGATGACGATGATATGTCAAAAATAAGAGCGCGTTTATAACTGAGAAAAGGCTATTATAGTTCCTGGGATGCTACTTTAAGATGTATTAAAAAGAAAAAAAAACCGATTTGTTGCAATTGTCCCCATGCCGGGGGCGGTTGAAGCAGCGATTGGGGTTGGTTGAAACAATTTTAAGTATAAAATGAAATAATTTTAAGTATACACTAAAAAGAAACATTTCTTTGATCAAATAAAAATTTAGCTTTGAGTGCAATCCGAGTCGTGATTGTGGCAAACACAGTTGAGACCGCCTCTGTGTGTGGTTTTCGTGAGTCCGCTGTTTACGACTGGTGCATTGACTCCACTTTTCCCCGGCTCTGCTCTCTGAATACAATGACTTGACGCACGTCGCTTTCGTAAATATGTCAGGAAAGGACAGTGGTTAATGTCATGGTTGTCCGCCGCTTTTTGTAGTGAATCTCCTGCTTCGTCCTCCTCATATGCATCTTTATACCTCGACAAGTTACTCTGCCCTCTGAAGTTTTTCTTACGCAAACTCTCGACGTCTAGAAAATAAGAAAAATAATATACATAATGTTTCAACCGTACCTATAAAAATTGTTTCAACCGTCCCCAACCTCGCAAGTTTTTATAAATTATTTTTTATAAAATACCATTTATAAAAATAGTCTTAATAATAGCACATTAAAACTAGTTATTATTCCATATTCTAAAACCTTCATAAAAATCATAAACATATACTCAATACTTTGACTTAAATAGAACACACGATAATAGCATAAATCTCCTATATACAACAACACTGCGCTGGAGTGTCGCAACATTGAGATACGTGTTCGGACCTGTCGTCCGCCCCGTTCTCCCCTTGCACCCCTCACTCCCCTCGTAACTATTTGCAAGATATTTGTTTTGTTCCAATCCTACCCAGTCTACCCTAAACATCGAAAACTAAATATGCTCATGTAAGTAGATAAGAACTGCCATAAAAAGCAAAAAAGTATTATCGATTCTACTCTCTCTCTCTCTCTCTCTCTCTCTCTCTCTCTCTCTCTCTCTCTCTCTCTACCCCGAAAAAGCTAGCAGGAGTGTAAACCATATTTTTTATAAAAGTTTACTTGAGTGAAAAAATTAAAATGCTTTTCCTCAAAAAACAAGTGCATAAGCCATTTTTTTAAGAGCTCCATGTTTTTGTATTAAGCTTCTATATTGTATTGCCATCAAAACTGCACACAATTTTCAAGTTTTAGGATAATTCAACAATTATAATTCAACAATAAAACTTGGAAATTAAAATTAACAAACTATGATAATAAAACTAAAATTAACAAACTGATATTATTAGAAATGTATGAAGTCTAGTATCTAAGTCTCGTTACCTACGTCACAGTATAAACGGCGCGTCAAAGAAAACAAAAATTTCGAAACATTAATGTTAACGATGAAAAATATAAACATGTTTTCTACTACAGCATAATAAAAATACAAGTCTTCCAAATTGTGAATAGTAAAAATGAAATGATTTGGGTGACACGCATCATTAGACACTCACGTGGTTGCTACGACGTGTGCTACGATATTGCGATACTGCGGCTGGGGCTAAGACTGCTAGGGAGACTGCTACGTACATATAGACTACGCTAAGCTGCTGTTACGTGTTGAACATTGACCATAGAGAGTTTGTGCTTGATAGACCTAATACACATCTACTTTTTTTACCGAAAATTCATATGAATAATGATATTTTTAGCTAAAATCATTCTTTACACAGTCCGTCCGTTAGTATGTCATAAAAACTACAAGATGCATATTGATGAAATTCGGAATTTAGGTGTCTTGTTAAGCCGCTATTTAGATTGGTAGGTAAATAACGAAAATAAATATTTCTAGGGGGGCTGCTTCTGTTATATGTATGGACATAACAGAAGGAGCTGAAAATTTTTTTCAACAAATATGTAGCACATATTTCGACAGGTCTGTCAAAAATATTTTAAGGTTTCTAAGAATTTTTTTAACAAATTGAATATTTTCGGAAATAATCGCTTCGAAAGTAGCACAAATTGTGTCCTACCCTTTTGTTTTCTAAACCGTAAGTCCAAAAAATGTAAAAAAAATTACGAAGGTAACACTTAATAAATACTTTCAAAGGAAATTATTTAGAACATGATTTAAGATATACGGTTTTTTAATTATTGCCGAAAACTGCACTTCACAATAAAAGCACTTAAGTCTCATAAAAATACGACCTTTTGATAATGCACTTTAATTTAATATTTTATTTTTTATAATTAAATGACATCAAGTTATATAACCATTTATGACCATTTATTAACTCAATTATTATTGCAACGAGATGATTATATTTTAAGAAGAGGTTAAATTAATAGGTTTTTCACATGTTCTAGTATTTTCCAAATTTCATACAGTTTAGGTCTTGATTGACAGGAAAATGTTTTAAACTGTAATGATGTTTTATTTTTTCGTCTCTATTACATTAAATAATTTTTTTAAGCTGGCAGAATTAATTTTCATTTAACTATCTGTAAAATGGTATTAAAGTTTTCCCATTTTCGCATATTAACGAGAGTGCATCGATAGAAATAGTTGCTGACAAAAGGCAAAAACAATATTTCGATCGTGCAGCAATTTCAAATGCTTCGCCAAAACTTTTCCATTGTCATCAGCGACATTAAAACTTTGACATTTTTACCACAATACGAAAGACAAGACACGCTATGGTCATCTAATGCAACTATATATAAACACCAAATTAGTTTCGACCTAAAAAAATGCAACCGATTTGTCCTAGAAACTCGGTAAATTATTTATTAAGAAAATATAAAATTTATCGCTTTTGAAGTGAAACTTCTAATGCGACTTCCAGCAAGGTTGCGTTAAACGTTTAACGATACCATGGAGGGGGTATGAAAGCACTGTCGCGTTAAACGTTCAACGCTCCTGGGGAAGGGGAATGGAAAGAGACAGCGAGAGCGAATGCGTGCACTCGAACGCATGCGTGGAGTATACCTGTTACAGGCCAGCGCGAGCGTTAGCAACGAGTAGCGCCCAATATTTCAACGCAAGAGGAAGAGAGAAAGAAAGACACACAAAGGTAGGGAGTAGGAGAGAAAGAGAGTGAGTCGGTAGATTTCGTCTCGCAATTGTTTTTCGCGATTGTAACGTACGACGAAAAACGCAATTTCTACCCCTTCCTATTTTCATTTCCACATTACGAAGTTTCACTTCTTCAGCGCGGAGGGACTCCGCGCACTATTTTTTTTTTTCAAATATTGTAAACATAAACATCAAATCAATTTCAACCCAAAGAAATGTATCCAACTAATCCTAAACACTAGGTTAATTATTCACCGAGAAAAAAATATTTTATGACCGTTTTATATTTCAGATATGGCAAACGTCAAATGCACATAGCCGACGCGTCGGTCATATTCCGGGAGTCGCCGCTGTTCGAGCATCTAAACGAGGACGTGTGGAAGACCCTGGCCTACAACTGAGTCCGTGATGAAATGTAACGCGTAACATGGCTACGAAATTATTTTAAACATTCGAAAATAGTAACAATAAAGAATACTACTTGCATCGCTTAGTTATAAAATAGCTGCTGTACGATTGAAAAAGTGAACCGTCTAAACTTCCTTAGAATCCATGTCATGACTGTTGTCTATGTCACAGATTTAAATTCGATCTGTGGTATGCATGTCAAATGAACGGCGCCATCTTAATAAACAGTTAGTCACAACATACGATCATCAATGAAATGGTTTCGTTTTTTATCCAAATATTTTCACTGTCGTCACGTTTCGTAAAATATCTATATTTTTTTTAAATATAATCATATGCACATACAGAGATGCCAAGAACTTTGACTGCACTATTGTACTGCAATAAGAATATTTTTCTTGGTGTTAATTCGCAAATAAATTTCTTAAATAATAATTAATAAAATGATATATGCATGTAGAAAAAAATTATCTTGCACAACATTTCTGTAGTATTGTCGACTTACAACACATAGGAAATTATTTATGTAAATTCAAAATAAAGTATGCTCCTTCCACAGAATTTACATGGTTTACTAAACAACATTTTGATCGTGTCTCTGTTCGTATATCGAATTTCTTAAGTACAACCATCAATTCAATAAAAGAAAAACTTTTACTGATGAGTGTTACGGAATATTTGTCGAAGAGGTTGCGATATCAAAAAAAAAAAAATCATTGCAAAATATTCACAAATAAAAAATACCTAAGTATTATTTAACTAAAAATAAAATTGTTCAACCTTTGCATTCATTTTTAATCTCGCCTTGCAGCCAGTGACTTGTTCGTCGAATTAAAACTATATTTGCTAAATACAATTTATCAGGCTGGGAGATAAATTATGTTTAGTGAATTGCGAGGGCAGTATAAAGTTGCAATGTTGTAAAAAAATAATATGTCAATTAACAGAGTTCGAAAATCAGAAATGAATAAAACTAGATGTACTTTAAAGAATAAAGAATTATTTCAAAATGCGAATTTTGTTTTATTCATGACCAACTCGTTTTATTACATGGAATTACGAAGCTGGACGAGCAATGGAGGCCGAAGTGATCAGTTTCCATTGCTTGTCCAGATTTTTATTTTTCAATGGAAAGTCGTAATTGATTGGGAAAACGGTTCATTTACATGTGTTTCCGTTTGTCTGTCGTAAAGAAAACCTTTTTTTTTATGGAGACTAACTGACATGTAATTTTGAAAACTTTAAAGATGGAGTTTAATGGTCTAAAATTAGCCTAAATATAAGAAGTTACTAAAGCTAAAATCTAAGAGTTTCCTGAGATAGTTTCAAATCTCGCTGAATGGTTTATAAAATGTATACGAAATAAATTATTCGCTTTAGACAACTCCTCCAAGAAACTAAAATTATTGGTATCCCATTCAAAATTACTTAATAAAAAAATGAGATATTTCATATTCAGCCTGGATTTTGTACGCTTTTTACAAAATCGAAGTGAAATCGCAATTAAGAAAGAAAAATATTTATTTAAATCAAAACTATTGTAGTATTTTATTTTTGTAAGAAGCAATATTTTATTTATAGAAAAAACATGTGGCTGGTAGATGAGTTTGCTTCGAAACTTAATGCAATGTATTGTTTGAATAACTGTCAATCACAAATAAAATTATATAATTATTCACATTTTGTCGCGACTAAATGTATAAATAACAGAAAGAATTATGACAAGTGGAATAGGTGTACCTAACAATAATAGGTATGTTATTAACGCCATCTTTGTTTTTTTTATATAAATTATTGCCTATAATGTATGTGTATACTGCTTTTGTAAAAAAAAGTTGAGGTACAATATGCCAAAGTTCAACAGTCAAAACACTTTAAAGGCTGAGGTTCTGTACATTGGTGAACGTCTTATATGACTTTCTGCAAGATGAGTTCTTGATAATTGTCTTTTGCGGTTATCTTGTTCAATAAATGCTGAAAATTCGGTAATATTACATATTACGTAATTTTAATAATACGATTCCATTAAGAGTGCCAAAAGCACGTTCCATTAAAACAGGATTTTGAGAAGGAGCTGATGATTTGCAAAACTTATGTCGGGAATTGACAGAACGATTGAATAAAAAACTTATTGATCATATTTTTTTATGAAGTTTCTTCTAGTGCGAGAAAGACGTACAAATTGTCATATATACAATCAATCTAATCGATTTGACATCCTACTGAATTATAAAAACGTGATCGTGATCCGTTTACTATAATCAGTGCCTTAATTTTCATACAAACCATAGAATGTACCATTGCTGAACACAGGCACGTATTTTCGAAGTGTCGGGAGTAGATTTGATACACGTCACAATCAGCCACAGAACACAGAAACAAAAAACTAGAATTGCCATTAAGCGGTCTTTGCTTAATAGAATAAAGACAATTTTTGAATGTGAAACTTCCGTAATATTCTGTATACAAAATGACTTAACATGCCAATTGATGGATAGAATATGTATTCTCACTTACTTATGAAAATTTAAAATAGTTAACTATTTAGATATTGTGAATTTTTAATAGGTATGAGAAAGCACTTATAATATTTAGTACGGAAAACGTAAAGCTTCAAAGCCTTTCGGTCTGGAATAAAAAAGGCTGTTGGATGAGAGTAGCAAAGCTGTTAGTCGTGACGTCATTAAAATAAATTTATTCGTCATATTCATCTTCTAAATTCAATGTGTGACAGCTAATGTCGAGTGCTAGGGTGTAGCTATTTCATGTCACATGAAAGCCGTTTGAAAATTGCCACAGCTTGGGAATAGAGAATACCTAATTTAGTGATTTCCTTCGACATTATCGTTTTATATTAAATCATAACGTCAAATGACCACACTAATACATTATTAAGTATTGGATGTATTCTATTAAAATATTCTATTACATATCTTTTTAAAAGTTGTCTTATGCGATAGTTTCCACATGGCGGGAATCGACTCCCAGGAGACGTCACTCGGACCAGCTAGTTCCGTTTTCGCCCAAATATTCGATGCGACAGTCCCAACTATCTATAAATATTATTGCTTTTTGTGTGTTGCAAAGAAATATAAGATTATATTTTTTTTTCAAACGAACAGATTGTGGTTTCATTCGTGATTAATGTTGTTAACATTTTTGCGTTTAATCTTAGTTATGACATCAAAAAACTACTTATGTATGATAAGTAATCCCATTTTTATTAACTTTGTCTTTGTTTGACCGGTTTCCACAGTTACAAGCACACCGTCACGGAATGAGACACCGTACTACTGCTCATACAAAATTGAAGTTTTTTTTAAACTCTTTTGTGGCTCACGCGCCGCTCGTACTTACTATTTCTAATCACTTGTTTCTGTGTTTTGTGCAGTCAGCAATGCGTAATAAGAGCATAGTATATTCATATGTACTGATGGATAAGCGAGACCATTCGTTTACGCGCTATGACCGTGTATGGGTCTGGCGTCAGTCAGAAACTAAGCTAAAATTGGGTATTTATTTCATATTTTTCTATAGCACAGTTGAGAGGCAAGCGAAGAAGCGAATCATTAGACAGTAGAATACGGTCACCGCCGCCCATGCACACTCGTAAGCTCCGAGTAGTCACTAATGCGTTGCCGGACTCTTGGAAGGGATTAAGACATTAGGACATCTAAAGATGGGAATAAGGTTATGAATGGGAGAGTGGGGTAGTGGGCCACTGAAACTCTCACTTACCGGACGAAAGGAAACAGCGAAAGCTGCTGCTTCACATGCGTATTCTGTGAGAGCGTGATGTTTAACCCGTTGAACGGGGCCCTTTTTGTACTGGAGCGAAGATAGCCAAGGCATGGTTCTACCACATTCACACAAAAGTTATGTACAAAAGTGTTATAAAACGCTTAATGATTAGTTGTGGTTGGGTACTCAGCGCTCGGATGAAGCTCGTCTAAGAAAGAAAAAAAGTAACTGACCGATATCCGCACTCCGGTATGTGTTTGTGAAAACCTTGTACGGCAGGTGTTTGTAAGTGCAATAGAAGCTAAAAACAATCATCTTCAGACTTCCCGTCCGTTTGTTTGTTCGCAAACAAACGCATGAAACTGAATATAGTTTGTACGGATTTGTTGTGGGAGGTCAGTGAAGGACTAACTAAAAAAAAAACATTGGGTTTTTTTATCTTGATGTGCCACCTAGGAGCGTGCAGACGCATCCAAAACTCTATTATAATGGGAATTGCGACTGAATGTTTGAAATTATTTTTTATAATTACATCTCTGTGCGGTTTTAAATCACATCATACTTTTTTATTCTGACACAGCGTCAGCGGTCGAAATGAAATATGTAGGAATTTTATCTCTGTCCACGCGGGCGAAGCCGCGATCGGAAATTAGTGATAAATATATATCATCATTGTTAATATTTTCATGATAAATATCGTTATCGACAAATCTCTGTCGAATTATCGGAATTTTGTCCACGTTTTAAATGACCTATGTCTAAATACATCTATCTGGCGGGGTAAGCTCAGCGGTTAAGGGTACTACCTTCGAACCGAAAGGTATTGGGTTCGATCTTGACTAATGGCAAATTGACAGATGAGTTTTTAATTCCGTCGTCTAACTAGACGACTCGTGCAGTGCCTCGGAGGGCACTTTTAGTCGTCGCCTCTTAAATCCTCGGCTCCGGACGTCTTCATCTAATAAGCGACGGCGGTCGTCAGCAGCTCCGACCCGCTCTGGGCCGACGCGGGGGGCTTAAGATCCAAGTACCTTCATCAAACATCCAAAGACTGTGTAAGAGCACATCCTAGCTGTGGAATGATTATAAAATACACAATACATTACGTCATAAATACGTCCGTCATACATCAACTGTGACGTCATCGCGTCGGTTGGCATGGTCGATTTGTAGCTCCGAGGAACGTGTTGCCTTCTAGTTTAAATGCACACGGATTTTGATGACCGACGACGGACCCACTAGTAAATGAGTTTTTGACTTGTTTAAAATTAAGAACCACTCGCTGAATACATTACGAAAACATGCTAAAAGCGGTGAGACGACAGTCTTGAACATTGTCATCTCACCGTTGGCTACGACGATCAACGGCCTTTAGAAATGCCATTGAGACACCAACCAAATGATGTCGAAAATTCAAAACCCACCATCTAAAATGGAAGGGTCGCGGGAAGACAGCGGGAGGACTGGTACCGGAGACAGCAATTGCTGTAATATTGTTGTGATATCTTTGTCACGACAACGCCTTAGACACTGACACAACTGACCGTCCATCCATATCCACGACGATATCAGGAGCGAAATGCTGAGCGGAATGGAGGTGCTGCGAGTGGGCCCGGTATTCTATGCGGATCTCGTGGGCACACAGGCGAACTTCAGACGGTTGGTAGAATACGCACGTGCATGGCACGGATTGCGTGGCGGCCAAAAGTGAAGAGAAGACAAGAAGCTTTGAAGAGAGAAGACCAGAAGCTTACAAGAGTGAAGAGCTGCTCGGTGACGAAGTCCGTTTCTGTGGGGTACAAGCCCTAAACAGGGAGGGTTGTGATCAGGGACACGGAACTGAAATACAGAAATAACTTGTAAGAACCATGAAGAGTTACGGGACTAGATTTAATCGGTGTCTCGCGGCACTTCTGCGATTCGGCCCCTATGACCTAGATGTCGGAGGGGCCATGGGAGGTGGTGGGATGACCGTCCATGTGCTGGCTTTCAATTGATTGTGGTCCCTTTTCTTCGTATATCTTTTTAATTTTCACAGGGCTTGAAATCCAACAGTGACAGGGCATATGCGTCAGCGGCGCGGTGACAGGAAACTGACGCATCACGAAACAACCGGAAAAGTGCGGTGTGCAGTGTGAGGGTTCCGTACAAACTTAATTATGTACATTTCAAACATTGAGTCTCGATAATCCTTGTCGATTTTCGATGCCGATGTGTCGGTCCAAGGTATTCCGAAACTTTTGCTTCCTTTTTTTTTTGTAAAAATTTTTCGATATATTTAAAAAAATCCGAATTTGTCGTCAATTGTTAGTTTTTACGGCGGAAAGTTAAAAAAATGTAATTCTACAATTGCAAATGTAACTTTATAAACAGAAAAAAAAAAATCTTTTTCAAGTGATATAAATACAGGTTAACGATTTTCGCATTTTGTTCCTTTATTTGTGCTGTAAGACTGCTTTTTACCAAATTTCATAGTCCTAGGTGCGCAAGAGTCACCCTATAACTTTTAATTTACTTGCGTATGTCCCAATATAAGCCACAAATGGCTGTATTTTTAATTACCTTTTTCCTTTTGAGGTATGGAACAAGTTTTCACTTTTTTACACGCAGCCAAAGGAAGACCGAATAGTGAAAATCATTCAAACAATAAATACGTCTCGAAGACAGAAAGGAAATAATATATCCTAAGTAATGTTATAAATGCAATGCAGTGAATTTGTTTGTTTTTTATCGCTTTAACATCTTAACAACTGAACCAATCATTGTATAATTTTGTATACACATTGTCTGGGATATAAAAAAAGACAGCAAATTTTGTACAAAAAGTATTTTTTTTTCATTATTTTTTTTTTTTTCTCTATTTCATTTTCCTTTTTTAAACCTAATCAATATTATAAATATAAAAATGAATAGGTCTAAAGTGAATAATAATGATGCAAAACATGCCTTGCTGAATGAAAGGTAACGGTTTGCAGCGTGATTGGATTATATAAAAAATGAAAGAAATTATTGCGAGCGGAGCTGCGGGCGAAAGCTAGTTTAAATATGCATAATAGGAAAATTCTATCAATAACACCACGACCAGAAAATGGCGCAGTTTTAGTACGCACGACTTAAAATTACTTAAACAGACTCACCGGTCCGGACAAAATGCTGTCTTATTTTAAGATGACAAATTATCGACCTCGCTAGCCTCCAGCGCTATAATTATCTGCGATTTGCAGAGAGCTACTTTGTAGTCGTCTAACGTTACAAAGTGCTAATTTAGTCCCAAATTGTGTTTTCTTTCGGGCAAAAACTCGCTCCGGACACTCCGAAGGGTTAATAGATCGATACCTATTCTAATTATACTTATGCATAAGGAAAACGACTTTCGTTTGTCCGTACATCAGTCACAAGCTAATAAGATTGATTTAGGCCGTCTATTTTTTGAATCTCATACACCTCAATTTTTTTTATTATTTACTATCATAACCCATAACATCCCTCAATATCCTAGTAATGATAAATACCTGCATAAGTCCTAAGTTGTGCAAAATTTTAATGTATGTATCGTTCTTGTTATTGTATTAAGTGTTTCATCCTTCTGGTATAACGTCCGAGGCGGATCGCTTAAGTGCTCTCCGAAGCACGGAGCGTGCGACAATTTAACTTAAGTTAAAAATTCGTTGATCAATTCGTCCGTGTTAATATATAGTTAATATATTACACATTGCAATTACATAATATTAAAATATTCAAAAATCTCTTACCTGTTCACGCCTAAGCGGCTGAACCGATTTAGATGAAATTTCATTTGGAGATGTATCTTGAACCCTGTGTAAGAGCATGTCTGTTTGTTTTCGTTTTTTGTACGTACTATTCTTATACGTAATGGATAGTCAATCGGTTTTAATGAAACACGATATGCCGATAGAACACATCGTTACGTAAAGTGTATTTGTCTATCTGTCTATCTACTTGTCTGGTTATATTAAGATTTTCTTACGATTCGTGAATCCCTTAACCGATTTCGCTAAAATCTGATATTCTCCAGTGCTCGTCATCGTCAAGCGATGCATAGCCGGTTAAGTTTATCTGGCGACTCCGTCAGCGGCAGAAAATATTGATCAACATTTTGATCTTTACTTAAACTTATAATACTTTAATAATATAATACTTTAAAAAAAACTGCTAACCCAAATCTGATCCTTTTATGGATTGCGATTTTGATACTCTTGATCTTATTCCCACCTTTAGCCCTTTTCCAATTGTCTTCTTCCTTTGCCCTTAGCGTTTGGTCTCACTTCACTATGCCTCTTACTAACTCTCTCACTCTACATCTCCTTCCATCTCCCTCTTCGTGTCAATCCTTATATGAAGATAATCATCAAAATGGTTGCGTCTAAGAATTGGGTCTAAGAGGATTCCGATGCAGACGTAAAACGTATTCTTAAATCTATGCTACTTTGTATGCATCACGATGGGGTGTTCTTGGAAAAGGTATAATAGGAAATTAGTAATTTGCACATATCAATTTTTTTTGTAGGTTCAATATCCTAACTCATAAACCTTAGTATTAACAAAACTTTTATTGTTAACGTTTTTGAACTGTATTTATACATAGAAATGTGAAGAAAAATTCTAATTGTATCAGATATAGAGAAATTTTGCCATCTGCAACCAGCGGATCGATCAGCCAAAAGCTTAATTTACAGTTATTCGGTATATTACTAGGGTAAAAGACTCATATATGCGTTTCCATCAATATTCAATTGCAAAATTTACCTGTGTCTTTTAAATAAGTAGCGCCATCTGTGGTTTATGTCATGTAGTTGTTGAGAATCAAAAGAAAACTGAAAAATACTTATCAAGTTGGATAAAATCTCGTTAAATTTCATAAAATTTCACGACACATGGAGCCTGCGTACGTACGTGCGTGCGTGTGTGCGTGTGTGTGTGTGAGTGTGTGTTGTATTGACTGTCATAAACTATATATAATTCAAGAAATATCATTGGAGAAATTTTTTTAAGGAGTGTTTTTTAGAATATTTTCTAATTAATCCACCGATAAATTCTTAAATCTAATTAGTTGTCCTCTTTAAAATACAGCATCGATAGTCGCAAATTGTAATAAAGTTGGTTCGTTGAGAGATACGGCTAACGAAAAATTAAACAAAAAATGTTTTTTTCCAAAATCATTGTTTTTCAAAGATGTTTGGTACTCAGTCATCTTCTGTTTAAAAACCTGCTTGGGATGCTATAAAGCAGCTCACGATCCAACAATGTGTTCTAAAGGTATTGTAGTTGAAAAAAAAATGTTTTTTAATACGCATAGAGCTTCGAATTATAAGACCTCAAAATCTATCAAAACTCTATTTTTGAGCTCGGAAAGGTTGAAAAGGCAATAAATCGATCTTTTGAGCTCAACAATTTACTGTTTCTTCATTTTTAACACTTTGAGCTCAAAAGCAGTTAACAAGTTCCAGAAATGGCTTCAATGGTCAACCGTGTTTTAAAGTTTTGAGCTCAAAAACTCACAGGCAATATTACCTTTTCACAATTTTCTTTTATTCAAATTGTTTTATTCCTCGGAAAAGATAGACCTTTTCCATGTTAAGATCTATCTTTTCCAAAGTCTATATTCGGTAGGTCTATAGATACCTACTTGAAAAGAAAACTTTCATCGAAATAAAAATTTTCATGCCAATCATTAGGGCCGCTTGTAAGAACGTCGTAATAGGTATGGGCCTACCCATGTAATTGTATGTTTTACAATACATTACGCCCTATTTAATCTGACTTACCCCCCGCCAGAAGCTGGAGATGCCCATTAACAAATAGTATAAGATTAATGTTAAATATTTCAACTATTATTAATTACATGAAATAAAGTTAATTAGGAATAATGAAGAAATTAAAAAAAAATGTAACATGCATATTTTTCTTAAACTGTTGATAATACATTCTGAATCACATCTGCCTTTATTTAAATTTGTTTTATATAATGTATATAGTATTTTGTTACATTAATAAATAAAAAAAATAATATATAAGCAAATAAATTTAAACAATTCGAAAAATTCTTATTGTTCTGAATATTTTCTGATTATTAAAACGTATGGCTTAAATGGGGTTGGACATGTAATTAAATAATTAAAATGAAAAAGGCTCTATTTTTCAAAATCTTCAACAAAAAACCTGTTAAATCCGCATTCACTTCCGTGGAGCAGTTTTTGTCATGAGCAGCCGAGACAAACACATGGACGGACAAGAATTCTAAAAAAATATTATTTCGACTACTATTGCATATATAAACTCTAAAAGAAAATTTGGAAAATCCAAAAGTGCACGCCTCATAGTGGTTACTCCATTTTTACTAAAGAAAAGTGCGTGTGTCAGCGCCGACGAATGACTGGAGCTCACTCTTTATGAATGATTACAAATTACTTGGTAGGCATTGTTCAATACTCTAAATTCTATTTTTTTTTTAAATTGAAATAAATTAAAAAAAAATACTTACCGTGGTGTCAAAATTTTTACTTAAACATTGAGAATAAAAAAGACAGTCACGCTTCGGGTTTCTTATGTTCTCTAGATTAAGATTTAATAAAAAATAAATTTTTACTAAAAGACTCGTCAAAATTTTGTTTATTAAATATCAATTAAACTACACCGAATTAGACAGTGAAATTCAATAGGCTTCTATTCAGATGCATACTAAAGCGAATGAAAAAAAATCACTCGATTAGTGAAGTATTTCATTCGTTATCGTGACCACATACAGGATCCGCACACACAGACACACGGACGTCCACGAAATACATTTTTAAAACAGTTTTTAAAATATGTTCTATAACAAAATGTGTTTTGAAGATATTACAGATATTAAAATCAGTGATCATTCCTGCCGTGTGAGTGCATACATTATTTTACAAGTGCAACATGTAATAAATAAAGACATTCAAAGTTCAAAAAACCACTCGTTTTTCGTAAGGTGAGAGTAGAGCACCACCTCATGCGCTCCGCTTATGAGGCGTGCAATAAATAAAACCTAAAATAGAAAATAGCTTTAACACCCTAAAATAAATGTAATTTTCGTAAACAACGTCCCAAAAATCCTTAATAACAGCACCGATATCGTTTTTAGATTGCTTTTCGCCCCCTAAAGGTTTGATTTTAATAAATCGCGAAATAAGTATTTGCTTATTTTTTTGTAGTATTTTCACGTTTTCGGGTCAACATATCTATTTAATGTTAAATCTCCAATTTACTTCTTTAGGGATTGAATCACAAAATTATCTTCCTTATTCCTTGTCAACATCCTAAAAGAAACCCCTCTGCGAAATATCAGCTCTCTAGATCCAAGGGCTTGGGCTGGGCGATGATAAGTCAGGAAGTGAGTCAGCCAGGACTTTTGGAAGCTGGAATATATTCACGTGAAAAGAATACATTTGGAAGACTTATATGATAACATGGTTGTATAGGTTGTATCCACCCTACATCATGGATTATGCGACAAAAATCTCATATACTTATTTCTACAAACTTCGTCACAAAATTATATAACGTACATACTATAGCGTAACATACCTACCTATACTACAATTAGAATCGATGAAAAAGTGCCAGTCCTAGAAGTAGTATACAGGCGTATATTACGGATTGAATACAAGGGTTTCTATGTAACCTTTGCTGACGGAATTTAAAAAAGGTTTTTCTGAAAGATTGTTAAATATGAAATATTTATTATACCTTAGAAGTTGTATGTTAACAAGGACGTAGGATACCAACTGACACCGCAGACGTTCTGTCCGTTGTGATAGGTGGCGTATCCCGTTGCTCCTCGCGAGTTATTAATAAAAAAATAGTAGTACGTAAATATTATCTGCCACTTATATATACTAGTTTTCATGGCGATAGGTCGAACCAATTGCACTTTGTCGGTCGAACGGTGCGGAATATAATGCCCCTCAGCGCCATCTAGTCGTGAGTTACAACAGAGTGGACAATACAAAAAACTTCAACACAAAAAACCACTGTTCGAACTTTCATTGTGATGGATTAAACGGTATCAGAGTTTATTAGTCTTACACAGATATATATATATGAACGTCCATAGATTAAGACTACATTTGAAAATACATTCTTGTCATAACGGTTTATGTATGGTTTGTTTACACCATATTTCCCAAAGTGGTCCGGGTGGACCCCCAGAGGTCCACGGGAGCCTCGACGGGGGTCTACGTTGTGCGTAATAAAAATGGGGGTCCACAATCGTAAGCGGGGGTGCATGACAATTAATTTGGTTTCGATTGACTTGACTTCTCTTATCAATATAGGCAGATAATATTTTAAGAAGCTCAGCGACTGGTACTTGTAAACACTTGCATATTCCATATTCAGTACAACGCGTCGAGACTTGTCGTTGCCGCGCCGGCCGCCGTCCCGTCCGCAACGCTTGTTCAGACGTGCGAATGAATACGACTTATGGTGTATGTGCTTGAAGTCTTACATGAACGTGTTTGATTCTTCACCAATATAAATACGAATGTCAAGGATAATCGTTACTCATTTGTTTCTGGAATTTCATAAAGAAAAGTGAATCGATATTAGTGTTGGCCAGTGACTGAATTTGTTTCCAGACTTTCGAAAAAAAAGTCAAGTGAATCGATATTAGTGATTGCCAGTGTCGTAAAAGTAAGTACCTACCTGCCTATTTGTTATATGCATATAGTTTTAAGCCGAGAAAGATTGAACTTATCGTCTCTACTTTATTTTTATTACCTATCTAATTCATTTAATTATTGCTGAGTTTTGATATCAAAATATTGTTTAAAAGTTTCTATAGAATTTACAGAAATATATTAAGATACAATAAATGAAATAATAATTTTATATCACATTAAAATAAGTTCAGCCATTTTCATAAAACTCTATTCTGGATCTTAGTGATTTATTGCTTTTAATTACATTAGAAACAGTTTGCAGCCAGAACTTTGTTTCTTTCATAATATTTATAATAACTGATTAATCATTGTGGCGTATCCGGACTCCGTGTGTCGCGACGCTGTGAAGAATAATAAAGTTTGACAAGACAGAAATGTCATGACACCGACGTTTACGCCACCTACTTTGGAGTTGCTCGCCGATTTGGCCGACCGAGTACACGAGATAGCTCCTCCATCCCTACAAGTCGCGTGCACTTCCACCGTATCAGCCCATGCTTCCACTCTAGAGAACTTAACTAGTGAAATAGCTGAACTCAGACGTCAAATGAGGCAGCTGACTACTCATTCCTATCGCCAATTGCGTCCAAAGTCACGTGGCTGCCCCCAAGGACGCTCACGCAGCAAGTCTTGTACCAGATCCGACTCTAGCTACCGCAAATATCCTACATGCTGGTATCACTCCCGATATGCGAACAAGGCCAATAAATGTGTCAAACCATGCGATTTCAAGGCGGAAAACACACCGGCAGTCGCTAATGGCGACAGACGGCTGCCCAACGTACCTGGTCGCCTGTTTGTAACAGACCGCTGCACCAAAATGCAATTCCTCGTAGACACCGGAAGCGAGCTTTGCGTTTTCCCACGCTCGGCCGTGCAACAGCGACGTACAAGGACTACCTATCAATTGAGTGCTGCAAACGGAAAAACTATAAATACTTACGGCTACGTCAACCTGGAGTTAAACTTATCATTACGTCGAGCCTATCCGTGGCGATTTGTCGTGGCTGATGTCACCAAACCTATAATTGGAGCAGACTTTCTCCAGTTTTACAATCTAATGGTGGATATCAGAAACCGCCGCTTAATCGACAACACCACAACTCTTTCTACATCGGGGTCAGATGCAACATCATCCAGCACGATATCTTCAGTGAAAATACTGCTCGGTGATACAAGATATGACAAACTTTTAGCGAAATTTCCCGATATAACTCGACCTTCAGGCACTTTACGTAGTCCCGCATAACACTGTTCATTTTATACCCCCACCCCTCCTCCTCCTGTGTCCTGTCCACCACGTCGCTTGGCGACAAATTACAGATAGCTAAATGCGAATTCGAAGCTATGCTTAAAATGGTACTGCCCGACCTTCCGAAAGCTGCTGGTCGTCACCCCTTCACCTCGCACCGAAGAAGGAATCAGGATGGAGACCCTGTGGCGACTATAGGATGTTAAATGCACGCACCATCCCTGATCGATATCCCATCCGACATATTCAGGATTTTTCTCATAATATCACGGGTTCCAAGGTGTTCTCGACAATTGATTTGGTCAAAGCCTATAACCAAATTCCCGTAAACGGAGAAGATATCCCAAAAACCGCCATTACGACTCCGTTTGGTTTATATGAGTTCCCGTATATGACATTTGGTTTACGTAATGCAGGTCAAACGTTCCAAAGATTCGTTGACGAACTTACAAGAGGTCTTAATTTCTGTTTCGCTTATCTTGACGATTTTTAGTTTACTCGAAAGATGAAGAAGAACACGAAAACACCTGAAACAAATATTCGACAGAATGAGAGAATATGGAATGCTCATTAACACCAGCAAATGCGTTTTCGGAGCAGATAATGTTACCTTCTGGGTTATAACATATCAGCCAAAGGAGCAAAGCCACTGGAACAAAAAGTGGAATCCATCAAAACTTCCCTATACCTAAAACAGTGAAGGAACTACGTAGATTCTTAGGAATGATAAACTTCTACCGTCGTTTTATACCTGATGCAGCACGAATTCAAGCCCCACTCAATGCCCTTCTCACTGGTTCATTAAGAATTCGCACCCAATAAACATCATAGGAGAGGCTCTAAAGCATTCAACACCTGCAAGGATAGTTTATGTCATGCATCTCTCCTTGCACACCCAGACTGTGACGCGAAATTGAGCCTTGTCACAGATGCTTCAGACACGTCTTTGGGAGCAGTTCTTCAACAATATAAAGACAAAGCTTGGGAGCCCCTAGCATTTTACTCCCATAAACTTAGTCCAGCACAGGAAATTATTCCCCTACGATCGCGAACTCTTAGCGATTTATGAAGCAATAAAACACTTTCGCCATATAGCGCGTGACTTTGTTATCACACAGATCACAAGCCACTTTGTCACGCTTTCAAAACGCGCAAGGACAAATGCTCACCCAGACAACTCGACTTCATATCTCAATTTTCTACGGATATCAGACATATATCTGGGCGAGACAATGTAGTAGCAGACACGCTGTCAAGAATTGAACAACTGGACAATGTCGTAGACTTTGTGAAATTAGCTAATGCACAAGAATCCGACCCCGAGCTGGAACAGATCCTGAAAGATGGCTCTGCGTTACAACTCCAGAAAATACACGTACCTGGAACAAAACAGACCTCTATTGCGACTTCAGTACACCAGCCCAAAGACCTTTTGTCTATTAGCTTACGACGCCAAATATTCAACTGTCTACATTCTCTAAGTCACCCAGGCTCGAACGCGACATCAAAATTAGTTGCTGAACGCTACGTATGGCCTGGAATCAGAAAGATTGCAGAGATTGGACGCGAAAATGTTTACAATGCCAACGAACCAAAGTAACTCGCCATGTTATACCACCAACAGGCACATTCGAGCTACCTACGGCGCGCTTCCGTTTCGTTCACATAGACTTAATCGGACCAATGCCAATATCCAAAGGATATCGTTACTGTCTTACAGCTGTTGACAGATACACGAGATGGCCAGAGGCGATACCGATCACAGATATCAACGCTGAGACTGTCGCCACTGCCTTACTAACCTGCTGGATATCAAGATTCGGTTGCCCAACAGATATAGTGACCGATCGCGGTAAACAGTTCGAATCCACGTTATTTCAACATCTGGCAAGAGTAGCTGGATTTCACCACAGACGAACAACAGCATACCATCCAGCTTGTAACGGTCTGGTAGAACGCTTCCACCGCCAACTGAAAACAGCTATTACGTGCCATGCAAACGAACATTGGACAGAATGCCTACCACTAGTCCTGTTGGGCGTAAGAAGCGCATATAAAGACGACCTAAAAGCATCCTGCGCTGAACTGGTATACGGGGAAACCCTCAGGCTACCAGGAGAATTTATTAGTCCAAGCCCTACTAAAATGACGGACATCTCGGACTATATAGCCCGACTCCGTTCATTTGTACGAAAACTCCAACCATCCCCAGCATCACGTCATGGCGAACGCGCTACCTTTGTTTACAAAGATCTAGCTACGACAACTCACGTCTTTCTAAGAGAGGACACTATACGTAGCTGTTTTCAACCTGCATATACGGGACCACACGAAGTATTAAAAAGAGGAGACAAAATCTTTACCATTTTAGTCAATGGAAAACGAACGACAGTATCAATCGAAAGAATAAAACCGGCCTACACTGTCGACGACGAATTACTAAATACTGTCCACACCGCCACCAGAGAGCCTAAATCAGTCCCAGAACTAAACCGGAACACAGAAATATAAAAAGAACACGTTCAGGACGCACAGTTAGATTCCCTGATTACTATCGCCCGTAGAACGGTCTCAGGGGGGGAGTGATGTGGCGTATCCGGACTCCGTGTGTCGCGACGCTGTGAAGAATAATAAAGTTTGACAAGAAAGAAATGTCATGACACCGACGTTTACGCGAACTATATTTTTGTGTTTTCGTATTTAATTACTTTATCTTTATCAAGACAGATTATAATTATTTTAGTTAAACAATATGTTGTGTACGTGTTTATCAATTTATGTAGTATGTACAGTGCCACACCGAGGTTGACACAAACTGTTTGGTGTTTTTCTTCCGCATTTTACCTAAACAAAGTGGTATATAGGTCGACGCGCAGCATAATTTAAGCTTCTGCCCGCGTCTACACCGTATGAATTCTTTCATCTTTATATCGACCGGTCACGTTGTCGACAATTATCCCGAAATCTTTCGATTCCAGTCCTGGCTCTGCTTTTGATTCCGATTCTGGTCCCAATCTAGATTCCGTTTCTGTTCAAAATGTACACAATTCACTCACAGCTCCGCCCGCGTGGACGTGCAACGAAATCTTTCGTATTTTGTATCGACCGATAACATTATCAACTATGATGCGGATCTCGGCACGATTTTTACATCGAGCGGAATTACAAATACATGTAATTCTGCTGTTACAGCCAAATTCCTCTGAATCTGCTGCATTGATTAAATTGATTTTCGGTACACATTATATATATATATCTGTAACCCAAACACGAACGTGCAACGTAAATAAATAAATTTTATTAATCAAGTTTTGCAAATCGGACCATCTGACCTATAATAATAATAAATAAGAGTGTGCTTATTGAAGTACATCACTATTCGCTCCTAAGATATATACGAAAGTGAGATTCATTTGGCGAGGGTAAAAATTTGAAAAACAGCACCTTCATAATTTTTACCGTAACGATACACCGTGGACAACGTGACACGCCGGGAACACAGGGCAGTCTAATGTGTGGAAATATATGAAAACGCTTTAAATTTACCATCGGCGGTAACGTTGTGCCGTACTTGTTTACAGCAAATTTTCTAACGCCGTGACAATATTGTAGAAGTCCGACTTCCCTGTAAAACCGCCGTGATATTTTTGCTATGTAGTAACTATAAGGATTCATACTGATGTGCGAGTTCATGTGTCCGTCCGCTTGAGCCTATGCATTCCTGTTGCAACTGGGTACCTTTTCTCGGTACTATCTACAATTTTTTTTTATTTATTAGTCAAAAATGGTATTTTAGTATGATGTTATTACTTTAATTCGATTGGTGGAGATGAGACCTTGTTTGTGGGATAATAACTGAAAACTTGTCTAGATCATCTTTCAAATTGTCAAATATTGTATAGAATGACCATTCTATTAATATTTCATATTTCAAAGAATGTTTCACTTTTAACATCAGATTCTGCCAAAATTTCTCGTTGTTTGTCTCTTTTACATCTTAAATACAGTAAATATATAAAAGACGCAACTGAAATCGGTTATTGACCAGGATATCCACACGCTTCTAATAAGTATACTACTGCACAAATTGAACGTCCACGACATGAACATTATAAAAGGACTAAAGGTGCAAAATACTGTTGATCTTATTGTCACAGATGACGTTAAAAGCAAATCAAAAAGTATTTTAAGGTATTAAAACACTGAAGACTAAATATTATTATTAAACTCTGCCGTTATTATTTTAGAATTATATTAAATAAAGATTTAAATATGTTCAATAATATCGTATTTTTGTAATATTTGTGTGTATTTCAATTGACCCCAATCACTGCTTCAACTCTTAATATGGGACGGTTGAACTATATCGCATTTTTCTCAAAATCGATGTCTTACAAAACTAATACTAAAATAGCACTGCCTATTTGTCATACATAAAAGCGATACTTTTATTTAACATCCTTCATCATCTGTAGGCCTTATAAATGTCAATATTGTGAAAGATACAAATGAAATTGTTTCGAGCGTATTCAATCTATCCTATCACAAGACAATTCAACAATAGATATTGTTGAATTGTCTTGTGGTAGGATAGATTGAACACCAATTCCAAATGCTGATTCACTTTGAGAAGAATGGGTAAGAAACTCGAGGTTTATTCTTTTTTACTCATCGATACAAAATATTGAGTAATTAATAATTTAGTACAACAGTTATAAATAACATGAAGCGACCTGATAGCAATGTAGTTCAATCCCATGGGTTTTTAGGTTTCTGAGCTAAAATGGCAAAAACGGATCCCTCATAGTTTCATCATGTCCGTCCGTCCGTATGTCATAGGTATTTTATTTAAAAGCTGCAAGACATATAATGATGAAATTTATTACGTAGTACATAAAATATAAGTGTAGGTGTCTTGTATAAGCCGCTACTTAGTTTAGTAGTTTAATAACAAAAATAAATATATTTAGGGAAGGGGGGCACTGCATACATGTAACAGAAGCTGGAAAACATTTTTCAGCTTACATCACGTACATATTTCGACAGTTCTTTTAAAATTGTTTTAAGATTTCTTAGCAGTTTTTCTGATTACTGAATAATTTCGGAAATAATCGCTCGGAAAGTTAGAGAAATTGTGCTCTCCCCTTTATTATTATTATTAATGCTAAACCTCTCAACTAAGTATTTCAGAAATGGTACTGTTTACTTCGTCAAAAGCTTCGTTCAACGTGATTGAATAACAAATCACGTTTTAACAAAAATTGATTGAGCCAGCTCGACTGTTGAAATGTCTCATTGAATCTCACACATTACGGGCGTGAAGTAGCAGCTTCCGCTGTTGCAGTCCAGTGTGCGAGTTCCGGTGACCCATTGACCCGATCCCCGCCATTAGATATATTACATCCCGAGAGATCGGCGACTCACTGGTAACTCCTCTGGAATTGTGAGCGACGGTGACTATCCACTCTTTGGTGGCTCGCCTGCGCGTTTACCCCTCGACACTATGCTCCAAATGTCCGCTTCGACTCACATGTACGGTACTGACATAGTATGCTTAGCAGTTACGTCGAAGACTCAAAAGTTTAAAAAAATTTCGCTATAGGTGGTATATACAATCGTGGAGGAACGACACAATACGTCAAAAATAATCGGACTTGCGAATATTATCAGTAGAATTTACTCGTTTTCTGGTGTGTCGTATATACGACCGCGACGACAATCCCCATGATTTTTTGTACAATTATCACATAAAAATCCCGCCGAACGGCGGAGTGCTCTCAGGCGAAATACTTATTTCGCCGCACTCTACTACGTAGTGACCGAGTAGTGGCTGTTTCGCAATTGTTATCTCACATCTCCATTAACCCACTGTGATAATTCTCGGTGAGATGACGCTCGGGCATGAGATTCCCGCGACCGCAATAGGATCACGCAAGCAGGGAAAAAAATAGTAGCCATTCTCGCACATTGATCAGTGTCATTCATATTGGGACATGTCAAAAAACGTCAGAATAGCAATTATTCGTGGGCGCACTATAAGTTTCTAGAACTGGACACTTACATAATGTAAGTAATTACTACATATGAAAAATGGAACTCTGGCTGTAGAATAGTTTGTTTCATCTGTCAATTGTTTTACATTTTGGCGTAATTTTAAAATTACTTGTCTTCATATCGCTAAGGGAATTAAGTCGTGAAAATTTCATAGCATTATTTTCAATTTTAAGTGTAATTTGACTGCTCAGCAGAGTATTGCTGGACTTTTAACTGTTTTATGCGATGAAGCACCATGCAAGTCGACTCATTTGTAACCGGTTTGTAGAATTCAAGTGCGGCCGTGTCAATCTCTGAGTGACAAATTTTGCGGATGGCCGCCCGTCCGCCTCTGTGAACAATAAAACAACGATATTATACTGCGTATGATCGTAGTAACCAGGCATGTGACCTACCGTGAGATTCGGGCATCCTTAGGCATGGACACGAGTCAAATGCAATCAATCCTACACAAACAATTGTATAATGAAAAAGTTGTGCACGCGATGGATCCCACACAATTTGACTGAAGCTCGAAAACTGGACCGCGTCACTTGGTGCAATATCATACTTATCCAAGATTCAATGAAGGGTCGTCAAATTTGGTGTGGGACATATTACAGGTGACGAAACATGTATTTATTGCTGCGATTCCAAAACACAGCAGCAATCGACCATATGGGTCTTTCGAGTTGAGCCGAAACCAATCACAGTGGCGGGCGAGCGAAGTGCCTCTAAGCGGACGATTGCTTCTTTTTAATAAACTGACACGTGATATTGTTGTTGGAAAAGTCAAAATTCCGAATAGCAAGCAATTGGTATATGACCATTTGTTTGCTGGGAAGTTATTGACGAACTCTGTAAAATAACCGTAAACATCGTATCATCTTGCACACGACAATGCCAGTTCCCTACATGGCTAAACTGAAAACTTGAAGGAAAAAACGTAGAACTTATGAGCATTTCTGCATAGTCCCGATCTGGCACCTTGTGATTTTTGTTAAGAACTAATTACATGTCGAAGTATGTGAATAACGCTCTGAGGTCACCAGGGATGTGTTTTAAAATTGGTTTATTATTATAATTATAAAATTATTAGTATGAAAAAAAGTGCATTTATGGTAATGGAGAATATTTTGAAAACAATAAATTCAGTTATCCCAGAAATTTTCAGTGCCCCTACTTATATTTGAGTTTATTAAATTTTTATGAAATATGGTCCTTATAACTTTTCAAAAATAAATTAATTGGGGTTTTAAGACTTCATTTAGAACTAACTTGCAGATTAACTACAGTTTTATCGCCTTTTACTTTCTTAGGAACCCTGGTGGAAATATTTATTTATAGTCCGAAACCCTCAGAGATTATTTGACTTTTTTAGAGTTTTCGGACTTAAATGTTATTAAGTCCGAAAAGTCAAATATTCTCGAGATTTCGACTATAAATAAATATTTCCACCAGGAAACCAATCATTTTTGGGATTGTCGGACAGCTGTGGGATCAATGGGAGGCACTGTGCATTTGCCCCCTCTGGCACACAACCGAAGCATTTTTAACTACATCCACTAAAAGAAATACGTACACATTAAAAAACATATCTTTTAAGTCATTAATTTCTTCTATAAATCATGAAACAAAGAGTATAATAATGCATACAAACTGTTTTGTATGTGCCGTAAATACGCATCTAAATAAAAAGTATTCACGAGGTATCCAAGTTTTCCTCTATCTTTACGAAACACGCAATACAAACTACATAAATAATTCTATTTATGATTTAAAACAAAAAAAATATTTTAAAAATATTCACTAATGTTATATGTGTGTGATTTTGTTAAATAGTGATAACAAGTAACATATTTATTAGACTGTAAAGGTCATATTTATTACAATAAAATAAGAGCACGGTTAACATAAATAAATGTCTTAAATCTAACGCGACATAACTTTTCAGTTAATTGCGCTAAAGATGGTTTTATTAATATTACACTATTTTTAGCTTTATTTTAGTTTCATAACTTCCAGAACATATTTAAAACAAATTATTTAAAATACTAAATAGGGTTCAAGAGTACCAACGTTTCCTATTTCTTTATAAAAATGTTTTCTCAAATGCGTAAGCGCTATATAATTAGCGTTATTAACTACAAATAAAATACACCAGATAATAAAGCTAATTATCCAGTTGTGCAACACTATGTATTTATAAAATTATTCTTTGATAATATTATTTTTATTTCTTAAAATTCAACAACACTTAAATACCTACTTGGTTTAGATACCTACCTACCAGGTAGGCGGCATCCTTCACATCATCATAGGTACAGAGTGCTGTAACCATGGGCGATGTCCAATTGTAAGGATAATAAAACGGTGACAATAATATACATACCTACATAAAAAGTGAGTAGTAAAAAGGAGTTAGAATAAAATAAAACACTGGTTCACGTATTATATTTCAAATTGAAATTTCAAACATTTCCAAATATTAAAATAAATAAACATTGTCATAGACAAAATAATAATTGCATATATGAAATAAACAAATGTTTTAATTGAATTGCACAAAAGTAAACAATCTAAAATAAGTCCACACTAAAACAACATTGTAACCAACAAACAAGGAAATAAACAGAATTTGCTCAAATAAAAATTTAGAGATGGTGGACATTAGAACTAATTTATATAAAATATTTTTTTTTAATGTCTTTTAAATGACAAATAAATAATATTATTCTATACATATAATTACTATGTACTATTTAAATCAACAATAAAAATTCAAAAAAGTTATTGAAATTGCGAAACATATCTGTTATAGGATCAAGTTAATACAGAAACATATCGCTTAGCTTTATGGCATTTATTTGTAGAGTTACCCGATCCTTTGTAAGGTTTATAAATCCATGTTGCTTCAATTCTGAAAAAGAATATTTATAAGAATTTAGATTATATTTTAAACCTATATGATTAGGATAAGTAAGTAATGAATAATTAAATAAAAATTAGGAATATAATATATTAGGTTGGGGAAAAAGTTTTTTATTATTGTATAAGTAAAAAGTTAGAGATGAATGTCTTAGGTTGTGCTGTTTTCATCTTGCTAGTTTTGATACCATTAAATAGATGATATTTAAAAAAAAGAAAAATAAAAAGTAACAATGGTGTCCTGCCATTTGTCTATTATTTTTTTGTACACCAAAATGAATGAATCTAACGTATAAATTTGATAAATGAAGTTTTATTACAAAAAAAGGGAAAAATGGGACACAAATCACGAAAAAAAATTGAGAGGTTTATGAACTTAATGCAGTGCTGGATAGAGTAGCTCAAAATTGGTTCAAGCGTTTTCAGTCCAGTAATTTTGATTTCAAAGATGAACATTTCTTTGGTAGACTTATTACAGATTAAGTCCATGCCGTTTTGGAAAAAAAAGAGTAAGATCGGCATATTAGTTATTAAGACATATACTCGTATGCCGCTGAAGGGCCGGGGATTGGCCACAAAACTGTTTTGACCCATTTGGATATACAAAAAAGCTCAATACTCGAGTCCCACACGAGCTCACTAAAAGAAATCTAATGAATCGTGTACTCGTTTGCGATTCTCTATTGAAACGTAATGAAACCAAACCGTTTTTGAAAAGATCGATAACTGGTGGTGAAAAAATGGATTAAGTACGACAAGCAAAAAAGATCATGGTTAAAAGGCAAGCAAGCGCCACCACATTATAGTGAAACCCGGACTAACTTGCAATAAGTTGATGCTATGTGTATGGTAGAACTGGAACGGCATTATTCATTATGAGCCTTTACCGCCGGGTAAAACCATAAATAGCAGGAAATAAGAGAAAAACGGCCAGATTTGATCAACAGTATGGGTGTGGTTTTTCACCATGATGACGCCAGACCACAACCATCTTTAGCCACTCAGCAAATATTCAGAGAGTTCGATTGGGAATTAATTTGTTTCAGTCTCTTTAGACTTCTTTAAGTAATGTTACGTTTACACCATGAGAAGGACTGTTAACACTACTTGTCGCAGTTTTTTGATTAGAAGTCCCAAAATTTCTATAGCAATGGATTTATGTCACCACCCACAAAATGGCAACAAATTGTTAAACAAAATCACATATATATTATAATTAAATGTAAGTGAAATATGATGAAAAATTATCTTGAATTTATATGTTAAATACGAAAAACCTTTTTTCCCGACCTTATATGTTTGAAGAATATCTCTCTTAAAATAAGGATAGTAGTATAGAACAAACTAGATTTAAATGATCAAATTGTATGAAAGACAAACAAATACATTTTTACTAAGAGTAAATGCGCACGCAGTAATGATAATACATGTTTTCCATGTTCTGCTTTTTTATTGTTGGACTAAGCCCAAATTAGCAAAACAAGGATGTCCATGTAGTGTTTGTTGATTTTTAATATTATTTATTCCTCTGAGTCTATTATTTTGTTACAAGAGGAATATTTGTAATATTAAGAATGGTACAATGTAGTATTTTCAGTTAAAGAGCTACATGAATGTCATAGAAAAGGAATTTCTTTTCATGTGTATCTATATCTATTTTAAACTATGTTTAAATGTTGTGTTTTCACATTATTAGCATTAGGTAAAACAATATGTATTAGTATATTTTATTTTACATTCAGTCAGATGTATGTAAAAACAGTATATATAATATTTTTAAGTAGTTATTCTTTATCTTTTACGTTATATTTTCATATTATAATAATTTTAAAAAATTTACCCATATTGCTATATATAATAAATTTTAACTCCATTTTATTTCATTATTTTCCTATAACTTCCAGGTTCCCTCTGTATTCCTCAGGTTTCTTGTATTGAAAGAAATTGCAATTGCTCAATATTTGCTATGTAATGAATTACAGTAATCTTGTTCTCAGTTTTAAATCATTTGAAAAAAATACTGAACTAATTACAAACAGATCGTTGTTATTAGTGATTAGTAAAATTTTTAAAGGATCATGATCGATCAAATATCTAATCAACGTCAAAAAAAGAAGAGGTTTGCATTTCCCAATTTTTTTTTCATTTTGATTTTCTTAGTGAGAAGTTGCAATCGATAGAGATGACATTTATTAATTAATGTTTGCATTCAGGGTAATTTTCTTTTTAGTGGCAACATAAATTCACCCTTGATTCTATTCATAGATACACAAACATTTACTAAATGTATGATATAGCCAAATAGACATATCCATAAATATACACTAAATCTACGATATCTCTCTAAATATATACAAGTTATTTTATGTATTATAAATGTATAAAACATAAAAGTTTTTGTATTTCAGTCATTCTATATAGGTACCAGAGTATTTTGCGCAAAAAACAAGTATAGGCAATCGTTTGATTTGAAAGGGTATTGGAAAAGCTTTTTCAGAGTCGGTGGTACCGTTTATTTTCCGTGATTACTTAAATGTGAAAATATGTTGCAACAATAAATTGATTAATAAAAAGGACAAAATTTTCAAGTGTTTTTCGAAATAACTCTTAGATATTTGACTAATTTTTAAATTAAATCTCTTTATTAAATAATGCGTCAAATAACACACCTCTATTCAAATTAGTTGCTTAGTTTAAAACGTAATGTATTTGACGAAATATTCGAAAAGTGATAAATTTTTGTTACTAATTAAAAGTCATAGTTTCTAAAATACAAATCAATGAAAAAAATCTTCAAAAACTTGTACACAATTCAAAACAATGAAAACACATGTTCCGTATCCTCACTCAGCAAAGACGTAAAACAACGGGCAGCGACAATCCTGCGTCGACCCGGAAGAGAAGGACCACTTTCCAACAGTGAGGCGACAGTCAATGATTTCATGCCGCGTTTAAACAACTTTGCAATTCGAAACATAGTACCTTCAGTGCCCCATTGTTCACTGGAAAAATGGGAATTGAGTGTTAAATTTGTGTACGGACTTACGCTTAACTTAGTGTTACTTGTGTTTATCCAAATTATAACAAGATCTAACATTAGACTTCTAAAATTATTTACATTTGCTAGATTAAGAAAAAGAGCACCAAAACAATTTGCAACATAATATAAACAACATAAGAAATATTACTTATGTATCATTATTGGAAATTTTATTAGTACCTATCGCGATATTTGTGATTTTATTTTTATTTCGTTTATTCTTAAAATTTTGAAACAAAATAAGCGTTAATAATACACACAAAATCATTTTGATGGATTCCGTAGTTCTGTCTGAATCCCCTAAAGACACTTTCGTCCTGTCCAAACTTCCCAAAGGCGTTTCAAAGGATTCGCCGAGTTTTTCTGAACATCTCCATTCGTTGCGCCCTGAACATCTATCGTATTTCTTAGATCGGCCAAACCAACTGCTTCAAGCATTTGAGATATCCTAGGTTCCTGATCAAGGTTTGAAAATGTTTTTCGTAGTGGTAGTTTGGGCCTGTGGTCTGACTCGCAGTTGCGTCTGGCACTGGTAAATCTTGAAATGATGATTTTTCTTTGGGATCTTTTTCTATAAAATTGTAAATAATAAAATGTGTTAGATTCAGTTTCATAATTAATGTAATATTTAGTATCAAAATATACCCTTTTGTTATTCACCTCCAATTTTTCAGTACAAACAAAACAATAGTTCTCATCGAAATTACTAAATTTGAATTAATATGGTATATTTTACGTCGTCAGATAACATAAATTATAAAAAGCTTATATCTTTGTGTACGAAAAATATGCCTTAAATAAAATACATGTATAACATCTACATCAAGTATTTATATATAGGATACAACTCTACCTTTCTCGCTTCCACCATTCATGCGCGTTTTTAATATTAGATTCTCATAAATTTAGTAACAGAGTAATATTATTAATTATACAAAAGCATAATCTATCAGAGTGATGGTCATTATATTTGCTGTGAGGCCCATGCCCAGTGCTGCACAAATTAAATATCCATATATTTAATTTGTGCAGCACTTGTTTTTTTGAGATTTCCCCTTAGTTTTTATACATGAGTATTTCTTTCTTTTCATTTAAAACATTATTTTTTGTATTTCGTAGTAAATTTTAAAAGGTTTGTTTTAATGTTTTGTGCACTACATTATGTAGAATATTTACTTACATATGGGTACAGAGACAGATAGATAATAAATGCATCGATCATGACAAAATAAAGAGATCAACAATCCTACGAAATGCTAGGTTATAAAAACAGTGTAAGATAAGTTATACCAATAATCTTGTTCTGATCCGACGAATCTATTCGAGATTTCTTGACCTGAAAAAAAAAATTACATATACAATTTCTTCACTAAATCTCGTGGATATTTAAGCGTAAAATTAAATAAAAAATAAATTAAAAAAAAGAACTACGAAATGGGACGTTAGTGTTGCATACTATGATTTAACGTTCTTTATTTTGAAAACATTTCTATCCGAAGCATTGGCTTCGGACCACAAGGTACAGAATTTGATCCTGACCAGGCGAATTGATCAATGAGTTTTTGACTTGAGATAAATTAAAACCACTCGCTTTGTGCCTCGTAAAGCTCAGTAAGCCGTCGATTCTGGACGTTGTCCTCGTATTGGAGACAAGAGTCGTTAGTAGCCTGTAATCCACACTGAGCCAGCGTGCTTTCAAGTCTCAGCCATTCAATTTGAAAAAATATATTATGGGGTGGTGTGCCTCAGCAATAGGATAAAAACCTAACACAACAATGTCTCTAAAGTCAGTAGATAAATAAATTTCATAAATTCGAGGATTTTCTAGACATTTGCTTTATTTTAACTGGTAACAGTAAAACTAACCAGTCAGCATGGTTGAAACTATTTTGTGAGATACAAACTAATTTCAACTAATAATACTATGACTAACTTTGCAAAGTTAGTCATAGTATTATTAGTTCCGGATTGATATCATTATCAAAATTCGCATATAGTGGTATACCTAGTGGTATAGCCACAAGGCTATAGAAACTATTATGTAGTTATAAATTATTCTATAGCTCAAGGAAAACAGATATGAACTACTTTCTGTCTGCGCTGTAGTCGGTTTGCAGCGAGAGAACGGCTATATATAGTACTATTTGATTAATCAAATGTGTTATAATTTGTTAATATGGATATAATGCTAATAATAGAGGACTGATTTTTATACTAGCAACCAAGTATAGCTGAATATAGCTGGGCCATTGGAAATTGTGTAGCCTGTACAACGGCGCAGTGAATTATTAATCTAATATCAATTAGTGGAGCTATAAAAAAAACAACGAGAACTCGCGTGCTCTGTATTTAAATTTCAAACTAGTATTTAAACTCTGTCAACTTCAAACTTGTACTGTTTTTCTACTCACTCATTATACTCTACTAACTCACTCACTTAAATGTAATTATAGCTCTTCACGGGCAATAAAGTAATTTATACAGTGAAAGTATTTTGTAAGATGAAATCTTTTTTAACGTGCTCTTTTGGCTAACAATTGCGTGTGTAGTAAAAAAATATTACAGGACTGTGTTGCTCCTCTCTGGCTTGTCTCTTCTGCGGTACACTTTTTCGTAACACTTGCGTGGGTAGTTCAGAAATATCCATTTCTTGTTCCTTATTGGTTGTTTCAAGTACAGCGCTTTGTTCTTGAGGTGCATAAACCTCTTGGTCACCGACCGGCGGTTGTACGACTGTCCCTTTAGGAGTAATCGCTTCTTCTTCTATTCTCTCTAAATTGAGTATAGTTTTGGTTCTTCTCATTGTAGTCGGTTCTAACATCTCCTGTAATAAATATTATGTACTACAAACTATGAGTAAGAAAAGGCCAAAATGAGCATGTTGAACTGTCTGATCTACGGCCATAATGCCTATAACCATAAATATGGTCCCATTGTCCATTATGGCATACATAGTCCTCCACCAAGGCGACTGACTATATCATAATTATATCTGCAGCAGTGTTATTATTGTGTATAGTACATACCTACATATGGAGTAGTATATAAATGTAGTAAGACATTGGAAATCTCCTCTTATCAAATATTTTGAAAGAAGAATCTGTTTTCAAGAGACTGATACATATTAGCCGCCAAAAACAAAAACAGCGCATTATTGTTTTTAATGGACGATTAAATGGATGGGAAAGGCGATCGTAATGTACAATCTACACTCACATGATAAATCGGCTCGTTGGTACATATGAGCCTGCACGCAAACACTCAATGATCGTCGTTAGACTGTGAATCTCGCGGCCTTAGATTGGGAACTTGGAAAATATTAAGTGATGGTGTTATGTGCAGCTAATATTTGACGCAACAATAAAGGCATTTATGCTTCATAAAAGTACCTATTACTAGAAGAAACTATGATTATGATTCCAATATGAGTATACACGGGGTCGTTCATAAACCATATAACGGATTGTTTCGTGGTTCTTACCCTTTCCCCTCCCTGTGACATCATGTAGAATTAACCTCGACCCTTTCCTCCTAGCATAATTTTTTATATTTAATCAATATAAACGAACTTTTCAAAACTGTGATAGTATTTACTGTACACAATGATTTTATACAAATATTATAAAGAGAGAAAGAGATGATTTTATTCAAATATTATAGACAGAGCGAGAGAGAGAGAAAGAAATGTAACAAATAATACCTAACCCCCGCCACCTTTTACGTGATATCATTACTACCTAGATGTTAGTATCTAACTTCCACAAACTATCAACTACATTACATAATTTAGGGACGAACGTGAATAGATTGTATACGAATTTGCAATGACAAATACAAACGAAAATTTAAAATTAATGTGTATACTATGAACATAATAATGACATATAAATCGGTTAAAACGTAAAATAAAAATTAAGACACAAAAATCAAATTTTATAGTAAAGTAGCCTTTAAGGTGGCCCCTGCGCCACAGAAATTGAAATAATAATTAAAAATTAGTAATTTCTTAAAAAAAGAGACAATCACCTTTTATAAGAAATTTAGAAATGAGTTTACATTTTCCGTTGTGTTGCTAGATATTTTTTTCAGAACTTCTGGGCATATAGTTTGTTATTCAATTTACATGTACGTATAAATTGAATAAAAAAACTCGGGGTAAAACATTTTACTCGGGACAACAATAAACAGGTACAAACCTAAGAATATGAAATGGGCAATTAAAATCAATATTCGGTGAAATATTACTCTGTTTTGTTTCTTAGTCTAACTGAAAAATATCATAATGCGGGACACATACTTGTCCCGGCGGGATATTTAAAAAATCGGGTTCTTTTTTGGGTTACGACTATTCCAGAGTGCAATAAATCTTGTTTGTTTGTTTGTTACATTTGATACATTTATATCTTGTTTTTTTTTTAATATATAAATATAACATGCATTTTATAAAGAACGTTCGAGACAGGTATTCGAAAGATATGTATACAGGTGGATTTTATCATGCTTCTTTTCGAAAATACTCATATCTCCTTCTTTTTTAGAACAACTTTGCCAAAATAACTAAAACAAAAATGTATCACTAAAAATATATTTATAAATGATATGAAATAATAGACACAACCCTAATAAATGCTCTGCCAGACTGCGACGCGACGAAATCTTATCAGTGCAAGTTCACGACTGATCACGGCTGTGCGAAGTTAATCACTGGCCAGCCACGCGGTGCGATGCGCCGCGATACCTACGCGTCAGCAGTTCTAAAATTGACAATTTTAGATAGTTTCTTTGGAAAAATTGGTTTTTGAGGGGAGAATATGAATATTTCCGAAAAGATGCATGATAAAAATCACCTGTGTATATCGGAGATCAAGTGCTGACAAGTCAGTTTATTTCTGCGATTAGTGCGTTTACACACCAAATGCGAACAATACAAGTGTCGAAGTGGTTCCTTAAAGATTTGTTATAAGCGTTTCTGAATATACACTTTCTGCTTTTCTGTATTTTCCCTTTTAATCTGATCTCAATCCTCGAACACCCGATAGGGTCATTACATAACTGTATTTATGAAACATTTTAATTGTTTATTAAAATATTCACGTACATATGTTACCGGAAGAAAAACAAATACAAATTATAAAGATAATATATCTACATTTTATATTAATTAACACAATTTCCTAAAGTAATTACTAGAAAACATTTTATTTTATTTAAAATAATAAAATTTGTTCATATAATAATTGTCCATTCACTTATATATAACTTCCGCCATTAGACCACCCAGCCATCAGACCAACTTTTTGTATGCTTGGTACCTATGCAATTCGGTATATGAACAACAGAGTCAAAATCCGATATTCTTTTATAGTTTTAATGTTAGATATCTGTATAAAAGAATTAACTATAAACATCAAAAAATGATCAACGCACTATTTTAATGGCAGTCATCATTGTCTTTACTGCACCTCCCCAAACGGGATATTATAGTGCACGAGTGAAAACTAGCCAAGCACACAATATACACATCTCGGCACGCATTTATTATCAGCGTAACGTAAAAGTTTCATTATATTACATATTTGCATAATTCATCATGAGAGAAAGTTGTCTAAGGGTCAACTCTTCAACGAATCACTGCAAAGTGCTGACAACAGTTAGGATGAGGAGAGGAGACAGTTGGGGAAGTGTATGGTGAATATGACTGGGCCATGTGAGTACATCTATGAACCTTGTGTACACAGAGATTGCAGCCTTTTAGAAAACGAAAAATTACATGAGTGAAAACATCAACATGTCATTTCAAGTCTAGAAATAACAATGATGACGTCAATTTAAGGCGCCCTTCACAGGTCTGGGGCCCTAAGCTCGTGCCCCGCGTGCCCTTATTGAAAAGACGGAACAGATTTGTATTTTGAATTTACAAAGATATGACGAGAAACGATACTAGTAATTTTGTGAATATAAAGATCCATTATTTTTTGGATTCGTGATTAACGAAATTCTATCCAGCCATTTAGGGAACTTTAGACGTTTTCTCTGTGAACAAAAAGATGCATTTTCATGAGGAACCGTGAAACAAGACAGCTGTTCTTGAAAATGTCATCTTCAACATTTTAACATGAACTTCAACATCAAGATAAATGTAAGCGTTTATGTATACAAAGAATAATATTTTCCTGAAGTAATTTTATTCTTAGTATATCGTATTTCATAAACACCGTTCAATAAACATTGCGGTAATATTTTTAACGTTGCGGCACTAGAAATTCAGATTTAGAACAGGATGAATTTTATATGTAAGTCTAACATAATTTTACGTCTACGCGGGTGTAGCCGTATTAAAAGCTAGTATACTATATAATTAGCATATACAGTATGACACCAAAAATAAATCAGAAAAAGGAATTCTTTATTGATTATTGGTAAAAGTAATTCATTATTTATATCTCTCAAGATAAATAATTTATATTAATATTCAATACAAGGCTTAATAGTTTAGCAAAAAATAATTGTAAGTACCTATCAACCACTATAATAAAATTATACCTCCGAAACAACTTCCAACTATTTATTTAATAGAAATAAAAAAGTTACACCTGGAAACCTGGAGAACAAGGAAAAGTTATTACTTAAAAAAATTTAAGAAATGAAATAACTTTTTTTTCTATTTTTTTATATAGATTCGTTTTTACTCATTTAATTCATTAATTAAATGAGTAAGTCTCCTACGCTAATAAAAATAAAACTACACGAAAACAAAGACTAAATAACATTTAAAAAATATGAAATTCTGAATATAGCTTTTCATAGTAATTAAATCTATTGGGTTGGCAATATTAACTGTAGAGAGGATATTTTAATTGATATTTAATTATTCCATGTAAAACATATCCTGATTCGCATTTATGTTATTTCATTCTGAGCAAGTGCCGTGATGTTGACATCTTTCTCTCTCTCTTACTCTTTGTTCTCTCTATCTCGCTCGTCACATCGATCACAACGAACTATATTTTTGGCATGTATGCAATGCAATATACTAATTTTTGTTAATATAAAACGACCGTTCACGTCAAAGGCGAACGTACACAACTAAACAAATTAACGATTTAAGCAGCACTGATATTATTACACTGTACCTGAATATCTTTGTCCAATGGCTTCTCGATATAACCCAAGTTTCTAATATGCGATGCAGTTAAATTTGGGCTGGTGTTAAGGAATCTACAGCCAGGACCTCGAAGCAATGTGTCGGCGGAAACAGGTCTGATCCTGATGATACACTCTGAGGTTGACTGAAAAATGCAAATACCTTCAAATTAAGTAATTTTAGTCCTTTTTGTACTATTTCGTGTCACGTTCAAAAATATAAATTATCTACATGAAAATCCACTTTTTAATAAAAGTATATAAAAAGAAATCGAAAACTATATTGTTATCCACCCACAGTAAAGTTAAAAGTGGATTATGATTTGAGAAGTCAATACTAAAATACATCATTGTGTAATATGATAAAGGTGGTGACTTAAAATTATTACGAAGTTTCCTTGACCACAATCGAAAAAATTAATATGTCAAACGAAAATCTAAAATATGTAACATTTACAATACAACGCACGAAACTCTGCCGCTTCGAATTGCCTGCGAATGATGCAATGCGCATGTTCAACGCTCCCATTCCCTTACTTCTTCTACCCGGCATTTCTAGATTACGCCATTGCGACGCTTTCATAACGAACTTCATTCGCAGCGGCAGTTTCATGCGTTGCACTGTAAATATTCTATTGAGTAGGCGGTTTCAATCATCAGCCCTAGAATAACTATAAGCATTATTTAACTGTTTTACATTTCTAAGCCCGATTGAAGAAGAAGATAAGAACCAATTATGAGAGCGCTTACTTAACGGTTAAGGGCACTTTTATAATTCTGCGCGTTACGTTATCGTGGCCGTTGAAGTCCACGATGTACGGTGAACGTTAATGTTCAATGTTAAAGAAGCACTCGTAATTAGCATGCCGTGAACAACATTATTTGTGCAATGTATGAGAAGAGTATTATGCTGTTATGGTCAATAACCGACTTCGACTAACAGCGGTGCAACTCTCACTGGCATCATTAACTGCTAACTGCTAAATTTAAAAAATAAACACGTCAAAATAGAGATACATATTGACATTTGTGACGTTATGTTTATAGTCTTAAATGCCAGTATCTCTAAGATTACCATAGTTAACTGTCAAGTGTGTAATTAAAATAACGTGTTTTGGTGTGTTTAGTTTTTAACTTTAACAGTAAGTAGTGAATTATTGCAAAGTTTTGAAGCACACTGCTGTACGACTCCTATATTTACTGTATGGAAAACGCAAAAAAAAAAACAAGCAAAGTTTGCTGCTAAAAGTGGAAAATTTAAAAAGAACATTCTATATACTTTAAAAAGTGAAAAGTTTTCAGTTGTCTGGATATTCGTTTATGGATGCGTACTTTAGTATACTTACATACTTTTTCATTATCAGTCTTATTCCACAATGAAAATCTCATTTCTGATAATTCAAAAACTGTTGAATAAAAAAACTAATAGTAAGTAGGACCACGAAGTTAACTACAGCCACATGAATGCAGGGGGGCCAAGACCAAAAATACCGCGACGGCTTTTCAGGTAAGCCGGACGCCTAACATGTGTAAAGTTTAAAGAAACTGGAATCTAAGCTGCGACATCGCAGTTTGTTATGAAAATTTAATATGCTTACGTAAGGAAAAAATTAGAATTGTTTAAGAAAAATAGCGATAAATCATAATTATAATACTAGAAATAAAAACAAACTTTGTTTACAGGTAGCTCGACCACATAATATCGCGAATTCATTTAGGGGCGCATGTTCAATACGATTCCTCAGGATATACAAAATTTACCCTTACTAACACTTTGAAATAATGTCAATACCTCAAATGTTAGCATGTATTTTATAACGTAAGAAATAAAGATATTTAGAAGCATCTTCGTACAAATATACAATGATGAATAATGTAAATCCATACATTTGACTCGCACGGCAAAATAGTCACGCGAAAAATTATAAAAGCGCCCGTACAATTATATAGTAATATATTAAATTGTAGAAAATAAATTTCCACCTTTAAATCGTTGACATAAAAATCTCTAGGAAAAAAAATGGGTTTCGTCTCAAAAGAGATAATGAAAGTACCTCATAACATTCCACGTTTACATTTTTCAAGCGACTTCTTATAAAATCTCCATCAAGCTGGGTTTTCTTATCGAGTATCAATTTATTTTTCTTTCGACGTTGGGCAATTTCCACAACATCAAGAGCTTCTAGTTCCTAAAAATATTTACAGGATTTATTCTTTAAACATTTTTTAAAATCTATTATTTATAGTATATTACAATGATATAAAATACATTAAGTATTGAAAATTTTTAAGTACATTTCAATAAAGAGACATTTATCTTTGTTGTCGTAAAATTTGGGAATTAAAAACTGTATGTAACTGTAGTACCAAATAGATAGTTGGATATCGTCATCCGTGGTAAAATGCTCAACAATGATTTTTAGGATTGAGATCGGAATTAAAATTAGGATTGAAATTAAAATTGGCGTTGTAATGATTTCTGGATTTCTTTTATTATAATATGAATATGCACAAGCTAGGATTGGGCAGAGGCCACACCGATGGCATTCCGCTACACCCTCTTATCTGCCCTTGATCTAAAGAAATAGAGGGAAATAAAGGGAAGACAAAATTAAATTTTTATGACTTTAAATGCCATCGGTGGAATATGAATTTTTCGCCGATCACGGGCCAGCGCTCATACTCTTGCGCAAGGTTGAGGTCGTCCTCTCATTGGATCCTTCGGCGGGGATCGGGACTTTAGCCTTGCCCAGTGACAACAAACAGAGCTGATTCCGAGGTCAAAAGTTGCTTCATCTGTCCATGACGCCTCTCTCCCCCCCCCAAAGGTCGCGCAGACTACTCCGCCTGCTGCCACCATTTAGGAGTCCCGGTGCACCTGCGCTGTTTGCCCCGTCTGCCCGGGGTGTGCACGTCGCTTCATCAGCTGTCATCGCGTCCAAGTACCGCGACGTGTCCGCTCGCTGCCACCACATCAGTATGGAGACGCTTCGTCGGCCTGCGCTGTTTCCTCCGGCGTCGCTGTTGCTGCTGCCCGTGACGCTGCGCCCGAAGGCCATCGTGCTTGCATCGTTTATTCAAGGGTGCATTTAATTCTAATTACTGCGTCGTCCGAGTCCCATAGCATCGCTGCCGCACAATGCGGCTGTCCTGGAACGCACTCTCCGCCGCCACCCAAGACGTTACGCTCAAACATAATCTTTCCAAGTTTATAGTGCGTCCGCCAATGCCACTCCGTGCAAAGACGCTCAAGAGCATGCGCACTCTCATTCAAGAAACACTTCACGCGTGGTAACAGTACGTTCTACTCTATTGCACTAAAAAGGATACTCAACTTTCTCTCTTGTGCATCTTTTATTGTTTCGATTTTTAAAACTCATAGCCTGGCAATAACATTTCATAAACAGTTTATTGCAGGTAATACATACTATACCACCACATTCGTAATTAAATTACCCTTATTATGATAAGTATTTCATTAAGTAAAGAGATCGGCGCAGTCACCTAGACCAACTAACCTGTTTATACCTGCTTGCCCGATAGTCATGAACAGAAACAAACAGGCAGTCCACTTTGGCATAGACATGGCAAAAAAAAATAATTATAATTCTTTTAATTAATTATAGGCATGAACACATTTTGATAAGCAATATGTTTGGGACTTATTCATCTATATACGAGTTTTCGAAAAAAAATATGTTAAAATACTAAACCGATACCAAAACCTGAAAAACTGTTCCCCCAAATGTTGTATCAACTGCGGCAAACCACAAAAAAATCGGTTGATTTGTTCAAGAGATATCATTGAAAAATTGTTCATGAATCTTTTTTTGGAATATTTTTAATGTATTGGTTGATTCGTTTAGAAGATATCGATAACAAGAAATTCGCAGTGATTTTTTTCATAAAAACTTGTAAAACTCATGTTAGATTTTTGGATTCGAGGAGCTTAAAAATATATCTATGCGCACAACAATGAGAAGTTTTAGGGATGGCCTGCAGGGTCAATAGCATTTTAGATTTTTCTATCATATATATTATTACAATGTATTATTATAAAAATTGAAATCCATGACATCCATTACTTTCTGTAATACATAACACTTTAATATTTTCAATATATTTCAAATTTTCTAATGGCTAAAAATGAAAAAGAAATAGATGGAACTAGTGAGACAAAATAGAGGTCACGAATACTGAAAGTCCAAACTCTAAATACGATATTCGTCTACAAATTACATTTAAAATAAATTTAAATACATCTGCGTCATTCTAGATATTCTGCTTTCATTCTAATTAATTACTGTTACATTAAATAGTGAATGAAAGCCTGCATTTCGTAACATTCTAAAATTTCACTCATCTTTACTTCTAATGCGCTTCAAAAATGCAATGCAAGATTAATTTGTGCAATTTCAAAATCATCCACAAAATCATATTTTATTCAAATTCATTTGATTGAGAAGCAAACACGGGCTCTGTTTTATATATACTCCCATTTTTTATATATACTTATTTTGTGAATTAAATACGATTAGTGAACAAAAATTTAATATCTAGAAAAAAGAAATATTTTCATTGTTGTGATATTTAGAAAAAAACTGTAGTGAAAACTTTCTGAGAAATACCTACGTACTCATAATGAGTACGAAATGGAGGCATAATGGAAAAACATTAGACTGCATTATATGTATATCAAAATTTCAGAACAAGTCACTATCCAAATGACAATTTCATAAAAAAAAACCAATACATCAAGAGCCTGTGTTTTATTTATCCTACTAATACATATTATAAACGCGAAAGTTTGTAAGAATGTATGGATGTATGTTTGTTACTCTTTTACGCAAAAACTAATGAATGAATTTTGATGACACTTTACAATGATATAGCTTACACATCAGAATAACAAATAGGCTACAATTCATAAAGATATAGTGAAAATTATACGAAATCTAACGATAAATGTCAAGTAAGTAGAAAAAAATCTGTCAACTGCGAGCTATACTGGCGTGCGCGGAAAAACCGTTGGAATTACACTTATATAATGTATTATGGAAATGTTTATCTTAAATAGTACTACAAAAAAGCCCGCAACGGCATATATCTATCTTTTATGTGTAAGCCATTATCGCTAAAATAGTGAACCATAAATACAATAAAAATGGATAATTTATTTTTAACGCACATTTGGTAGTAATAAATTGATCCTTATATCAAAATAAATACTTTTATCGCATCTGGTGTTTAAAGTAGATAAACTTTGTCTTTTACACTACATCATTTGGACAAATATTTGAATAGTTATAACGACAAACAAGCGAGTGCGCCATATTATGATGCCGTCTGGCGGCAGGGTCAAACCTTTAAGGTAGTAGGCACACATTTGAGCACGCCATGCTTTTCCCACGGCCAGCAGCTCTACGTGGCTTGCTCACGCGTTTCTAAATCGCAAAATTTGCACGTTTTACAGACCGAATTAAATCGTTTAACATAGTTTATAGGAGTATATTGCAGTAGGCACCTATAACTTTTGCATTACCATCAATAATAATATACATTCGTACCTATCTATCCTTACAAACTATAGCGTTTATAACACCTATTATTGAGATCATAAAAAATACTAATTCCAATTTACATACATTACACAATATAGTTGTTCGAACACTTATAACTGGAGAACGGCTGGACCGCTTTTCATGATTTTTAATTTATTGGATTTGTCTTAGTCCCGAATAGCAGAATAATATAAAAATATTGAAAAATTGACAAAAAAATAAAATACTTTCTATCATCTTTATCACAATTTTCCATCGCCACGCGGTTGAAACTGCGGGTCGTAGTTAGTTCATAATATATTTTATTTCGATTGTAATATTAAGGTTATTTTAATAATTCAAAACGAACACTACGTAAATGATTTAACATTTTAAGAATGCATAATGCTAAGTGAGTACGTTCTACATATGTGACACAGAAAAACAAACAGTTTTATTTTTCTTAAATACCTTTTCTGAAAAGATCTTTTATTTAGACATAAATAATAAATAAATGTTTATCATCGGGGTATCGAAAGTATTTGGACGAATTTGCTTACGTTCTAATACGAGGTTCTAACATTTCTTTTGGAGGCAATCTAACTATATTATACCATTAGAGAACACATTAACTAGATATTTTTGATCAATAGTAAAAAAGTAATGACAAAGAAAAAGAAAGACTTGGGCAAAATAAAATTATAAAAATTAAAGCCCAGATCGAATTGTCTCCTACATTGTAAATTTAATACGTTACATCATGTTATAAAAATATCTCCAATAATGTTAACAAATCAAATTGTTGATACTACAAATTAAAATGTGTTATTTCAATATTTATTTGTTACTCTCTAATGAATGTACAGATTAATTAGTCAAACCACGGACGTATTTTGATGATCAATAGACAATTTTAATTTTTTTTTTTTAGTGCATTTAATCATAAGAATAATCTTTCGTTGGAGATCGAAGTTTTGTCATATCATAATAGAATATTGAATAAAATGATGGACGATATATAATGAAAGAATCCGTGGTCAAAAAAATGCATCAATTGTAAATGACTTATTTTATGAATGGTTCCTAAAATATCTATCTGGCTGTATTTTTTATATATAAGGGATTTACCTAATAGGGTTTTATAGAATTAAAACTACGAGAAACTAAGACTATGTGGAATAGTAATCATGGTGAATGAATCTATTGTTTGTTATGGAAAAATCAATCTCACCTCCAATTCCAAATGTATTTGACGTGTTTTATCCGAGCCGCTAACGGTATATCTTTTTGTCTGAATTTCCGGCACTTGCGGTTGTCTGTGAAAAGGGATTCCAAAAAGAGATATAGATCATGATATAATAGGCCTTTATTACAAACTACTGGCACAAATAGCTTTGAAATTACTGATAAAATTCATAGGTGTACGAAGGATACACCGAAATGATAGGGAATAAAAAGAACAAGATGCAGTATAAATAAATTATTTCTTTGCTGTTTTTCGAAGTATTCTCCATTACAATTTATGCACTTTCTCTAATGACTGGTTTTCTCTAATGAGAAAACCAGTCATTGAAACAGAAATTCCAGTCTGAAGTTGGTGTTGACAAAACAGCCTATTTGTAAGCTTCTTCTGCTACTTCTGGGTCTTCAAACAGCTGACCACGTAATAAATCTTTCATTCTAGGATATGTAAAAAAAATAGGGCGTCAGGAGTGTACAGAGGAAGCGCGAAGTATATGATAATTCAACGTTTCCCTGCCTCAAAAAGTTGTTTGTTTTATGAGCACTGTGGGAGCTCGCGTTATTATAATTAAGATGATGCGACGTTTTGTATTATCTTTACGAAGCTCAGCTACCATTTCTGGCAAACAAACAATGGTGTACCAATCAGTGGTGACCGCTCTATGTTTTTTTTCTGGAATTGTAGCAACATGTCCTTTTTTCTATACTAACGAAGTGACCATTATCTTAGACACGCTGCGGGAATGCACTACTTTTTTTGGCTGGAGTTAGTCTTCAAACACCCAAATTTCCGATTGGTGTTTTCTTTCATGCTCATATGAAAAATCCATGATTCGTCAACTGAGACGATGTTATAATCGGCTTTCGATTTCCCTTCATTGAAACCTTGCAAATTAGATCACCATCAATTCACACAGCTGCCTTTTGGGCTTCAGATTAATTATTGTACCCAAAAAGGAAACTATCTTTCTGATACCCAGTAAATTCTGTAAAATAATATGAATTAGTTATTTTAATACTCAAAATTGCCCAAATCTGCTCATATGTCGCATGTCGGTCAGTGGCGGCGCTAGGCGTCGGCGACGTCGGCGACCGCCGACGGCCTCGCGCCTGAAGGGGCCTCGCAAACAAAAAAGTTTTGCCTACAAGTTATTAAAAAGAGGCCTCGTAAAAAGTTTTGCCTACAAGTTATTAAAAAGAGGCCTCGCAAACCTGATGTCGCCGACGTCCACGAGTGGTGTAGCGCCGCCACTGATGTCGGTCGTTGTGCATAATTTTTTACATAACCGCGACGTTTTCAGGCGTTACCGCAGTTTTTGGTCGAACTATAGAAAGAACTGTGCTGAGAGGCACGACCTCGTCGGAACTCTGCATACCAGCTGTATATTGTCGTTTAATTAGGTGTTTCGACATCATAAATAGAAATAAACTCAGTGACACTCATCCGGAGATAACTCTTGGCAAAAACTAACATAAATGGCCGTGTTCATTGGCGTATGCGCAGTAAAATTTTATACTGCGCATGTCAAATTTTAATTTTGACATGCGCAGTAGGCGGCTTGCGCATCGTGGTAGTCCATTGGTGGTTTGCGCAATTTAGTATACAAATGTGTAGTTTTTTCAAACTTCATCACGTCAATTTTTTTTTTGTGTTCGTTTATATCTCAAAAATAATCTATGCCTGTTAACTTCAGTATGAAAATTTTTAATACATAATTTTATTAAGGATATGATTCAAGGAAAAAATTATTATTCATGACAATAATTACCCGATTGTATTTTAATCTGCGTTTCGTGTGTAACCCAAATAGGATATAACTTTTGGGATTTTGGATCGAAAAATGTGCTCTTAACAAAAATATCTTTCGTCGACATTTTTTATTTATTAATATTATTTAAAAACCATTACTTTTAGTCACCTGTCAAGTTTTGAACAAATTGTATATAAAACTTTAAGTGCGCTTTTTTTGTTTCTAGAACATGCGCAGTAAAAACACCATCGAATAGGCCGAATTATGGAACGGAAGTTTTCATTCATGAGCTCCATTTTGTTATCGATTAATCAACTTTAAACTGAAAGTCTTTTTTTTTTTTAATTTTCCTATAAATTGTGTAAACGCCATCGCGATCTCAAATGGCCAGTATTCGCGTAACAATAGGTTTTATTCTAATTCAGTTCAAAGTATCTACTCAATTCTCGATTATTTCGGTGTAACCCTCGTACTGAAAAGTTATATAGGTATTGCAACAATATACATAGTGTTCATGCAGTTCTACATAAAACGTCTAAGAACTAAAAGTATATACGCAAGTTTTTATCAATTATAACAATACTTTTACAAACTATTTGAAAGATTATTCAACATTTCGTAACAAACCAAAACTTATAACTAACTCAGTGGTTGATGGGGCTGGCAATTGAAGCTGGATATCAGGAATTGGAGGGATTTCTGTATGGGATATTAAAATTTCATTAGGTGTGGACAATGCGAAGGTTATTTCAATTTGATCTTGGATGACAATGTAGCGTGAATGGCGAGGAATATTAAATTTGTGTTATTTCACATATTTAAAAAATAATCTCAATTGGAAATTAAGAAAGCACATGCAGTTTAATAAATATGTAATTACAAACATCACAATATATGACGATAGATTTTGAAATTACGTGAAGCATACTGAAAATTTCTGAAAATAGCCATGTCCAATAAGATTAAAAAAATAACTATGGTTTTTGAAAATGGAACTCTTTGAGTAGGTTACGTTTTAGTTTTTGTGTATTTTGAAAATTTGTATCGGCATTATAATGAATTACGATTAGAGAATATTCGTGCCGTTATTTTTTACGATTTTTGCTGTGGCTTATGCCAATAAGAAAATTGCCGGAGACTGACATTTGGTGATAAAGCTCTGTCTCGCAACCCTGTGTATTCCTGTTTCCGCAAATTCAGACGTGCACTTGATCATTTCCGAAGATTTACGTGTCGGTAGGCCAGCGATTGCAATTGCCGAAACTACCTAATAATGATACTGTATGACAAGTTATTGAAACTAATAAAAAAAAATACTTGTGAGCAAATTCGTAGAGTATTATGTACTGGTACGAGCCAAGTGCAAAAGATTTTGCATACACATCTGAAAGTTCGGATGATTTGCACTCGATGGACACAGTATGATTTAACGGATGACCTGATGTCATTGCGGGTAGAGTGGTGTAATAAATGATAAAAAAATATATAACGGACGAGAATCATTAGCTGTACATGACACAAGATAATTACAGGCAAGGAGAGTTGGTTGTACCGCTTCGAATACGAAAAAAAGCCAATCAGCAGAATGGGTTTTTCCGTTTGAAGATTTAACGACGATAAATAAAAGAAGCTGAAGCATTAATAAAAAAATGATTGCTCCTTTTTCGGCAAATCAAAACGTTACATTATTGCTTGAAAACCAAAAGACATTAAATGCAATGGTAAAGGAGCACATGCTTGCTTAGTGTTGGAAAACGTTCGCATCGCTTTCAACACAACGCATTCTGCTGAAATAACAAATGAGTTTTTGGAAACCTCAAATCTATATATATGGGTGTGGAAAAAAAATTGTTCGTATCTTATAAGTAAAAAGTTGCAGTAGTAAAATTTTCTTTGGTTGTAGTTTGTATCTGGCTAGTTTTCATGACATTTTAAAAAAAGAAAAATACAAAGAAGAAACGGTGTCTCACCACTTTTCTGTTTTTATGTCTATGAAAATGAGTGAATCTAATGTAGAAATTCGATACATTTTGAAATTTTATTACAAAAATAGGGAAAAATGCGACACAAGCCGCAAAAAAAAAGTTTGTGATGTTTACGCACCTAATACAATGCCGGTGAGAGCTATATATATATCTTGAATTTGTATGCAAAATACTAAAAGACGTTTTGCCCGTCATAAAATACATTTGAAGTTTTCAATCTGTTCTTACTTTCGTAGAGACAGACTAAGAGCCATATATCCGCCAAACATTTTGGACAATACATCTTATGATTTTTTTTATTTCCTAACATTAATAAATAATCTTAAATGTATACGATATACAAGTCCCGAAATGGCGGTAAATGCATTCCAAGAGGCCATTGAATACGTCCTTTTTACAATGTTTCCAATGAATGCCAAGACGTGTAAATAGTAAAGGCACATACTTCGAAAAAACTATATCATAGACAAATTATGTGGTCTTAATAATGAGAATTCAGAAGTTTTCAGTATAGCTTACCCATGTACCTACTGAAAAAAAACCACATTGAAATTTTGTTACAAATAATATTAGCTACGCGTTTTATCTATAAAGTTAGTAGTACAAAGTATATATATGCGATTTTTAGAAGAATCAATAATTCTAGTTTCTGTTCTATCATTAATGTCAAATCTCCAAATTTACAAAAATATACTGTGTAAAAGAGAATTTTTGAGTGTCCGTACCGGAGTGGCAACGGGAGCCTATTACTTAGCCTATGCAATTAGCCCGTCCGTCGGTCTGTCCTACATTAGGACTCTATATTTTGAATCATAATAGGTGGACGATTGAAGTTAGATACTAAAAAAAATTGTTTTATTATGGCGCAGGCTACTTAATAAAAAGTTAAAAAATAAAGGGGGTTTAGATAAAAAAACGCTCAATCGTAAAAACAGTAATAAATACAAAAGTGTCATAAGTACTTAATGCGTGATCAGTATATACACTAAATTAAAACTACTATTACCAACACATCAAATATGGTCGGATTTGCGCTAAGGTGTCTGAAGGGAAGAAATAAATTTTTTGGTAAATGCATAATATAAATACATTTGCGATGGTAAGGAACTTGGATGCATTAGTCCGACTCACACTTAGCCATTTTCTAATCTATTATTTTATATTTTTAGAAGGATAAAAGAATAGTTGTTTAATATTTTTGATCAACTTCTTGTTAACAGAGGAAGTTCATTAACTTGATCAAATCCTGTATTTTTGCCATTTAGCAAAAAATAAATTTAAAAAACCCGGTAAGTGTTAGTCAGACTCGTGCGCCAAGGGTTTCGTGAACGCAATATGTTTGTGTGGACGTAATATATTGTGTCCACACAATATACATAACACATTCTTCATTCTGTTGTCAATTCTTTAACCAGATCAATCAATTAACCAGATTTTATTATTTGATGATCTTTTTTAAAAGCCCCTCTCTCTAATAAATATATCATAATTGACGCTTGTATATATTGCCCTAAATACACTTTTTGTCAGTTAAAATCATAAAATGCAAAATGTCAAACTAATGTGTTTTGTGTAGTGAAAGACCGTATATTTTTTATATTTAAATTTGTTTCCATTTTTATTTAATTTATAATTAATTAAAAACTAAATCATTTAGAAAACTCGGTTATCACGGATCAGTTTATAATTAATTAATTTACTGGATTTTGATGTAAGAGTTAACGTTATAGGTATTATTCTATCACATTTTTGGTCTGCTGCCATCACGAATTTATACGGAAGGCAGCGGACATTTAAATTTGGTGAGGTACTACAAGGTACACCACCATAAATGAATCGTATTTACCGATATCGCTATCAGCAGTTTGGAATACATAGTTAAACATATAAGCATTTATATCAGTTTTCCGCCTGGGTGGAAATTCGGCCTGTTACAAAGTTTTTTATCGCAACTCGAGCCCGCTCACTCATTCACCGTTGCACCTCCAATCCCTATCTACATTTGTATATTTTTGAATAAGTCAGGTGCGTTGTGATCGAGCCTTTTTGTCGTTTCTTCTTCTTCTTTTGAACACTGCTGCTTAATCGTATTGTGACGTCTCTATAGACCTTGGACGCTAGGAACTATTATTTACCTTGTAAGTTCTCAGGCTTTATCTTTAAATAGAGATAACTTTTTTCCTGTCCTCCGATTAAAATGATATAAAGCCTTCATTCTGCCTCTAGTCGAGATCTATATACCCGTAAAAACTGCATTAAAATCTTTTCAGTGATTACAGAGATGTGCGCGAACAGACAAAAAAAAATTAAAAACAACTTGTTTTTGTTGTTTACATTGCATTATTCTGTGTAAAACCAGATCGTTAAAAAGAAACGTTAATTAAAAGTGCTTCATTATTTTGAAATTGAAATTCATTTGATGTTTATATAATTTTCTTTTAAATTTCGCAAAGACCAATTATTTAACATTTTATTTAAATAATAAACGTAAGTATAAATTTACTTTGTTAACTATTTTAATACTCATGATGACATTACTATTATTGACAATACTGTTGTCATTTAACCGTTAGGTTAACCGTTAAATATCTCATAACATGTGTCGGCGACGAAGACCGATGTTTGATTTATTTTTTATGACATCACGTAAGCCACGCCTATTTTCCCCGTAAAAAATCGTGGAGAGGGACTAAATGTTTTGTTACTAAATGTTTGCATTTTTAGTATATCTTCTAGTATAATATTACTTATTATGATCTAAACAGTACAGGTCTTTAAGGGCAGGACGGATGGACGGAAGGAAGGGTGAAATGACGGGCAGAAGGGCACACAGTAATAACTCGTGAAAGCCGTCAGACGTGTGACGTCGACCCACCTGTCCAGTGCAGTGGGTCGATCATTGCTTCCGCGAAAACGATTGATATCACGAATGACGACGGATGTCGTTGTGGACGCAACTGTGTCGCGTCGGTCGAGGACCGACCTATTACTGTGACTACCCTCGAATACGAGACCAAGGATTGACGTAACATAACGCGCCTATGCCGCCGCAACTTTAATATGTTAAGGCTGCCGAGAGCACGGCACCACGGCCGTCGGAATACGCTAACTGCGCGAATTGCTTCGTCCACCCACTGTCGCCGCGCGCCTACAACACAGCTGACGACGGGGGGCCCGCCCAAACCGCGTGGGAGCGATACTTAATCTTCACGCCCCGGTGCTTCGGAATGTACTACGTAGACTGGATTGATCACTCTTACCGGTGATCACTTGTCGAGTTTATGAGAAAACCAACAACGAACAATACCGCAGCGGAGAGAGATGTAACGAGGGCAGCGGATCGCTGACGCGCGTTGTCTTGACTGCTGTTGTCGGGTGTCCCAAAGGGCGCTGCAATGTCTGTATCTGTCTCCTTCTCCTGTCACATCGACCCTGCCGTGAACCTACCCCCGCCCGCCAATGCGCGTACGCGATATAGCGCGCCCGCTGGTACGCTGAGTCCTGCGTTCGCGCCTGCGTCTGCCACATTCACTTCCGTGACTTCCGTAAATTCATGAAATCAAGGGCATCAAACACCGAATCCAGAAATTTAGGGACAAAGAGAGAGCAACGGAACTGCCGTCGTGTCACTGTGGCAGCTGCTGTCGGATGTGTGATTTCTGGTAACACGGATTTAGTTGATGCCTGACGCGCGCCTGAGCAACGCGACGAACGCGGCCGCCACTCGTTTTTTCAATGCCCGTAGAAGATGCCCGGGTATGAAATTATATCTCCATTTCACATTTGCGCCTGCAAAGACAGGACGTAGATGACCCCGAGACGAAAGGGAGAAAGGACAGACGGAAAGACAAAAAGACGAACGGAAGGGCGAAAGAACGGACGGACGATCGAACGGAGGGACTGTCAGACAGCTTAGGCGTAGGTTTACTAATAGGATCCCATTAGCACTCTTAGGGTACGAGGAAAAACTGCCTTCCGAACGAGTGGTAAAGCTAAGTAAATTCTTGATGTATTGTGACATATTTCAAATATTGTTCATGACCTATGAAACAGACATTTGAATTTAAAAAAAAAATGGATTAGAACCCCAGAAATCATGAATTATGTTTTTTTTCAAAGCCTACAAAAATTTAACGTGCAATGCCATTATCCAAAGAAAATAAAAATTAAAATATAATACTACCTCAGATATTAGTCGCAATTAATATACACTCCTCAAAGTCAAAATACGTCAATATCTAAAAAGAAAGTTATTTTGAAAATTGTGTTACAAGATTTTAAGTTGTGATCAAATAGTGGTATTGAGAACTAAAATTAGACTAAAAATACGAATTTTGTATCCCTATACTCATTAAGATATCATATGGAATCGATCATGCGTCTTTCCGCAAATATTAATAATTTTTTTCTGTTTAGAACATTGCCAAATAAACTTAATCATTGAAGTAGCCGTTTCTGAGTAAGATTTGTTATGTTAACGTGTAAACTTACGAAATACAACTTAAGGTGATGCGCGCACGATGCACCCCCTTCCCCGCGCCTATCCCGCCGACCACGCATCCTTGGCATGCACGTAAGCGCCAGCAGTGAATTGTAGCGCATCGACCCGTCCGCGCGGGGTCAACGATCGGACGAGCGCTTTAGAGGTTTAGGTATTTTGTAGTGTTGGGTTTACGATATTGGCGTTTTTGAATCTAAGATTATGTGTGAGTAACATTTACTAGCACTATACTGTCTATACTAACTTTTTAATAACAATGCTTTTCACTGTTATCGAGTATACAAACATGATTTTTGTTGGGGAGTTTGCAGAGGTGACATTGGTGCCTGTGAATCCGCAAGTTGCGTTAAGTATCGTTTGCGCGATAATTTGCCTTGTTTGTTTAGAGGTGAGTGGAATACATGTGGAAAATCAAAGACTAATGAAATGAGATCTTCGGCGATCTTTACATCACTGACAATATCAAGTGTTATTTTTAAGTAAATGACTAGATAACATTAAAAATAATAAATTGCATAACCCGAGCGCGGGGCAGAATTTCAGTTGTCAAGTGTCCGAGGCGCACTTCGCTACGCACCGGCGCTCGCCATAGTGGCTGGCCGAACATTTACTATAGTCGTGTCAAAATAGTTTTATATTATTTATAAACATATTTTCAATGATACATTTTTTGTTATAGTTACTTTAGAAAAGTTGTTCTAAATAAGGAGATTATGAATATTTGCAATAAGGTGCATGATCGATTCCATCCTGTACATGTAAAAGCAAAAAAACACATATGTACCTACATATTATATTTTTAAAGTTTGGTTACCCTCAGCAAATGTGTGTATTGAAAAATAAAAGTTTTTTCAACTTTACCTGTTTGTGTATGCAGTAATTCATCTACAGCAGCTGCTGAAACACAAAAAATATGTTTAAAATCTGTTTGTTCAGTTTATGAACTAAATCAAGCTCTTAATTTCCGCCTCATAGACAACCTTATCCACAATAATTTTCGCAATCAATTTACTAAAGAAGCTTATAGATTAGTAATCTTCGCAAACCTACTAGTTTTACTAATCAACATACCTCCAATTTACCCTAACATCTCTTGGGAAACTATATTAAACCGACAGCTTTCCCCAATTTTCATAGTAGTTTTTAAAATTTCTTCCATGCTGATTCAATTTTTATATTTGTCATTGCAATATTCAGTTGCCGTATCTGATATCCAACTGTATTTTCTTATGCACAAAAACTTTTGGAATAACTCTTCCAACAATCACTCATATGGTTTTCTTGTGGTTATCTTTTCCATAAACTAAACCCAGCCATTCTTTTTTGTTCTCACCTAGTACTTACCTTGCGTCACAATTACATCAATAATTATCTTTCTAAGAGATATTTATGTACTTTTATTCACTTCACATAGGTTTTTTGCTTTGTACACTAATACATATTTTAAATACTACCGCAATTTCTCAAGCTCTAAATGCTCAAGTCTATTGAACTCTCATCTTCAATGTATAGGTTTGACTCCTATACATTGAAGAAGGATTTTTTAAGTTATTGTAATCAAATATTTTATACATGCTAGTCAAACTCTTAGCATAATAGAAAATGCAATTATCATTCTCGTCCACTCTTTGTGTTCGAACTTATTGTTAACTTACTATGTACTTGTCCATGCCCGACTCACTTCTTTCACCAAATTGCAACACTGCTTCTGCACGTCAATGATACATCCTATAAACTGTGCTATTATATTTTGTATTTATGAAGCGATTAAAACTTAATGTGATAAAAAAAACAATATTTTTATTATACTAACATAGAATACAGTCAAATTTATGCAAGAAAAGTAATTTACACAAACATATCTCAGACTTTTTTACATTCATCCCTACACCCACCTACCGGCCTTTAAAATCACCTAATATGAGGATTGTTTTATTTCTATCACATTTAACTAATATTTGCTGTTGCCCGCAACTTCGTTCGGGTAAAGATTACAAAACAATAACGTTTTAAAATGAATGAGAATGAAAGCTGTCCTTCATTTCTTTGTTGTCTTTATTCAGCCATAGAAAATTTTAGATGGCATGTCATGGAATCTTCTTCAATGCTTCTAGCGAGATTTCATCCTTACCATGAAATTTATTGATTTAAACAATAAGAAAGTTATGTATGGTTGAAAACATTTTCTGGGACACTTGCATTGTCAAAAAGTTGTAGGTATCATTTGTCTAAATCTATTTAGTAGGTGCTACAAATTAAAGAAAGGAAAAAAATCGAATTTGCTATCTGTCTAGGCCCTAGGTAATGCAGCATGATAAATTGTATCCTAAGTAGAAGATTACTGCTAATAAAATACAAAAAGTTCTATTCAAATCGGTCCATTACATTTTCAGTGATGCCTGAACAACTAACAGAAAAATTCACAGATAAACATACAAACACCAAGAATTTAAAAAGTAGCTGTTTTGGGGTCTGTATTATGTACACACCACTTACTTTTTGCAAAAATAGTATGTATAGAGTTGGCTTTCTTACAATTTTATCATATAGCAGTTGGGGAAAAAGTTTTTTCATATTTTATATGTAAATTCAAGATAATTTTTCATCATATTTACATTTAATTATAATGTATATGTGCCATTTTGTTCAACAATTTGTTGCACAATCATTGTAGTGGCACAATCCCATTGCTGCAGAAATTTTGGGACTCTGATCATAAAACTGCGATAAGTAGTTTTAACAGTCCTCTCTTGATGTTAACCTGACACTATCTAAAGAATACTGAAAAGATCAAAACAGGTGAAAATCTGAGAGTGTAAGGTCAGGGTTATACAGTGGATGCATTAACATTTCCAAACCAAACTCTCTCAACATATGCTGAGTGGTTAAAGATGTGTGTGTTCTGGCATTATTATGGCCAAAAACCACACCCTTTCGACTTCTTGCTTGAGTCTCATCAGCTATTGGCAGTAGAGATCCGAATTAATGGTTTTTCCAGACGGTAAAAGTTCATAATGAATAATGCCCTTCCAATCCCACCATACACATAGCATCAACTTATTGCAAGTTAATCTGGGTTTTGCTATAGTCTGTGGAGCTTGCTTGCCTTTTGAGTATAACCTTTTTCGCACGTTCTAGTCATAGGTAATCCATTTTTCATCACCATTGATCAACCTTAAAAATGGTTCAGTTTCATTACATTTCAATAGAGAATCGCAAATGAATATACAATTCATTCGATTTCTTTCAGTGAGCTCATGTGGGTCCAAGTATTGAACTTTTTTCATATATTCAGCTTTTTTCAAGTGGGTCAAAACTATTTTGTGGTCAATCCCCAGCTCTTGAGCTATGTTGTAAGAACTAATATGCCCATTTTGCTCTACTTTTTCCAAAATGGCATCGACTTTATCCGTAACAAGTCAATCAGAGCAAGGTTCATTTTCGACAACAAAATTACTGAATTGAAAACTCTTGTATCAGTTTTGCGTTACTCTTACCGACACTGCATTAGGTCCATAAACCTCCAAATTTTTTTCGCGGCTGGTGTCGTATTTATCCTTTTTTTCGTTTCACTTCAAAATGTATCGAATTTCTATCTTAAATTCACTCAATTCGGTAGAAAAAAAAAACAATAAAAAAATGGCATGACACCATTACTATTTTTAACTTTTTTTTTCAAATGACATCTATTTAATGGTACTAAAACTAGCTAGATACAAAGAGCACAACCAAAGAGATTTTACTGCGACTTTTTATTTATATAATATGAATGAACTTTTTCCTCAACCTAATATGTACAGATGTCTTCATCGGCCTAAATCTCTTCCCAGTTCTCAGTTGTCTTTAACATATCTGAGATTTATATAAGGATCCAAGTAAAAATCTGCATCAATCCAATTTTGACCGGAAACCAGATGTGCATAGTTCTACTGTTTTACCACATAAATATAGAAAGATCTGTATCCATACCACCTTCCATCTACATTTCTAGTGCTCCTTATTCCCTAGCATAAAGAATTAACCAAATAATATTGTAGGGCTGCCAGAAGGATTCTCTCAGAATGCCTGATACACTGCGATTCTGAGAGAATCCTATGAAAAAACTCTTTCAAATTCCAAAATCGCATTATATTTTCTTGTATTTAGCAAAACAGAATTGAAAGGATACTGAGGTTTTAAGGTGAGAAAAATAAATGAAGAATATTTTCATCCCACAAAGGAGTAATGAAAGATAGATAGCAGCCTGTGGACTCTGGGTTCAAGTGCCCTTCTGCTCTCTGGAAAGCTAGATAGGGTAAAAGAAACACTTTCAAGAATCGTAAACAACTCATGACCTTTTTCCCAAAAAAAAATTGTAACAGTTCTCTAATTATGTCTTTAACAAATACACAGTTTTATAAAGGTTATTAAGGTTCTGTATCCAAAAAACGGAACATTATTACTAAGACTCCGCTGTTCATCTGTCACCAGGCTGTATCTTATGAACCATGATAGTTAGATAGTTTAAATTGTCATAGATGATGTATTTCTGTTGCCGCTATAACAACAAATACTAAAAACATAATAAAATAAATATTTAAGTGGGGTTCCCATCCAACAAATGTGATTTTTTGTTGTTTTTTTGCTCGATATTAATAACAGCAACAAATAGACACTTGAAATATTCAGAGTATTTAGTTGCATATTCACTTTAAAAAGAAATAATTAAATTAAAATGGAATAAATATTAAAGGGGAACTCCCATAGAACAAACATGATATTTATGCCATTTTTTTTCTCGATATTAATAACAGCAACAAGTGCAAAAGGTGTACATTGATTTAACACCACAGATTTTTAGGGAAAACATGGGGATAAAATCATTATTTCGTTTCCTGTTGGATGCTGCTGCAGCTCTTGCATTCACTTGGCACTGAACTTTTTTTGGCTTATAACATTTCTTTCGATTAGTTTTACTCCAATTTGCGTTTTCTATAATTGCGAGCATATTTACAAATTATATGAGTCAACATCTTTGATAATTTCGAAATTTTCAATTTAATACTGATTGTTACTTACTCTCCAGCAAATGTTTTTCTTCCATCACGGAATCTTAAAATCGTGCATATGAACTTTCACACATGATAATGACATTACACACAAAATAAAATAATAGGCAACACTGATATATTCATTGAAATCTCAATACACTGTTCATGCGTTATTAGTTTCATGGTAATTAGTTATTTGAATTTGACAGTATTGTCACAAAAGAAAGTGCAAACGGTTATTATTGAAGGATTTCATGTCAAAAGTCTACAATTTTTTTTACATTGGAATTGAATGAGCATGCAAGAAAATGCAAAAAATTAAATTAAAAATGGAAAATGCAATTTATGGAATTAATATGTATCTAATCTTACAATTAATTAGTGGACCACAAGCAAATTTTGCATTAATATGATTGCAAAAAATGCATATAAATAAACACTGTTTACTTACAATGTCTAAATGATGTGATATCAAGGTTTGGCATTTGTTCCATATGTACATCAGCTTGTAATTTAGTAGGATCTTTGCTTTTATCCATATCCTGCAGATTGGTGACATCGACTCCACTAACTTGACCTAGTGCTTCATCGCCAGCCATCATAACTTCCAAAGTACGATTATTGAGCATTTGCAATGCTTGATTAGCATTCTCCTCACCAAAACCCTCCTATTCATTTTAACATTGTATTTAAAATATTTTTGAGACAAAAATTAATATGTTGTTACAAATATATATATAAAAGGAGAATGTGACTGAGTGACATCAACACACAGCTGAAACTACTAGCACTAGGAATATGAAATTTTACCTTCCTTTTAGATATAGGCAAGTACTAAAAAATAATTTCTGGAAATTCAATCTCTGAAGGGGCAAAGAGGGTGAAATCAGAACTGTGACCGGTAGCAGAATTGAAATGATAAATGAAATGAACAGAATTGAAAGTTGGAACCGAGGTCAAAATCGAGAATGAGGCCAAGGTCAAAATCGAGAATGAGGCCAAGGTCAATATTATGTTTGGGACTAAAATTAAAATCAAAAGAATAAACAAAATTGAAATGAGAAGTAGCATCAAAGTCAAAATTAAGAGTGTGATAAAAATAGAGAGTCAAATAAGAATCTATTTAGATCAAGATTGAGGTCAGAATAAAAAACAAGACTTGATTAAAATCAAGAGTGAAACAAATTGGCATCAAGGGAAGGACCGGCACGGGAATTGAAAATGAGTTAGTAATTCTAAAACAACCATTGATACCTCTGTTGCTATATTTACAATATGACGGTCTTAAAATTAACAAAAACATAGCAATTCACATGACATTCTCTTTTATTAAAAAAAAAGCTTTCAAATTTCCTATAATGTGAATTTTTTTCCTATAATAATGACAAAAGTAACATAATTAATTCTATACATACAATTTCATTTTCCATCAATACATGTGATATATATCACTCCATTAAGACATTATATATACATATGTTAATAATCTTCTTATTTGAATTTTGCATTTTAAATTAGTTTTGTAGCAATTAACAGCTATAAAATATTATAATTTTCAAATTCCTTAATCAAACAATATCTCAGTAAAAAAGCCTACCGCAAAGCAAGAAAATATTCCGCTGCTTACATACTTATGGCAAAGTACAAATGAAAATTTCAAATATTAAGGATAAGTTTTATGTTTTGTGTTCTTTAAAAGTTAAAAAGAAAGAAATGTTTTCCCTCTTTATTGACATTCTAATGTAATAACATCACAATCTCTCATTCTTTTGAATTTTGAATAGTTAATTAAAAAGGCTAACTTACAACAGGAAGGCGTCCTTCAGACAAAAGTTCCTCTCTTAGGGTAATATCTTGAATATTAGCAATCACATTGCCACTAGCCTGTAAAAAATAGTTATAACAATCATGTTTGATTTCATTGTAAGTATTTCGATTGTATATACCAACCTGAATCCTTTCCTCTAATTGTTCTTCGTCTAAAAGTTCTCTGAGGACAATTTTTGGAAAGTGTCCTCTGATTTTAGGCTTTTCATGATATTCCCATCTGTGTTGGAATTTAATAGAAAACAAATATTTTAATTACTCGACAAGTTAAATTACATTTTAATAATTTATTTGCATTACATTACCCACTTTTTATTTGTTTTCCTCAAAATACTTGCATCTAACATACATAAATTACCTGAAATCGATTTTAGAATCATTCTTGATTTTATGTTTATAAATGACAGAGATGACATAAAATAATAATTAAATACAAACCTATAAAACTATTAACTTTTCTTTCGTATAGTCTTACTAGGCCACGCATTAACTGAGAGCTTAAACGTAGAGAAAATCTATTACTTGGACTTCCAGATTCACGCACAATGACTTCGTTTAAATCTTCACTGTAAAATACAGTATTCATATTATAAAATGATAAAAAGATTTATGGGCACAAAGAAGGAGTATCTATCTTAACCTGACCGCTTAAGAAAATATTTTATAGTGCTTTTATTTACCACAAATCTCGTATATCTTGTGACCATAACTGTCTCAAAGTAATGTTTTTAAATCTTAAAGGCCAGGAATCTGCCACCCAGCATAAATAAAATCGACCTCCTCGACGCAAAGAATCGACAGGGTAAAACATTTGTAGCGGGAACTCTGTACTCAATTATTGTTAAAAACTTTTAGATTAAAATATACTTATGTACCTAATTCGCTTTTTTTTTATCTAACCGACTTACTTCTCAAATATTCACTGATAGAACAATTTAGCTGGCTCTTTTATTAAATACACACTGTTGATAAGGTGTACAATGTAATTATTTTTCATATGATGCTCAGTGTATAATGATTAACATCTATAGTAAAACGCGCGTAATTTTAGTATTTTAGACATCTTAAGTTTTTATTTGGTCTTTGGACACTAGACCTTTAACCAACTCCATTTGATCATACTAGAAATTAATATTATGTAATTACATAATTCAAAATTTGTAACTGCAATTTTTTATTGTGGTGGACAATGTATATATAGACTTTGTATTAAAATTGAATTATAAATTAAATTTATCTTTTAATATTGACATCTTCACATTTATGATGGTTGTTTTAACAAAATGATTTCATATTTTTTGTCGATCAAAAGGTGTAGATATGTAGTTCATAAAAAGAACTATGCATCTTCTGCATATTAATGTTAGGCACAATTAAATATCAACTATATTGATAGCTTTGTTATTTCATCAAATCAGTATCAGAGAATAAATTACAATTAAAAACCGAAAACAAAAAAAATTTCAACACGAGCAAATTGTCCCTTGTCCTTTCGCTAAATTTAGTGTAAACGAATTTGATTTACTAAAAATAGATTTATTATTTAGTTTAAAATGTCAGATTAAATTGAACTTCAATTCTTTTAGATACATACAACGGTATTATTACTAAGATATTAATCTAAAAGCAAAAACAAAAAAACGAAAATATTTTTTAATATATTGTTGCTTTGTAACGACAACCCTCACCGGGTATTATGCCATAAAATGGATGGGATAGTAATCGGGAACTGCACACATATCTCGTTTTTTAAATTACTTTTAACATTTTCTACTTATACTATTTTCATTTTTTTTGAGTCTAATAGAAGTTTATTTATTTATATTATGCATATTGTTTCATATACCCTGAAGTTAGGCCCCTATGGCTAATATATAATAATATTATTATTAGCGTAGATGATGTATTATTAATACAGGACTAATTTGTTAAAGAATCTTGTTTTCAATTTGCAAACGAAATTTAGTAACAGTATGGCTAAAAACAGGAGCCTTTTCAATCTATATCACGTTTAATGGAATGAAAATGATAACATCTTTAAACTGCTCCATTCAGTGTTTTATTTAATAATTAGGTATCCATAGCATACGATAACTCGTGAGTCGACTAGAAAACTATATTTGTTAAACATTTAAATTATTACAAAGTACTTATTTTTTCAAGAATTATGTGTACATGTGTAAATACATGTCCTTTTTCATAAATGCCATAATTTGTAACAGTTAGTTGTGGTAATGTCACCTCAGTGTTACAAAAGAAGGGCTACGGTCTAAAGTACGATCTGCCTCACGTAATTAAATAGATTTAGATAATCCCAGTTGGCAAAATTTGAAAAACGGTTGACTTTGCGGCCATTTCAAAAATTTCCCACTATTATATAAGGTTGGGGAAAAGTGTTTCTTATGTAATAAATAAAAATTGCAGTAAAATCTCTTTGTTCTGTTTGTATCTAGTTAGTTTTGATACAATGAAATATATTTGGAACATCATTCAATTTTGGTCTGCTTCTATATATTCATATTCATCTATGGTCTACTTTACGGAATTCAATGTAATGTTTGAAGTAAAACAATTACCATCTATATATCATGTATGTGTAGTGAAAATTTCACGTTATTAAAAAAAAACCTTTTCTTCAAATTTTTCGTTAACAATATCTTCGAATGAATCTACAGATTTTGATGTATTTAGCAACAATCAATGTTGTTTTTTTAGGAAGAACCACTGATTAAATTCTGTAATTTATTTGTAGAGTTATTCAATAAATATTGTAAAATCACTTGCATAAAAATTTTTTCTCCGGCTTTTTTTAAACGAACCCTCCCTTTTTATGCGATTTGCGGCAGTCGATACAAACATTTAGTAAAAGAGCTGATTAGATTTGGCATCAATCAGTAGAGTAGGCTTAAAAATTATTTGATAAAAACTTCATTTTTTAATTTTTTCTAAATCAATCAGTCAAAATTACGTCAATTTTTTATGAAATCTAAGTTGAGTAGACCACTTTCAAATGTCGTAAATTGTGCTTCTATCGGTCAACCCATTCAAAAGTTACGAGAGCTTTGCACACACGTACGTACAGACATCATTCGGGAAATTGTTTAAATAAATATCTAAAACCCTAAAAACTCAAGATCCAATGAAAACACAATTTTAAAATCTTAAAATGAAAACAGCAACTTCCCAATCTTTGAAATTCTTTAAATTTCCTAACGGCAAATTGATAAGATGTTGCAAATAAAATAAAGTTCCATTTACCTGATTTTACAATGATAATACATAAACGTCAAGGATAAACATTTGAAAAAAAAAATTAAATTTCATTGAAGTAGTAATAGATGGCTACGTAGTGCCAAGTAGAGTTCGACCAAACAATAGCTTAGATTTTATATTCCCAAATATAATGGCCAAGGACATTCAACTACAATTTTTTTTACATAAAACATCATTTACACAAAGGTTTTAAATCAATAGCATTTTTAATTGATGGCACTTTAACTGACCGCCAAACGAAATTTAATTCGTCAGTGCTAAAGTTATGGTATATATACATAATAATAAAGTCCTTTATTCCGATAATTAATAGTAACGAAAATGTGTATATATAAATTTACAAAATGTCCCTAATCTCAGTTTGCCTCTTGGCATAGGCCTCCTCTAGTGATTTCCACTGTAATCTGTCCTGTGCTACCCTGGTCCACAAATGACCAGCTGTCATTTTGATGTCGTCCATCCATCTTCTCCTCTGACGCCCGTGACTCCTATTACCATCTCCTGTGTATCATTCGGTCACTGCCTTGCTCTGTTTTCTCCCTGAGTATCTCACATCATATGGCCTGTCCACCTAGAAATTATGATTTTAGAAAGAAAACTAAGCTTACGGATATTCTAAGCCAAATAGACCGGCAGAAATGGAGGTGGACGGTACATATATTTCCCTAGAATTGGTCTCATATAGTTTTGAAATGACAAGGTCATAAATGTAAAGCCATGAACATGTCATATCTGACATACACAAACAAAACCTACCATAGCTTGGATAATGGACAATGCAAATAACAATACTTTCGCATTTGAAAATAAACAAAAGATTCATATTCTATAACCTCTTTACGAGGAAAATTATTTTATTCACGTTTGTAGTTCATAATAATATATTTCTGTCCTTGACTTCTTTTACGCTTTATAATGCTTATGAAAAATAAAAACTTTGGTATAGTCCTTCTTCAGTTTCTTGTTGTGCAATGAAAAGTAATTACCTGTCATAATTGCTTCTTCTCATATAGCCATATTTTTTTAATTGATGACAAAGTTTTGTTTATTTAACAATGATTTTCACGAATTGAAGTGATGCACTTTAAACAAGCAGCGGCAGATTTTGCATTTGACAATATGAGAGAAAATATTTTTGACAAAAGCCAGCTCTATGTGATATTGCATATAAATACTCGATAGTTCAGCCATAATCAAAGTCTTTGGACCTTTTGTCTCATTATAAATTAATTAGAGAAACCATTAAACAATCCATAAAATGCCTGAATTGACTTGATTGAGAAACTTGCATTTTGCAAATGAACAAAATGATTGAAATGACCATGTTATTTAATTGTAAAAAGAACGCAGTGTATAATGAATTGTATGGGAGCATGTCATAAGTTTAGTAGGGTGTGTGATTATATGGGTTTTCAGTATCATTAAAAAAAGTTATAAACAGAAACTTGTTTAAACTGCTTATGAAGAAAATAACTAAAAAGTTTTAACAGGCAGTGATTTATTGAAAGTTAATAGTTACTGAATTGAGAAATCATAATCGGTTAACAATCAATAAATATTTAAGAGCATTAAATAATGAGTAATATTTAAATAAATGTCTGCACCTCACTAATGAACACCACATATGGTTGTACAATTCAGTGATTATTAACTATCAATTAAACTCCTAGCTTGTTTTATACTTTTTTACTTATTGTATTATATATCACATTTAAACAATGTACTTGTTCTACCAAATAATTTGTTTAGATACTTTCAATATATGCTGTAGTAAAATAACGAAACAAACTATTTAGTTCAAACTGGTATTTCTATGATAAATATTAACCTACATAACTAATTATTTTTCATCATAAGCAGAAAAAAATTTAGGTACATTATGGTGCATGTGTGCAAGATGTGTGTTGAAATAGACTTATGCCATAAGAAAGTTATGATTCAGTATTTTTTACTCTTTTATAGTCAATAAAATATTTGACAGTTTTTGATATGTGTATGCAAAGAATAACTTATGCACAATGTCAATAGGATACAAAGTAAAAAAAATTGTAAATTTGATATGAACAATTTATTTGAATATTTTATATATGATATGATTTCTGTACTTTATTACATTATTCACCAACTAGATTTGAGTCAACTAGAATATTTAATGAGTATCTTAAATTATGGTAGCGATTAAATTACTATTTACAAATTCATAAAAATGAACATAATCTTAGAACAATATCTAACAGAAGGAAAAGTGAAATATATTTAAATTTTTAAAACATAATGTTATCTACATAAATGTAGACATAAATGTACACTACACAATTGGAACCTTAGGAATCAACATTATTTAATAGTTTAATTTTAAATAGGCAACATTCTCATTCAGCATAATAATACATTTTATTAAACTTACCTATATTTAAAATTCTATTCAATGTACAGGTGAAAATTAAAAAAACTGTATTACAGCTAATAAGAAAATCTAAATGGAGTTCTCTTAGCACATTGGTATTATGTATCACTAGACACGTTAAAAATTTAATAAAAGTCAGTCTCGCCTATCGCTCGTCGCATAACAGTAGCTAACTGTGACGGCGTGCACTGTACAAAATCGATAACTACAATTCTGAAAGCTTGGTTCACACGACTTATGTAACTACACGTATATTCCATAAACAGAAAGGCAATTCTAAGGTATCACACTAGGACGTACAAAGATGGACGATTTAACAAAGTTCAATAGTGAGGGATATCTATTATCATAGTTTTATATACCATGTGAACCACTTTTTAAATTCCTAACTAGTATCATTTCATTCCTTAAATATTAATAAAATCAAGCTTTATGCGTTACAACTCGCAACGTGCATACATTGTTTCACAGCCTTACAACAGTCGTTCCAAGCTCTCGGTCATCGTTCAGACAATATAAAATTGAAAGCGTCATTGAAATTGAAAAAAAAAGTTTATCCCAAAATTAACATAATTTTCGCAGTCTCAACAAAAAAATATATATACCAAAATAAGGTCATGATCCATATTATTAATTACTTCATAAACATAGAAAATTACAATAATCTTAAAGAAATAGGAATGGTTTTGAATTATATTTACGTTTCATATTTATCACAATAATAAATATTTTTTTTATAATTTCGTAAGCGTCCATAGTCAATACAATTAATTAGTAGCACATGTCAAATTATTTTGTATAGGATCAGCATTTTTACTACTCAATACTATTTTAACATACAAAATGTGGCAGTTTTCAGTTTTGCTACATTTTAGATTGTAAGCAAGAATTAAAAAAAAAAAAGAGTGACATTGTTATATTTTAACAGCACGACTTAACATTTAAATACTATATAATATTTTAGCTAAATTCATGTGGCCAAAGAATCTTCATATACTTTCTGTGTATCATCATGTCTTTCGGCAAAATTCATACTTTCAAAATATTGTTGAGGCTTGCCATTCCATAGCGAGTCCTCACTGTAATGTTTGCTATCGTCATGAGAATTGAGCGACTTTAAATTTAAATTGCTCACATCAATGGAGTCAGCAGTTCCATAGAGAATCGATTTAGATAGTTCGAGCGCTAGGTTTTGTGGACTCTCATATGCTAGTCTGTAGTCAGCTTTGCGCGTAGTTATAGGAAGAGGTTTCTGAGATAATCTGGAGAAGAAAAATTGGTGGTGCATGAGACGATCTGTCCTGGTGAGATATTCGGTGATGAGTTCACACGCTTCCTCGGAGTCGCGGCGCACCGTCACGAAGTTGAGTGAATCGTGGTATGAATCCTGATGTGTTTTGCATGAACTTCTTTGTCGGCAGCTCTGTCAAATACATGTCATAGCATATTACTCATTCAATAGAAATTCTAAATGCAACAAATATAATAAGCATACTATGAATATATCTGAAACACACCTGTAAGAATTTTTAGCACTAAAGATTTTATTATATAATTGTGTTTATAGCATAATATTGACGAAATTATACATTTAGAATTATAAATGATATTACTTATAAAATAAGTACATGGACTATACATATAAAGGATATTAGCTAGAATTACAAAGTAAATTGTAGTATTTATGGTATTTAAAACAAATACTCAAAAAATGGTACAAGAACAAATTTTCTTAACATTGTGCTTTACGGTCTCAAACTACTGTGTAAAAAAAGTATGTATGTCAGTGCCGAGTGATTCAAAATATTATATTTAATTTTATATATGCCACTATGTCAATAACATAACATAAACTGAAATTTGCAAATTATTCTAAAATTCATAAAACTCAAAATACAAATAAACATGTCTTAGGTGCCTAATAGTGACGATAATATATACCAACATTTATTGTAACTTAATATGTTTAATTGTACTAGCATAAAAAATTATAAACAAAATAATTTACAATTCAAAAAAAATAAACTTAAAGGTCAATTTAATAATATCTCTAATTCAATTAAAGGCTAGTTCATGTTAACATAATAAAAATCATTTTCCAAATTCAAAGTTGTGTAACATGTAAACATGCCTGCTTTTAACCCTCTACCAAAATTGCTTAAGGAATACAGTGTTATGCTTAACTACCAAATGAAAAAACAAAGGAAAATTAAAAAAGTAAGTGTTAGTCCATGGAATAGCTTCGTTAATAAACAAATAAGGAAAAATAAAATTGAAAACTACAGTAGAATTATTTCTTTAAATTCCATATTTTAATAGAATTAATGTCTTCCATGGATAAACATGAATGAAAGGAAAAGGAAAGTCTAATCTAAATTAAATTAATAACAAACACAAAAGCAAAGTAAAAAGCATGAAGAAACCAAAACTTACGATCGACATAATGGCATGTGTACTATGTGGACGTTGTGGGCGACGGGCACGGGCGGCTCTCTCGCGGCTTGTGGACCAAAACCGACACATGAGAACAGTCACAGTAGAGCGGACGAGGGCGAGGACGGATCGGCATGAGGCGCGGAGCACGGGGCGTTCCCGCACAAGGGGTTAATGCGCTCGGTTATGTTGGACACGGTGCACTCCGTCACACTGGGTGAATTTAGCCACAAGTTATATCTAAAGGGCGTTTCAGTTCGGTGCGAATGATAGTTAGTCGTATGAGGGATGGGGTCGGGAGGCTCCGGCGGTCAAGCCGCAGGCAGTGCCCTGGCGGAGATCACGAGGAACCGTTATCTTTGAAATTGAACCATGTATTCCAAAAAGAGCGGGGGCGCACCTTGTTCTCCTCCCTTTGCGGGGGATTAGTCCTGCGGATCGGGACGGATGAGGTTTTCTTGGCGCCGTTGGTGGAGTCCTTTTTGACGGAGTTGTAGGAGTCGTTGCGCGCACTGCGCGTCAAAGAGTGCCGATGGCTGCGACACGAGTGCGCAGAGGGCGGTCGTGCAGGCGACTCTCCGCTGCGAGAGCGGTACGATACGCTGTCGCGGGTAGGCGCGGGCACGGGGGTGGCGGCAGGAGCAGGAGGCGGTGCGCGACCCACGGGCGGTTTGGGTGCGGCACCCTTATGCGCAGCCGTGTGGAGAGGGATGCGACTGGGCCGGCTGCGGCGTGGCGTCTCAGCAATACGCGCCTCGGCGGAGTCGCCGGGTGCATCCGGCATCTGTAGTGGCTCCATATCCCTCATACTGCTGTGTTCACGACTCCGTGACACCACCGATGCCTCGCCCTCATTAGATCGCTGTTTCCCTTCAAACATTCTCACTCTAGCTTTGGTTCCCTCCAGTTCAATACTCTTCTCTTCCAACTATAATAAGAACAAATAGTATTTAGTAAATCGACAAAACATACTTTGTCTATATTACAATAAGCATCGAATATATGTCACCTGAAATTTGAGGTCGTCGTTCTCCTCTCGCGTACGCTCGAGCCGTTCGAGCAGTTCTGCGCGTTGTGCTATAGCACGACAGAGTCGCCCTGATAAAACCTGTAAAATTATTTTTATATTAAATGAGAATCACATTATCTACACTAAGAATTTTTTGTGTGTGTTTTAAGTACCTTATAATACTGATTAAAAGATGTCCAATAAGTATTAAGACATATTTTATCCACGTAGTACTGGCCATACATAATAAATTTAAAAAATAAACATCATATAATCTGTTGTTCATATTTATTTAGCTATTGCTGTTTTATTACTAAAATGAAGCTACAAGAACAGGAAATATTGGCGAATCGTGTAATTCAATTTTATTAATTAAATGGTAAATTTGCCACTGCTGCTAAGAAGTAAGGAGGTAATTTCATTCCAACAACGTACATTGTTGTACATTCCAACAATGTACGTTGTTGGACTGAAATTATTTTTTGTATGAATGGCACGAAGTTGGGACGTAGACGTAGGGGTCGCTCATTACCGCTGGGCCGTAAGAAATAGTAATGAGGTCATGTAATGTTATTATAATATCACATGCAATCTATATAAGTTTTTAGCAGTAGTGAATTTTACACGTTATGCATTCATACTATAATCTGGTACACTAGTTATTAAAATACTGAATATATTGCAGAATATAGCGCAAAATATAATGAACAAAGCCAAAGTTACAAATTAAGTTTGCAGCAGTCTTACACTTTAAGTGTAGACTTCTTTTAGTATGTAAATTGGATAGTTATATTTTAGAATATTTTTTTGCTTAAAAGCTTTTGAGTGTAAACAATAGTATTTATGGTGTTTATAATTTTCTTATACCATATTATGAGACTATATTATACTAGTTTATTTTATCATGGTACAATTAGGTAATTATTCTAACCACCTTTATTATTTAATAAAATATCCAGTCCATAATATTTAAATAAAAGATCCCGGCAAGGTTCTAACACGTTAAAGAATGGCTTGTAATTATAAAAAAGTGATTTCCTGCATTTAATAACAGTATCTTTTTTGATAGTGTGGAATCCAATTGAATAGGTCAAGGCCGATGATGTAATTTATAATGATATTTACCATTAAATCATATACTGACTGTTAAAATTCTTTTTTAAGTGTGAATATACTTGGTATAGGATTAACATGTTATTTGTTTTTCATAATTATTTATAATACATGCAATTAACCTTTACCGCTCTTAATTTCAAATCATTCATAATAAAGTCATATTTACATAATTTTAGAAGCATTAAGATAGAGAAACAAGGTGGACAAACTGTATTACTTGCAAGTGGGCATGCACATCACACTTCAGAGACACACAGATTCACTGTATGTATTGTATTGTGATTTTTATGTCAAATCACTAGCTGTACTGTACAAATACCACGGGTATAATTTTAGCAAAATGACAACATGTGTTTTATATATAATAGTCTGATATAGCTCTCTATAAAATAAACACTAGCAATAAAATTAACTATAGCAACAAGAATATTTAGATAATCTTGTTGCCTTAGTAATAACATGTAACTAAAAAAATACTAGTAAAATTCAATAATATAATATTTAATGTGGACAAACATTTTTATATATTTTCTGTAAATATATTGCCCTGAAAAAATTGATAACAACTTTTAAGTTATTTAAATCATGTAGAAAATCTTATATTTTCTGAAGATTAAAGTCACTTTTTCATTAAAAAAAAATCGTATTTGATAATTTGATTGCACTTCCCACTAAAATAAACGCATTTACTTATTTAATCAAATGGGTTTCCCATTACTCATATCTAGGTAAATATGTATTTCTTCACAAATAAAACTTATTTGTAAAGATATTAATATGGCTTTTACTATTGACCAGAATAAGATTAAAAAAAATTAAATAACCTATATGGAACTATCGCATGAAATGGAACTGAGGCTTGGTAATATACATAAGGTTTATTTTTAATTTAAGAAAAATGTAAATACTTTCGAATTCAAAAATGTCTTCCGTATAGATATCATTCATGAGGGTTTGTCAAAACTCATTGAAATTTTTTGGTCAAATAATATTGCCCCCTTTATTCTTGCTTATTGAACTTCAATACGGCACCTGACTTTATATAAAACTTAATACAAAGCTTTTTTTATCTAAAAAGAGGGAATAGTTATTTTATTATTTTTATTTTAGCTTACTATAAAAATAAACAGGATAATTATAAATGTATTAAACTACCAACAAAGAGGTCATAAGTCAGCTGTAATGTTGGTGCTTGACATATAAAATACATGTTCAAATTTATTTTGGCAAAGAATCTTCACTAGTTTACATACAATTCATTATTTTTAACAAACTTTTATTTTATTTTCACTTTTTTGCTTATACATAGCTTTTATATTTTCCTAAATATAATATTTTATGTGTAAATCAATTACCCTATTCAAAAGGTAATGAAATGAAGAAGTGAAAAAGCTATGATATACAGGGCGATGAAAAGACAAGAAAAAAAAGGATTTATACTCAACATACCCCAAAATTTCAATTACATTATAGCACACAAAATACATGTAATGCTATAAATTTTTAGAAATGGCTTTTTGAAAATTATGACTTTATAAAATAAACACATGTTACGAAATTGGGGCTCAATCTCAATGAAGTTATGTTATGTGAATACATTATTGAAATTATCAGCCATATTTCAATCTGCAAAAAAATCATGACAGATTTCGTATTGGCAATTATTATTGATAAGCTCCACATAAAAAATATTGCAAGTCTCATAATTTTACAGATTACTTCTAAATCTGTCCAGCGTCAATCTATTATTAACTTGGTAACACACAAACTAAACAATTACAGCAGATTAGTACATCACTAGTTATTTGAATTTGAATTAGTCTAAAAGGAAAACTAGCAATTGTTATGCATGTATTTAATTTGAAGGAAACTCACCTGAGCCATGACTGTAGATGTGAGAAGTTGTCTTTGGAGTTCGACGGGACTGCTCTCTTGGAGAATCGCCGCGAACTTTTTAGAGGGCGTGCTGCTGACCTTCGGCGGGCGCGATGACGTGCCGAGCACCTGGTCGAGACGACCCAGCATTTCTTGAGTAATCCGCGGCGGCGGCGTGCTGGCAGCGGGTGGGCTGCCTGGTGACGCTTCGACCAAACGCGCGGCCACCTCCGCCTCCAGCTCGGCCGAACGCGCCAGGAGAACGTCCCGTTCCCGTCGCAACCGACGCGACTCGTCACACGCACATTCGACGCATCCCGTAGAAAGTGCTCGCGCGAAGGATTCCTCAGCCGTGTCGGATTCACGGGGAGCGGGCGAGTGCCGTTCATCGAGCTCGCCTCGCAGTAATTCGGCTTCATCTCGCAATCGTTGCCCCTTGCGCTGGATGACGTCAAGCAGCGCCCACAGTTCGTCTTCAACTGGGCGCGAGCGTGACGCGGAGGCGGTGGCGGAAGCGGAGGCATCTTTACCGCAGGAAGTTTCCGTGCTAAAACCGGAGTCCTGTACGGAGGGCTGCGGCTTGGTGCGCGTGGTGTCCCCCGCGCTGCCGGCCAACTTGCGACGAACGCGTACTCCCGGTTCCCAGTCGCGTCGCACGCCGCTCGCAGGGGTCGAAGGTGCCATCTTCGACCGCAGATTAGGGAATGTCTCGATGACGAGGTCGCGAAACTCAAGTAGGGCACCGACCTCATTCTGGAGTTCCTGTAATTATATACATAAAATTGTATAAATAAAATACTCATATAAGTAAAAACGTTGGAGTTTTTGGCGATTGTGTGATTGTTTCTTTTGTAATAATAATATAACATATAAAAAAGATAATATTCTTTACATGTACATAACAAAAAAAAATAATTGTACACGGTTTATAATTACGTAATATTTTTTTTTAATGCGTATTTTAATTACCGTGTTATAAACAAACCTATAAAAAAGCTCGCTGTTATAAACCTTCAGATAGATTCATTTTAATATCATTATCACCAATAAATGCAATAAAAATTATTTATATCCACATTTTCCAATATATAGTAATCAAACTACTATATAAAATCTGTTGTTAGTTTCTTTTAGTCTATTACAATTAAAAATGTATGTAAAGAAGTCTAGAGTAGATCTGTCCAGTGAAATAAGATTTATTTTTTTAAGAGTCATAAAGCACTTAAAACCATTCTGTACTTTTGCTTTCGCTTCATCACAATTGTATTGTTTAACAATTGCGATGAAGCCAAATGTACGAAATCGTTGTTGCTCACTTAATTTTGCCTGACTAGGTCAGTTAGTGGCATTTTAGCAGTTTTTCGTAATTCCAATATACTTCTGAGATATTAAAAAAAAATAAATAGATAAATCTTAATACAAAAAATAATAACACTAACGGAATATTAAGCACTGGAACAGAGAAAAACGAAAAGTAATTTTTGCAATTCACATCGTATACCTACCAAACGAACAGAGGACAAGTTAATCACGAACTCTTTCAATAATAGTAAAGAACATCAACACATACACACCTGGAGCGCGACAAGAGACTTGGCCTGCTCTGAGATGAGGTAGTCGTAGGCGCCTGGCGGTGAGCGCAGCTGCAGGCACTCCATGCCCGACCCGCCCGAGCCGCCGCTGGCGCTGTCCGCGCTGCCCGCCTGCACCGAACGATGTCCAATTCAAAATAACGCTCTTTTACAATTTTTACAATGAAAATAATTGTGCGTCTTTGGTTGCTCATAATCTTTTCTTAGCGTAAATGCTTTCGGTTATCCCTCACTATTCGGTTATCACGCACCCTGTCACGACATACTCATTTAAGGTCCGGTAACATAAGTGTTCATTAAATTCCAGTATAAATAAAATGGCTTTGTATAATAATAATTTCGTAGTTTCTAAATTACAAAATAAAATGTTACATTTCGCAAGCAGCAAATATTTAATTTTATCAAATCAAATCAAAAATATCTTTATTTCGTAGGTAATGAATTTAGACTTGAAATATGTCATTAATAAATTCATTTCGACATTACCGCCCATTCCAAATGCTAATTCACCGAGAGAAGAATGGGCAAGAAACTCAAGGTTTGCTCTTTTTACTCATCAATACAAAATATTTAGTCATTTATAATTTAGTCGAAATTTAAAAATAATATGAAATAACCTGATAGGCGAGCAACTTAATCCCAGGGGCTTTTTTCATTAAGTTATTCCAACACGGTATAATAGCCCTTGCCAAATAACTTTCTTTTAACGAAACGTTTAAACTCAGCAAATGGTAAATTTTGAATTTCAGTTGGGATCTTATTATAAAAGCGCACACACATTAGTATTGTATGATAAACAATCTTGAATATTAAAAATGAGTACGACTGCTAAACACTAGTTATAAAGTAATTTGCTCATCCCATTTTTAAAATGTCATATAGGCTCTCTGATAAACCAATCGCTATATTTTGTTTGTTTTTAATTAACCTACTGGATTATATGAAAGAATATCTTAATGGACATTAACTGTGCACAACACACACTACAGTTAACTCGATGTACATACTAATAATGTACAAATCGTGTAAACAATGCGAATCCCAATTTCTAATTTTAATAATTGATTGTAAACACGCAAATATTAAAAAAAAGAGCTGTTTTCGTAGACAGTACTCCTAACGCTCGTCGTGCCAAATACCGTGAAATAACGCTGCGGCTGGTTGCGCACGCTCCGGGATGTCGCGTATTTCCCTTCCTGTCGTTATTATGCGCGTCTTTTGCAATATCCAATCCAATTTTCTTTACATAGCTTTTTTAGTTAAGGAATTGATTCACTATTGTTCATTTCTTAACAAATTACTGCTTGTTCCAGTTCTAAAAGCAGTTGGGTCCAATCCTTTAAGGACTATCTATAAAATTTGTCATGCAAAATTAGACCATTTTTGACTTGCTTCGTTATCCTTTTCGTTATGCTGTTTTTGGACATTTTATTGGACACGAAAAGTAGAAACTACTAACCTTACATTACTATATAAGTCTGTAGACTCTATTAAACATAATACCATTAATAATTTTTTTGCTAAATTTTGCGATAATAATTTGTTTTATGGATCACTAATGCAATTCTACTACTTTTGAAATTCTTGTCAGTTTGGCTGTATGTCTGCATATCCTGTTATAATTTAAGAACGGCTTAGCCGATTCTGAGGAAAATTGGTATTTAGTAAGAACATGCGATTATGCAAATAATACGCTAAATATGATTTTAATACATCATACGGTAACCGTAAAAAAATAAACTTTATTTTTGTATTTCTTTGGAAGCCATATTAATTTGTTTATAAATAGCTGTTTGTGGTTGGAACGGCAGTAAAGGAGTGTAAACGCGCGGGGTTTGGGGTAAGAAGGTATGACGTTTTTGGAGTGCGGGCGTGTTAGTGCGTGTGGGTGAGCGATACCGCGGGTATTTCTGCATCACAAACAAAATAGTCATTGTTAAATTTAAATTTAAGCACAAACTACTTATTTTGTGATTTAAGCGCAGAAAAGCGGACATGTAACGGCTAGTAAACTAATACATATTGTGTGAGGTGTTAATTCGCGGAAATCTATAATACACGCTTTGCATGACAGCGGTTCACTTAACAAGGTTGTGTCCGCATGTGTCGGTTGTTTTTAACACTCCTTACACCCTGGTGGATGTGACTGTCTGCAATTTCCTGAGAATGTGCCTGGTTTGCATAAAACAAACGTAGAAACTAACATTATAACGATTAGCGGACTAAAATAATTATAAAATTAACACTCGTTTAGGTGTTCGATATCTGTCAATCCTCTGGAATCAATATTCAATCCTTTGGATAGAGATTCGTAGTGGAGAGGCAGATTCGAGGGTCAGCGGTGGGTTGCATGCTGCATGTTAACACATGTTGCAGGCAGGCGTCTAATATACGTACCAGTAAAACAGCGTACATTTAACGTAGACAAATATCGAAATGAATTTATAATTTATACCGTGACTAAAAAAATTCGAAGAAGTTATGATGCACCATCCACCATTTCCTATCTACCTCTCATCCAATATAATTACAACAAGCAGTTGGCTCGACATTCTTTTCGAATACGTGCTATGAGCGGTCACTGCTGCTTTAAGGGAATACCTTTCTGTATCTAGTTAATCTGTTAATTGTATTTATCAATCGAGAGCTTATATTTTTACATAAAAGAGTAACCGGCGAAAATATGGAAGACTAAATAGGTGGGTTGTTAAAAATTTAAGAATGCATGGTGAAGTCGGCCTTAAACTAGTCAATAGATGACCATAGCACCATTTTTTTTATAAAAAAATATTTGTAATAATTTAATTGTATAATATATTACAATTTATTAACAATATAATAAACAAAATATTTCTCCTAAATATAGAGACGTTAATAGAGGCGTATGGGACTAAACAATTCCCTTAACTCGAAGAGCACGATCCGAATACAATCTCGAGGTTAAGCGACCGCGCTAAGTGTAATCGGCCGTTAATCACTAATCGGAAGTCGAGACTCTGATTCAATACAATATTCGTGACTCAATAAGGTGCTTCCAAGAAGGAAGCGATTGTTCAATATTGAGGTATCGCGAATGTTTTATCGTAGATAATTGTTGTTAGCTTTTATGCACTCATAACATTATGCGATAATTGCTGATAAGCTTTATAGACAGGTGTGTACTGTTATTATTACTGTACCATACTACTCGCATTATAAAATTAGCAAATACCGCTATTTAATAGACAGGTGCGCGAACTTTCTCCGCAATATTACATGGCGTCGGCTCGCAGTTATTTTTCCTTTTTTTTGGTTTTGTCAAGAAACAGCAGTTTTTCACTAATTTGCCAGTTATTAGAAAAAACGGTAGTAATGGCGGGCGAGCGGTCGGCGTCGGACCGACTGCGTGAAAGCGTGCGGCACCGCGCGGCAATCACCGGGCGCTTGTTGACAAACCGCGGCCGGGCGGCGGCGGCGGGCGGGGGCGGACGATCGCCGGTCTTTTCGCTGACAATGACGCGCCGTTTAGCGCTTGGGCCGTAGTTCCCGAGTTTCACTTTCTTCACGACGGTTGCGTCAGAGCAAGGCCGCCGGGAGCTCTCGCCTCACAATACTAATAATAACAAACCACTAATGCGACTCGACATTAACTCTCGGTTCGCTTAAAAACCACACCGCCTATTAAGTCGGGCCGTGCGCCGGCCGATTGTTTATGCCGAAACTGCTGCGGCCGCGCCGACCGCGTCGCTCGTTTACATAAGATACGCGCTCGTGATATTATTCATTCGCCTAACGTTTCTATTTGACGAACGCACAAACAGCGGCCGCGACCCGATACACTGGCGATCAATCGAATTCTTAACTATCTAGTTGCAACGAAAAAAAAAATGATGACAGCGGCATCTTTATAAACTATAAGACCGTTCAATCACGAAACGACTGACCGGGCGCCATTACTGAACTGTTATTAGCTCGTATTTAATAGCTAGAATCATCGTCGTTATCGTAGTACGTTCATCGGGTATGCGTTGCTCGGGTAGAGTTAAGTAGGTAGATGTATGTTTGCGCAACAGTTAAGTCGGATCGAACGCGGCGCGGGCGGGAGGCGCACCCGATAACGATGTTATCTCGACGGCAGCTCGAGATACCTGTTTACGAGTTCGAATGCGGCCGCGTGGCAGCCGCCGATGTAAGCAAAGGTCAAGTTCCAAGCTGTTGCAAGTTGCATAACGCGACGCGCGACGGTGGGCGGCCGCGACCATCACGTCTATAATAATTGCTGAGGTCACAGCACGTGGAATGCAATCAAACGAAAAAGTATAAGGTGGACGTAAAGGCTGCGCGAACGTTGGTTTGTTATGCGGCATACACAAAAAATATTTAAATTACAAATGAAATAAAATTGAAATAAAAACATCTTTCATATGTAATAAATATTTACCCTCTGTTATATAACTAATGAAAAATTACTTTCATGATTTTCATTAATGAATGCCCTTATATTATTTTTTCGGATAAAGTAAATTCAAATATAGTAGAGCGCATAAAACTCTGCCGCTGTAATTAACTTATCACAAAAGCATCGCAATGGCGTAAATATGAACGTGAGAGAGAAGAAGGAATTGTTGGAGCGAGTTGAACTTGCGCATAGCATCATTCGCAGGAAATTCAGAGCGGCAGAGTTTCGTGCGTTTTACTGTATTTTCCAAAACATTCTGCGACTGCGGGAAAAATAGAACATAACGGTTAAACCTATCAATATACGTGCAAGTACATACGACCGTTGCAATGGCCAATGGAAACACCATAACTTCCAAGAAATGACGCAATCAAATGGTTTTTACTGGCACATGTAAATGACTTTACCTAGGTGGGTTATAAATGAATAATAAAGACCAAAGGTAGGATGTAATAATATAGATCTGTATTTAAACAATACAATTTTACGTTCAGTTTTATTAGGTCGGTTTTTTTGTCAATTGCGATTACGCTTGCCTAATTTTGGCTTGCGAATTACATTAATAGGACCCAAACTTCAAGAGATAAGAAATTGGCGCTTGTTCTGCATTTTCAATATTTATGTTATATTAGTCGTTTCCCGTCCATTTCGCTACGCGTAAATTAAAATTCAACAATGCTTGTTTAAGATCTACATCCTGCTATCGACTTCCATATCGGTTTCTGTTCTCCATTCCAATGCCTGTCCTGCTGCCGACCTTGGACCTCTCTTAGGCACTGTTGCTATTTTATCGATATTTTTATTTCTATAAAAAAAAAAATCATCTTACAGAAAATAATATACATATATGTAAAATTTGATTGTTTCAGCCGTTTCAGAGATTGACTTAGACAAACAAACAGGCGTTTGATTAATATGATATACATGATGGATTTCATTGTGCATCTTTTTGCAAATATTCATAATCTCCTCCCTTTATAAAACAATTTTGCCAAAACCATAGTCATTGAAGTAACCGTTTCTGAGAAAAACAGCTTAGAACATCCACATAGACGCCTATCATTTGCGTAACCACATGTTCTTACTGTATCCAAAATTTCACCAAGATCGGTCAAAGCTATTGTTTAGTTATGAGATATGGACAGATACGTTACATATAGAGAATACAATCCCGGGATCCCGAATCTCGGGATCCCGGGATCCCGGCCGTTATCTGGTCCCGAAAATCCCGGGATTGTACTTGGCTTATCCCGGGATTTTCGAGATTGCCAAAAACACGTCTAGTTTGCGTTCCGTAGTCCGTTGCGCGTGCGCCTTGACTTTACCTAGATGATTTAAATTGCATATATTATATAACGATAAAACATCCTCATATACGCCGTACGATACCTACATACTACACAGATACAGCCCTGTCGTAGAACTTAGAAATAAAGTCCTCGGTCGGAATACTTCAATACAATACTCTTAAGGTAATTCCTCAACGATCCAACAGGGGAATCACCCGATCACCTCATATCATAATATTGTTACGGGTATTTCCCGTCGGGGATTCCTGTACGAGATTATAAATACGGCAATCTGGGTTTATTTTTTCATTCATTGTTCTGCCCTCTGCCAGTAACGAGATTACGTAGGTTACGTTATACGGACTTATAAGTATACGTCATTTAAGTTTAAGATTATCTGAAATTAAGTATGGCGGGAGACTTTGTTAAACATAAAAAAGACAGTGATATGATGTCAGTGTGGAGTTACTTTTTAGTAGCAAAGGATGGAAATAGTGCTAAATGTAAGCGATGCCCATCTATTCTCAAGACTTTGGGTGGATCGACTAAGGGATTGCATACACATTTGTCAACAAAATATAACATTAAGGTTATATCAGCTTCAACAAGTCAAGATACTGAAAATCTGAACACAGCACCGCCGCCAGCCAAACGAAAGTTAGATGATTATTTTACTAAAACTAAAAGTGACGACGATAACCTAGATGATGTTTTAGCAAGAATGATCGCATTAGATGGATTTCCGTTCAGTGTATTCATAACTTCAGATAATTTGAGAAAATTGCTTTTGGCAAAATATACGGATTTACCAAAGTCAGCCGTCACCATTAAAAAACGCGTTATGAATTACAGTAAAAAAATTAAAAAGCAAGTAACTTCAGAATTGAAACATTTGAAAAGTGCAGGTGAAAGATTTAGTTTATCTTTCGACGAGTGGACTTCAATGTCCATTGACTTCAATGTCAATAAACGATACATGGCTCTCAATGTTCATTCATATAAGAAATTTTGGAACTTAGGTCTTGTACCTATTTATGGAAATATGACAGCTGAAAATTGTCTTCGTATATTGAACGAGCGTCTAAGTAAATTTGATATTTCCCTGGAAACTGACATCGTGGCTATTGTAACCGATGGACCGAATGTTATGATAAAGGTGGGACGGCTTGTTTGCGCTGAACAACAACTGTGTCTCGCACATGGTATCAATTTGGCTGTCTGTGATGTACTTTACAAAAAAACATAATTATCTGCAAGATAGCCCTACCTCAGATGATATGGACGACAATAATGATGATGACCATTTAGAAGACTTAGACTGTTCAGAATCAGGTTTAATCTTAATGTCACAAAATGATCTTGCGCGAGAACACATACCAGAGTTAACACAAGATGAAAACATTAAAGAGCTGATAGAGAAAGTTCGCAAAGTTGTAATATATTTCAAAAGATCACCATTGAAAAATGAAACAGTACTACAAAAATACGTGAAAATTGAACATGGAAAGGAATTGTCACTTCTTTTGGACTGTAAAACTAGGTGGAACAGTCTTTTAACAATGCTGGAGAGATTTTATCTTTTAAAAAAGCTGCATTCAAAAAGCTCTTATAGATCTCAATCATCCAATTTGTTTAGAAGATGTTGAATTTGAATTGGTAAATAAAATTGTTGATGTGCTGACCCCAATTAAATTGACAGTAGAAGCAATCTGTCGGCGAGATGCTAATTTATGCACAGCTGATGCTGCTTTAAACTTTCTTATAAAGCAACTGTCTAGCAAAACTCAGCACTTGCCAAAAAAAAAACATGTTTAGTAGACCGTATAAAGCAACGACGAAGTGATAATTTAACTGGTGTGTTGAATTATTTACAAAATCCACGAAAAGATGAAGAAAATCAGTTATTATCGGAATTGGAATGGCACAACTTATTTCCAGTTCTCACACAGGCTTTACTGAGAAAGCAAATAAAGAGTATTGTTAAAAGACTTAATAGTCGAGATGACACGGAAGAAGAAGAGAGGTCAGAATCACTAACAATTTTGATTTTTTGCAATAAACAATCGTTTTGTTTTTTTGTCTATTTTCTTACTTAATAATATGTATACCCACTTACTTATTGTAATTTGTGCTGTGCTAACGATTTTAAAAATATTTTTTTAAGAAACTACCAAGTGTTTTTCATTTTAACCCAATTAGAAACCACATAGTCTAATCCCGGGACTATCCCGGGATCCCGGGATTACGCATAAAAAATCCCGTAATCCCGGGATTGGTAAACATGCTCGGGATTGTATTCTCTAGTTACATATACAAAAACATAATAATTCAGTCAATCAGGGAAGCCTATAAGAACCCTTATGGCCGATTTCACCATGCACTGTCGTAATCGGTGATTAGGCGAACAATTAATACTCGACGGGCTGTTAAATATTTAACAGCGCATGATGAAATCGGTCTTTACTACTATTTACCTATCAGCTAAGTATCTTATTATCAACAATTAAAAGTTTCGCGACAACGCGCACCGTATAGTAACGCAATATGCCAAACGGGCAACGCGTAACCGTTACGATGGACAGTTTAATATATCGTTAACGAGAATATGATGACTTACGATATTCATTAACTACGGCTACACGTCTCAAACAATAGCGCCGAAGGGGCAAAGGCCAAAGACGGGCGGGCATCCATCACGTGCGGTAGGTACGTGCGGCGCGCGCGACGGCCGGCGCGTGCAACGCAAACATACGATTCGAGCGGATTGTTTGAACGGGAACAATAAGGCTGTGAGAGAAAACGCAATGAAACACATTAACCGTATACACTATTCGTTGCTATGTAGTTTTATCGTTTGCTTTATGGCTGTGAATTCTATACTCACATAAATGTATACACCTATGTCAGTATCCATGCAGTGCAGAGAAAGTGTATGTAACTTTTAACATCGTTTTTATATCGTTACCATTATTTAAAGAAAAAATATAGTTTCAATTTTGGAGGATCTATGAAAATCTTCGCAATATCGTACGAGGTAGAAAAGAATCTATATATAATATATATATAATCTATATATAAGAACATTATATATTTATGGAGTGCACACGCTGAAATAGTCTGTAAACACTAACTCTCACTGAATGACTTATTAATACACATACTAGTCATGACGTATACACTATAAATGTTAAAATTATATTAAACTAAATTTAATCCTTACCATAAAGCGAGACAATACCGATATCATATTTCTCATTGACATCCGATTTTGAACTTTCTTATACGCATATGTAAAGTAAAAGTGGGAATAGTTAATATATTATTTTCCTCTTCTTCCACGGATAAACAAAAAATATTTATAAGGTGCTTTTATTTACTGGCCTAGGGTGTTGTGCAATGTTGTATTTTTTAAAAATAACATTAGCTGTAACATCTTAAATTGTTTACTCTGTCATTGAAGACGAAATATACGTACAGAACACGTAATAATATGAATGTTGATGTCTATAATGAATAATGTAAATAATGTTCTAATTTAGGTCTGAATCATTTTTCAACACACGTAAGCGAAAACACAAACATTCACAGTATTTTTACCGTGACATATTAAGGGTGAAGATGATTTCTTAGGTTTTCCAATAAACTGTAAGTGAGGTCCTTAATTCCGTTTTTCAAATATTATAAATGCGAAAGTTTGTTTGGATTTTTATTACTCTTTCACGCTTAACGGTTGAACAGAATTATCTGTAAATTTAAAATATAAAATAGCTTATACATCAGAATAACATATAGTTATAATTTATAAATATACTAACTTTTGCTCGCCACTTCGCTTGCGTAATCGTAGCACGAATTCTTTACTAATGCCGAATGGATATTGGTAACAACAACGTTCAAGAGAGGTCCAAGTTCAACATCGGCTCGGGATCGGAATCGCGAACAGGACCGGGATCAAGAGCCTGAGATCGTCAAATAATAAAAAATAGAGGCATACGTGTTTTCGGCGTAAGAATTTAGGATCTTCTCGCGTGGAATCGGGATCAGGGCTGACATCGGGATCATAATTGATTACGTCATCGATCGATATAAAAGATGGAAGAATTTCTTGTACGTCCACGCAGAGGGAGCTGCAGGTGAATTATGTATATTTTGAACGAAACCTGAATGTAGATCGGGACCAAAATAAGAATAAAAATCGGGGTCAGGACTGAAATCGAAAAGAGGGACAACATCGGGATCGTGGCTGCTAGCACGATCGGTCGATATAAAAGATGAAAAAATTCAGTAGATGTCCAGACGGGTGGAACCGCGAGCGAAAGCTAGCGGATACAAGGATGAATGTCGGAATTTTGTATATTTTGCTTAATATCTTTAAAAAAAAAACATTTTAAAGTTATAAAAAATATTTCTCTATTTCTATAGAAAGAATCTATTTACTTTATGTGTCACATAATGCACTTATCAAAAGTTTTCTTTTTCTAAACAGCCTCAAATAAACTAATACTTAAAATTCATTTATTTATGCTATACGTCCGTAATTGGATCAATTGACTCTGTATATGTATCAAATTATATATTTTTTAAGATAGATACGGAGAAAATAGTGACAAGTGGCAGACGGCCAAACGTGAAAGTAATTGAAGAGTGTTCAACGTTTGTACTCATGTATGGAACTTTAAAATTCACCAAATATAAACATTGACTAAAAAGGGTCAACGGTCCTAAACGTTATAGAAATTTACTTCAAAGAATGAATGTTTTCTATCCAGTAATTATTTTTTTAATAAATCATTATCTATATCTATAAGTCACATTAAAAAAAATGTATAAAACACAGAACTATTACTATTTTTATTTTCTTTTCTCTCAACTTTTCTTTCTCACATTGACTGTATCATGAGCGAGGTCATGTGAAGTCATGGCGCAAACAACCAACACACCCATTTGATTTTAAGCTGCTTTGATGTCTAAGTAATCACAAGCAGAGTGATAAGTGATTTTCAATAAATTTATTTGACATAAGTTCGATAAATATTTTACGTTCGTTAAGGTCATCAAAAAAAAAAATATAAAAAATTTGGTGTTTTGAGATGGTAGAGTTAGAAACATAACAATCATGTTAAGTGATATCACGCAAAGAACGCTCGGGCGGGTACAAAAAAAAAACAATACGAGCTTAATCCCCCACCGTCCCTCCCTCGTGACGTTCCAACATTTGAAAGAAAGCACAAGCGTAATGAAGCAAGACAATGAAATGTTTCGCTGCTCAGACTAGGAAATACAGTATTACATGTAAAAAAAACGGATAGAACCATTATAAATAATGTAATATACGCTGCAGTTGAACGTCAAAAAACCAGACAAGTGCAAGTTCAACTCGTGTGGAGAGAGTTCCATATGTTGAATATCTATCATATTTTTTATAATCTTATCAAATTTGTTTGTGGTGATTAAAAAAACTATGTATAGTGTCGGATTGTTAAAAGAAATTGCTGATCACATTGCCTATTGTTAAATTTTGTCTTTTACATTCTTAAATATGTAGACTGAGATAGGAGGTATTCTGATATTTCATTTTCAGGTTTATTTTTAATAATGCAAGGTTGACTATAAACTAACACTAAATATATGAGTATATATTTTGTGGATGCCAGTTTGCACTGGGTATTGAAACGAAACTAAATATAAGGTGCACTATAGACTAACACGCACTAAGTATATACTCACGTATAGCATAAAGCATAACTGAATTTGTCAGACGATAGAAACATATTTCGATGCCACTGATGTTAACAATTTAGTGACATCTCAAAAAATGTTGAATTCATAGAATTTAAATTAGAAAATGGATTTTATGAAGGTTAAGCAAAAATTATTTCCAGCAAACCAATTTAGAATTTGAAATCTGTGTCTATTTTGTCAAATAAAATAATTTTTATTGGCAAAAATAAATATAGAAACAATACAGAATTATTCAATTTCTGTGTAAAGTATGACAAATCTTTAATGTCAATTAAAAAAAGAAACGGTCTCAAGATATAATCCTGAGGAAGTTTCGTTGTTGCCTATGGCCAAGAAGATTTAATTCCATATTACCAAACGTAATAGATGTAAATCGGATTAAATGGTTTGAGGCCAGGATTAGGAGCCAATTCGTCCTTGATTCACGGAATTTTCTACAAAAAGTTTAACATTTTACATAAAAAAGCACAAGGTCAATAGAATGTAACAGAAAAGGCATACAATAAAAGTATTTCCATTCTTATTGACTTGAGTTAGTCCAAAAGCTGGGGCTGAAAGATAAAGTCAGTCTTTGGAATTTTGATTTTATGCGTACATCAGTTAAAACGTATTTTTTCAATTAGGTTCTTATTCGAGGAATCTTTGGAAATCTAAATACAAAGTTTCAAATTTCTAATGAAAAAAATGACGTAAATTTTATGCAAACTTTAGGTCCCTACTTTACCCCCTTAGGGGATGAATTTCTAAAACAAAAGCTCAAACACTAATTTTCATATTTCTAAACTCAAAAATGGTAAACTTCCACCCTCAATTATAACCCTTACAAAATTTTCAATAAGTGTTCAACGACATTATATAAGGAACTCCTGCAAAATTTATACTTCTAGACATACCGGTTTAGGCTGTGTCAATCAATTTTAAAGTTTTATCAAGTAGATCTTGATAAAAAATAATACTGGAAATCTAAACTATTGTTATTAAACAATAGTTTAGATTTCCAGTATTATTTTTTGTAACTGGTTAAATACCATAACTAAGAAAATACTTGAAAATAAACATGCTTTGTGGAAAAAAATGACTTATTTGTTAAACTATTTATTTAATGAAGATATTATTATATTTTGTTCGCAAATGGTCACGAAAAAAGGAATTTCATGGCTTTGTCTCCAATGACCAATTATTACACAGCGAATAGTCGGTCTTGTAGAATATTTACTATTTAAAATTATTGACGTACCGCGTCTCTTTTGTTTCATATTATAGAGGAAAATAAAACTTGTTAGTATTTGCATCAGAATTAGTATTCTGTTATACAGGAGGCATAGAAAGCATAACTGTATTTCTTTCAACTAGACAAAAATCATTGCATTTGTTTTTATTGCAGTAAAGCAAAATACAGACACACAGATGTGAAGTAGCAGCTTCCGTTGCTGTGTTTCGTCCAGTAAGTGGGAGTTTCTGTGGTCCTCTCTTCTCTACATTAGATATCCTATACCTTTCTAAAGGTTCTCGTGGGCCACCCCTCCCCCCACAAAATATCCTATTCGTTCTCCTAAAAGGCCGGCAATGGACTAGTGACTGAAGTTGAGAGTGTACACGTGCGGCGGAAATCACCTACTCTCTCTGGTGGTTCGCGTGCTCCTTTGCCGCTTTAAATGTCCTTAAAGTTATTCAACAGAACAAACTACTTTTATTCACAGCAGCAAGGATTAATTGATTGTCTTCAAATGGCCTATAAAATATCCAAACACCTTCATGTCGGTTCTTATATCGTCCTCATGGTTAGTTTAGTATCACAAGAGGATTCCCTTTGGCATATGAACAGTGATTGGGTGATGTGTGTTTGTATCAGACCTGCGTAAGATAGCATTAAACGAAAAATCTTCAAATATACTGCACAAGACAGTTTCTCGTCTCCGCTGGTGACTAACCGTTTGTTGAAGTGTATTACTACAATGTGTGTTGCCTACGTACGAAATACTAGCCACTTTAATTCTGCGCCGGCTCAGGGTGTAATCAGCGACAGCATAACATGTAATGCGTGTTATTACGCAGCGCTTATGATTAGCCGTGCGAATAAAATTAGGACAAGGACCGTTCTCTTACTACACGACTACGGAACCGATTGTATATATAACGTTTGCGATGGATTACTCTTGATAACAAAGTCAACATAAATACATTTTTGAAATCATAATAATTGTAATAAAATTGATGTATTTATACATTTTCAAAGGTATTTTTTGGAGAGGATAAAAAATAGATGATAAAACCTCCAACTTTCGGTGTTACGAACTCTCAGGTAATCATTAAATTTCTAAACGATTGGTAAAATACAACTTAGAAACGAGTTATCCAAAATAGGCAACTACCAATAGCGTACTATTTCTTTTCACGGTTCACCTTTTTTGGCAAAGTTTAAATTAATAGATAGCATAGCGGATGTATAAGATCTTTCGATAATTCCTTTAATGAATATAGAAATCCGAATGTGGGCGAAATCGAAGCACGTGTCTGCTGTCGCATAATAGGAAATAGAAAATAGGCTGGTTGCCGTAAGTTAACCAAGTTAACAAGCAGTTTTACCCGATGGCCATGGTTTTTATATGAACAGAAAAACAAGCACCATTGGGTTAGTTAGTGCGTTTCCGTACTTGGGTGTTGGATTCCTCGCCGCGTCCTGACTCGACACCGCAAACTAACGGTCGTTACGTACCACTTAAACGTATATTTTTGCCTATAAGTCATAAAATATTGATTATGAATGTTCGTAGTCGGCAATCACGATATAATTGTACACATTATGTTACGCGCGTTTACGAATCTTACGAATGACTTCGTTATTCATCTATAGACACAAAAGATAATTTATAATTGTATTTATCTTTAATGTATATCATGAAGATAAGAATTTATAATATAAATTTGTACTTAATAACTAACCCTACGCAATTTTCTATTTTTTATGAGACACTAAGAAAAAAAACAGAATTTTAACAACGATACTACAGTTATATAATACCTTAATTTACTATTTTTCATGACATTCTTAGTTACTTCTTATGATTTCGTAAACACACAAGTGTTTGATGCAACTCGCCGAAAATGTCAGTCGTCATTGCATCAACCTTATCTTTTTTTTTTAATCTTGTGGGATTAAATATAAACCGGTTTTTTCTCATATAACCGTACCATATTCGAAATCCACATTCAGTTACAAATTAAACGCAGTGACTTATACCAGATTTCATTGTTTTTATTTTGTCTTGGGTGTTCACGTTTCTGCAACATGAATCGTTAAGGGTGAAACGTATCAATGTAACCTGACTTCAAGCTTTTTAGGATGGCTATAACCAAAACATGACGGAGTTTGATATGTTATATTGAACTTAATTAAATCTCACTATCGGTTTCCTTTTCAACAACTTCCCTATCCAAGAAAATTGCGTTGGAATGCCGTAATATGATTGTTTAAATTCATTTCGAGAAGAATTTATCAAAGTTTCTGAATCGCATATGTATTGAAAATTCTAAAACAATCACTAATATTATTCTAAAAAAAAAAAAAAGCTAATTTTTATACCGTGCGCATCCAGTCTAATGTTTAAAAAACGACTAATACGTTTTTCAAAAGTCTTGAGGTCACTTATATACAATAATTTTAAGAAGTTTTTTGAAATAGTCTTTAAACCACTCCCCTGTTCCTACACATTAAATAGTTAAACACCTTCATTTTTACGAGCTTGCAATCGAACTTCATTTACAAAACATTTTCGTGTACGGAGTGTTTATGCTATTCAAGCGAGAAAAATTGTTATTTCAAAGTTGTTTGGAACAGATATATCACTTTACTTTGAAATTTATATGAGACTTAAAAGATAAACATTAATATACGTCAGCAGTTTGCGAAAATAACGCATTATGCTTTTGAATACATTCGAATACACTCTGAAAGAATACATTTAAGAAGGTATTCTTTTAGAGCTATTTACTAAATTATCTATACATGTAATAAAATGGTAAGGAAGCCAAACCTGTATATTAAATAGTTTTTGAAAAATTAAGTGGAATGTATTATAAGGTGGGGGGAAAAAGGTTTTTTCGTATTTTTACAGGAATTAAGAAAATTTTTCATTACATTTTATTTAGATTTAATTATATATATGTATACATACCATTTTCTTCAACAATTAGTTGCCATTTTATAGGTAGTGACATAATCCTATTGCTGTAGAAGTTTTGGGACTTCTGATAAAAAACAGCGACAAGTAGTTTTGGCAGTCCTCTCTTGATGTTAATGTAATAAATACTTAAAGAATTTTGAAGAAACCGAAACAGGTGAAAATCTGAGGATGCAAGGTCAAGGCTATAAGGCAGATGTATTAACATTTCCCAACCAAATTCACTCAATATATGCTGAGTGGTTAAAGATATGTGTGGTCTGGGCGTTGTTACGGCGAAACACCACACCCTTTCTACTTCTTGCTTGAGCTATTGGCAGTAGAAATCCAATTGATGATTTTTTTCCGGTGGTAAAAGCTCATAATGAATAATACCCTTCCAACCCCACCATACACATATCATAATCTTATTGCAAGTTAATTCGGGGTTCGCTATGGTCTGTGGAGCTTGCTTGCCTTTTGACCATGAATTTCTTCACGTTCTTGTCATAGGTAATCCATTGTCCATCACCAGTGATCAATCTTTGAAACCGGTTCGGTTTCAATGCGTTTCAATAAAGAAACGCAAATGAGTACTCAATTCATTAGATTTATTTTAGTAAACTCGTGTTGGACCCAAGTATATAGCTTTTATTATATCTAGGTTTTTTTAAATGGATCAAAACTGTTTTGTGACCAATTTTCAGCTCTTCAGCTGTCTCGTCAGAATTAAAATGACGATTTTGCTCTATTTTATCAAAATAGCATCGATCTGTAACAGGCCGGCCAGAGCGAAGTTCATCTTTGACATGAAAATTACAGGACTGGAAGCGCTTGTAACAGTTTTGTGCTACTCTTATCGACGTTTCATTAGGTCTATAAACGTCACATTTTTTTCTGGCTTATATCACATTTTTCCATTTTCAGTAATAACACTTCAAAATACATCAAATTTCTACGCCAGTTTCACTTATTTTTGTGGACAGAAAAACAATAGAAAAATGGTGGAACACCGTTTACTTTTATTAGATAATTTTTTTAATGTCATCTATTTAATGGTATCAAAACTAGCCAGATTCAAACAGCACAACCAAAGAGATTTTACTGCTACTTTTTAGTTATAAGATCCATAAAAACTTTTTTCTCCAACTTATATACACCCCCAAATATATACGTAGTACAGACCATAAAACAGCTGCTTTTGAAATTTTTGTCTGTTTGTACAAGCATCACTCAAAATCTAATGGAGTGATTCGAACAAAACTATTTGTATTTAATTAGCAGCAATTAACTGCTTAACTTGGGACACAATATAACTACATTACCTAGTGCCTAGACAAAGAGCAAATTCAAATTTTTCCCTGTCTTTAATTTGAAGTACCTACTACTGAACAGATGTGGATAAAAGGCACCTTTATCGTTAGATTTTTTGACAATACGAATATCACATAAAAAAAATGTGTCAAATTATTTACTTATTTATTTCTTTATCCAACTAACTTTCTTATTTTTTTCAATCAACAAAGTTTATAAAAAGGAAGAAATCTCGCTATAACCATTATGATTTTGAAGAAGACCATAACATAACATCTAAGATTTTTGATGGGTGATGACAGACAACGAAGAAATGAAAGACAGCTTTTATGTCTTTTTAAAACGTTGTTATGTTTCATAACCACCTCCCGAACAGTCTCTAGCAAAAGGTAGTGTGTGTTTAAAATATAGACAGTGATCTTGTCCAAAAAACCTTGTACACCACATCCAGATCATCGCTGAAAGTGTCGGTTCACGCTTTTTTACAAGAATAATTGTAAATAAAAAGTTTGCGAACTCGTCAAAATTTAGCTACACAGAGAACTCCAAAGGAGTGGTGTTACACGCTAAAGAGGCGCTAATCCTCTGTATTAATCCTTCTCTCTCGTTTCCGTTTCTGGGCGTGAGGATTTTCATAACAGAATTTACACAGAATTCCCAACGCTTTAACGTCGATTTTCTCTCAGTCTACTTGGTACACAGCTGTAGTGAATTAGTGTAAGCTCAGATTTTCATTAAATAAAACATATGGGTACTGTTATTATCCTCGACGTACATTGATATGCTAGCAATATGTATCATATTATAATTTTTAAAATTCTTTTCATAAAAATTCATCAAATTTGGCCAATCCACAGTTGTTTTTTATACTTGGACTTTGAATATTTTAACTTTGACCATACAGCAGATTTTAAAATTGTTTTCAATGCTGCTGTTGTCGGGCATAATCGAAATAAAAATGATGGATGAATCATTATGATTGTCGATCTTGAATATCACTAATGTCAATTGATGGCAAATTTCAACACCCTGATAACATTTTAATTCAATACTTTATTTTATTTTTTTATTACATATATTAAAGTAGAAATAATCTAATCCATCATTATTAGGTGCGTACATAGTGCACCTAATAAAGATGGTTTAGAATATGTGCTTATTAAGTTCCATTTTCTCATGACAATTGCACATATCAAACTTGGCTTCAACTATGTTTTTCAATATTGCAAAAATTATATGCGACTGCAACACGCTTATCAACAATACAGATTTCGTACGCGCTGAACTTAACTCATAAGACCGTCGTAATCCACTACATATATTTCGATGATCAATGGTGGGTTAGTTTATTATTTATTCAAACGTGCTGGTGAAGGCGGGTACGTGCGTCACTTGTTTTTGAGGAATCGCGTACAGGTATAATGTGTAAGAAGTAATACGTATCTTATTTATTTGTAAGACATCGAAAGTCTGCACCAGGCGCGAGCGACGAATGTATTACCGTTTATTGCAACATGCATGCTTACTTTGGCGTATGTCTACTCAATGTAATCGGATACATCGTATCTACCTATTTTGAATATAATGCACGTGTTTATGATCTTTTAGAAAATAGGAGTCACGTCACTAGTGGTCGACTAGTTCTCAAGTTAGAAGTTGAATCAGAAAAATTGAACGCTTGTTATAATAATCGACAAATAATTGTGTTCACAAACGAGAAATAAATCTTCGACATAGCGCAATGACTGTTTAGTTTATCACGACCGCCAACAGTTATATATTAGGTTAAGAAAAAATTTTTCGTATTTTATAAGTAAAAAGTTAAAGTAAAATCTTTTTGAATGTGCTGTTTCTATCTGGATAATTTTGATACCATTAAATTGATGACATTAAAATATACATATAAAAGTAGAAATTCGATAAATTTAGAAGCTTTATTACAAAAAAGGAAAATGTGACAGAAGCCAGGAAAAAAAAATTGCGAGGTTTATTGATCTGATGCAGTGTCGGTAAAAGTAGCACAAAACTAGTTCAAGCGCTTTCAGTTCAGTAATTTCGATGTCAAACATGTACCTTACTCTGATTGACCTGTTATAAATAAAATCGATGCCATTTTAGAAAAAGTAGAGCAAGATCGACATATTAGTTCTTACGACATAACTCAAGAGGTTGTGGATTAACCATAAAATAGTTTTGACCTATTTCAAAAAAGCTGGATGTAAAAAAGCACGATACTTGGGTCCAACACGAGTTCACTGAAAGAAATCTAATGAATTGTGTACTCATTTGCGTTTCTTTATTGAAACGCAATGAAACCGAACCGTTTTTGAAGATTGATCACTGGACAATGGATTACCTATGACAAGAACGTGAAGAAATTCATGGTCAAAAGGCAAGCAAGCTCCACAGACTAGAGCGAACCCAGATTAACTTGCAATAAGTTGATGCAATGTGTGTGGTGGGATTGGAAGGGCATTATTCATTAAGAACTTTTACCGTCTGGAAAAACCATTAATTCGGATCTCTACTGCCAATAGCTGATGAGACTCAAGCAAGAAGTCGAAAGGGTGTGGTTTTTCACCATGATAACGCCAGAACACACACATCTTTTAGCCACTCAGCTAATATTAAGAGTTTGGTTTGGTAGGTAGTTTCAGGTTAACATCAAGAGAAGACTGTCAAAACTACTTGTCGCAGTTTTTTGGTCACAAGTCCCAAAATTTCTACAAAAATGGGATTGTCACCTACCTACCTGTGAAATGACAAGTTGTTGAATAAAATGGCATATATATATATATATATATATATATATATATATATATATATATATATTTAAATAAATTAAATCTAAATAAAATTAGATGAAAAATTATTTTGTAATTGTATACAAAAAACTTTTTCCCCGACCTAATACTTTTCGCACAAAAAGAAAATCCGAGAATAGTCTCAAGTTATGTTCTGTAAACTCTGTTATACATATACTTGTTTAAAAAATATATATTTAATTTTAATACGTTTTTCCATTGGAGTTTATCCGGATTCGATATTTTTGCTTCTACCACAAGCGATAGACGATAATATGAATGAGTAATTAAGCACACAGTCGAAGCTTACCTCTCCCACCTAATAGTTTTAAAACGTGAGTTAAAACAGGCACTCGGTTAAGGTATTTAGGCCTTCGCAGGTCACTCACCTGGAACAAAGGAAACAAGCGTTATAAGCATTGAGCGATATAGATTGTAACATTAGGTATTGTATTTAAAATATTGTACAAATTTAATAAAAAAAAATTCTTAACGTGTGGTAAAGACGAGATGTATATTATTATATCCGACATATTAGGTGCACACATGAAAAAAATCATTAAAAATATAACATCATGTGAGCGGACTCGGTACACCAACACTACATATTCACATAAATAAAATACAGAATTTAAAGACAATATCCGATCATAATTTGGTCAAACAAAGTGCGCCAATGTTGCGGGCGTATACTAAAACTAATAACGGCTATTAAATGAAATGACAGAGCGAAGGCTCGACGCTTCTATATAAATAGTTTCGTCAGAGTCGCGTGATCCACCAAAAAAAGAAAATGAAACACATTTAATGTGACCATGTGCGGGCAAAAACTCGGCCATTGACTGCTAACAAAAAATAAATAATATATTATATACGGACAACAAAATTTTTCTTGTTAGTTTTGGATAGTAAGGTTCAGTGAATTTTCAAATGTCTTTTATGGCAATAAATTGAAGTTGAGCTCTTAATTATATTCAAATTTGAAAATTAACTACGATTATACGTTTATGTAGGGGAAACTTTTAATCATAATTTACTTTGTGCCAATCACAATTTTACAAAACCAGGAAGTAAGAAAAGATGATTGTGTAATGTCTAAAAGACAACTCGTTTTTTTTAAGCCTAAGATCCATTTACGAGCTATATCCAATCCAATACTATATCATCGAGATTGCAATAAAACTGATATAAAGTATTCTTTTGGCCACAATTTATTTCTTTGGGAGAAGAATTAATGCGTGATGATTGGTGGAAGTAATGCGTTTGCGGGGAGGTCGTGACCTCACTCGAACTCGAAGGTTTATAATGTAATGTTTATATATTATTTTCTGTGTGAGCTGCACGATTGTCTTTCGTGATAATTTTGTTTGGTGAAGGTTACCGCTGTCATTCGATAACAGGTTTAAGTTATCACACCTCATAAAATATAAATGCAGAATTATATGCGCTAAAGATGAGATACGAACGACCTCGAAAACAACATTCGGTCATGCAGATAAATAATAAGGATAAGATGGGGAAGATAGGTGTAGTCGGACCAGAAAATGCAGTCTGTTAAAAATGAATCAGTTCAAGGAGCTGCGAGAAAAATTTCTATGTTAAAAACAAAATATGTCCCAGAAAATATAATACGCAAAAAATTGATACCGAAAAATTAGTTTGTGCAAGTTATGCTTCTTTGTTTTGAAAGAGAAATACACGAGGTGTATAGAGGTCAAGTACTTTTTTGTCAATATAAAAAAAAAACTTCAATTAACATCTTTTAGACGTTAAACATTTTATACTTATCCTAAACTTTATTTTACCACATTTTCACTTTTGGATACACGCGTACGTTTGTATTTGCAGTTTTGTTTGGAAAAACGTTTTGTTATTTGGCGTATAATATTTCCTACTCGTTATGTTGCATGTAGAAAAATGTTGGTATTATTTTTTAGGTCTCCTCTTAAATAAATTCTTTAAGTAAAACAACGTAATATATAAATAATAAGCGTTTCTAACAGTAAGTAATATAACTTACTCATATGACTTTATATTATTGTTGTAACTATACCGTTATAAGAAAATTTAATTTATAATTCTGTCACGGTATTACTTAATAATTATAACTTTCAAATACTAAACAGTGTTGACATCGTTAATAAATAATTAAATTAATTGTAACGTTCATTAGTTTTGTATGACACTGTATAACAGAAAACGAAATCAATAGATACAGAAATGAATACGTTTAACCGACTTTGGCACATCACACTATACAGTCGGAGAGCGTTGTCTATCTTTGAATTCGATGCGTAAAGCAAATGGACCACGAAGCTTAAAAAAGCGCCCGAACAATTACATGATCGGAAATCTGCAATCCGGCGGGTGGCGCGTATCGGAGCTGAGCGTCGGCGGGCGGCGGGCGCGACGCGAAACTCGGAGGTGTCGCAAACGGCGACACCTGCGTCGGTTAAGAAGTAGAAATAAGACGACGAGCCCGGCGACGTGACCCAGTGGAGCGTTACGCGTCGAACACTTTCACTGTCCGAACGATGTAAGACGAGCTCGGAATCGTCTCCGCGCCGCCGATTCGACGACAGGTGGCGAGCGCCTAAACTGTCGCTCTGGCGACTTAGTGGCTTTTTTTTTTGAAAATTCAATCAGTAAAGAGTATTTACAAAAGTGGATCTCCTCATTTTTGAAATGATTTCGTTCCATCGGACGATTCGTGGTTGCGTCCAATTAGAAGCTATTTAGAACGAGCAAAGTGGCGTAGTCGGATGGCTATGACGTTCCCTTCACTCCGTAACGATTAGCGCAAACGGTGTTTTTATCCGACACTAACTATCTGTTCGAGCGATCTAATAGGTATGCGGTGCGCGGCGGTGGCGGAGCTCACGCACGCATGCGGAAAGCGCGGGCGCAAGCGTACGTTGCCCTCGTCAGGCCGCGCGCGCCTACGTGAGTAATCCAATAACGTTACCTCGAAACCCTAGCCATTCGCATATTAACGGCTAATATTTTACAAATGCTCGGCGACTTGCATCGATACTCATTCGAAGGGAGACTTTAAATAAATATCTAGGCATATACGAATAAGAAATAAGTAAATATGAACCAGAAGGTTGTAATCATTTCGTCTTTGTTATTTCATGTTTTGTTTTAAATACAATTGGGCCTGATGTCTGTTTTAAAATCTTGTTAAAAACTAATATGGAAAGCGTTTAACTACTACTCTATAGAGTTTTTAAGAATGTAAATGAACGTATTATATTTTGTGATTTGTTCGTGCCTAATAAGAACATTTCTGAGAAAAACTGTTATAGCATTAGTTTTGAAAGAGAATAATAATTAAGACGTAGATTTCACATTGTGTGTTTTAAAGTTTACTGTTTCATATTTATTTATAAGCTGTCTATAAATAAATATGAAATTGTACGCAGAATGGTATATACTGTACAAATACATAGATAGATGTAGATAAAGAATTAAAATATATAAAGCAATCAAGTTTATAAGACAATAAACATTAAGTTTATTTTATGACGGAGTTTAAGCAAAAAATTGTGGGATAGTAATTTGGAATTAAGTATGTAATAGGTAATACACATTTTAATTACATAAGTTCTTTGAATCGGTGACGACCAGGTTCAAATTAATAAGCTTTAGATTATGCACATATTCTCAAAATATAAGCTATACTTACGTTAACGTCACAAATTAATATGTCCTATTTCTATATCGCATGCTAATAAAATTTATTTAGATTATATTAATCTAAACACAATTTTTGTTTTAGATTTTTATTTTGTTTCACATTTGAAACTCCATATTGATGGATTTAAACAAATGTAATGAACACGATTCATTAGGATTGTGAAAACTTTAAAACACGAACTAATTAAACGAAATATAAAAATGATGTCGAAATAATCAGAAATAAATTGATAAAAGAAAAACAAAATAAAACAGTGGCACTCCGGGAGTGCCGATAGAAGTGAAAACTTGAACAATTACGTGTGTATTGGTATCGTCAGGAAATGTTTTCTAAATCGACAGGAAATATTTTATTGTGTAGAAAATACTTTTAAAAGAAAGTATTTTTTTATTCATTATTATAAACTACTACTATAAAAATTATATTACATTTTTCATTTAATGCAATATTGTCCGTGAAAAAAAAATGCATAGTCGGTTACCTAACGGTAACAATGTAGCGAGTACAAAGGTTTTTTTCCCATTTCAAAAAATACCCAACGCGCCTAAAGTTTTCACTTCAAAAACAGCGTTTAAAATTTTCAAGTAATCAAATAAATAGTTGTTTTTAGAGTCGGCGCTTTTATATTATTAAACTCGACAATTCGACATCGTTTTGACTCAATACTTTAATGATAGGTTAATTTGTTGAGTTATTTCTTGTAACTGTAGATAGTGTTCTTCGCTTTGATTACTTTATATTGACGTGACAACGTCTTAAATTAGGTTGCGGCTGGGAGTCACTTATGAAAAAGTGTAACGCTCGGTAACGTTACGATGAGTCACCGAACGAGAGAGAGGCCCGCCGAATGCCTTGCGTCTCTCTCCCACTCAACTATGATCGGTCTGCCGCGCGCGCAGCACTAGAGAATTATGCATAGCTTGCAAATGTATTGCAAGTTATTGTATGTATATTTATATAAATACGTATGTATGTGTAAAGGTAAAAATAAAATTTTGTTAATATGAAATTCAGTGCGAGATTCTTTGTATAAATTAATGTTTTAAATATAATTCTTTGTATAAATAAATGTTTTAAATTGTTACTATTATTTCATCCTTCTTCCTACTATACGAATGAATATTCACATTAAAATGATTTTACCATTCAAAGTCGTTGTCACGTAAAACTTTCGCCCGTATACCGACTTTACGGGCAACCAATTTTTTTATTTGCGTTACTATAGCCGGCTCCGACTCGAAAAACAAATAATTATTTAATTATATTAAGATTAAATGAAAGCGGGTTTTTTTTTGAAAAATTTCACTTAAATTTTTTATTGATTGTGTAATTAGATTTTATAATTCATCTAACTTTTATTTATGGCTTATAACAATTGTAAATATAATATTACGATTGGCCATGTGATTATACACAGGAAACGGATTCGATTCAGACCCCGAATTTTCCGGTGGAGCTGACAATATTTCCAAGGTCCTAAATTTTCGGCCACAGTGCAATCACCTCCGGACTCACGCTTTTGCCAGGCGGTCGATTAAATCGATGCGTTTCCAAAACCTACAAGTCACCGATAAGTGGTAGAACTTGAGTAATTAGCCAAACGTAAACTGCTACACAATCTATTTGTCCTTTCTTCGTTAATCTCCAGTGTAGAGAATCTTTTTTTTCAAATGCGTCTAAAATTTTGTCTAATACCATGTATAAGTAGCTTTCAGTCATGTAAAAACCTTGTAAGATATAGGATTGTTTAAAATTGAAACAAATTATTAACCACGCGCTGAACGAGCAGTCAGGAATGATACTATTTGAAATTTATCCTACAATTGATATTATTTCCAGTAACTAATCAAATTATCCTTATTGTTTACAATAGATATATATAGAACTTATACAATAATCAATCGCCACTTAGTTTAGGAAGGTACACAGTAAGGTTCTGTAATATCCTGTACGAATTCGATTGGATATTTTTATCCAATTTAATTAATTTTACACATTTTGCACATTCGTGTTGTTTGTCATTAAGGAGTTCCATTATATCCCTTCATAATTCATATATAGGCAAGCTCGTCTATGACCATAATTAGATATCTATCTTGTTGTGGAGCCGTTATAAACTTAGCTATACGACAATCGCCTCAGATTTCTTTTTTGGTTTTCAGGTGTTTCTTGGTGTGAGAAATGAGATGACCAATCTCCATGAATCTACTGAACCCAATGCAACATTCGAATCGGTTCATAACCAAAAAATATATAAACAGACGAATTGATAATCTACTTAGTTTCAGAAGTCGATTAAAAAATGCATAATCAAAAAAGTGAGTACAGATGCAAAGGGCGCCTGTGAAAATGATATCCGAAAATTAATGGATCCTAAAATACAATGAATTTTAAATAAACATAATTAAAGGAAACATTATAACATGTACATTTATTAAAATGTATGCAAATCCCACACAAATACGTGGACTATGCCGAATACTAATAGTGGAAACCTCGGTGGCAAGCGTGTAATAATAATAGATTATGGTACAACATGCGATAAAGTAAAACTATATTTGATATACTGAAACTCGTCTAATTAATGTAAACGGACAAAATGTAAATGCCATTTTATTAATTATAATTTTTGTCTTTTCCTAATGTTACAAGCAATAGGCGCATGTCAACTAAAAAACTGTAAGCATTGATAAAAAAAATTACAATTCAATTTAATGCAAAAAAAAAAATAAGTACATAACCGTAACTAATATTAAGGCTTAAGAAGATGCACAGATTCTGTTCGACGTCTGTGAGTACGTAGAGGTCAATCATGTTATTATTTTGACGAGCGTAACAAGAATGTCATCAATCACACGTGATTGCAGTGTTGAGTCACGAGCAATTTTGCCGATAACACGTAACGCGAGTTTAGCGCGTGATGATTGTTTGTAGATTAGATGAAGTTATCCGTAACCTCATCAATTATATTAGCCGTTTATGAATCAAGTTCAAGTTGACCCCGTGTTAAATTTCAGTGAAGACGTAATCGGAGTTGGTGATCACCGAGTGTTTTAAAGTGATGTAGAACCAATACAGTGAAGACGCGATCACTGCGTAGTGTACGAGGGTATCTAAGTGTAGTGACTGGAGTAGAAAATGGTATGTTAATGTGTTCTGGCGCTCTTAAAGGGAAAATAAAATCAGTGACAAAAGAGATATACACAGCGAATGGTTGTTAAGAAAAAATGGACAAGGGGCGCCTTAAAAATCTCACTCAGACTGTTACGAAATAAAAGTGACCTTATAAATTTTATAAACATAAAAAAAGCGCTGACTCATTTACTGACTCATCAACGACCAACCGAAACCCTTGTACCTAGAAAGCTGATATTTTGTACAGGGATTCCCTTTAGGATGTAGACAAAGAATAAGGTAGCAAATTCAACCCCTAAAGGGGTAAAACGAGGGGTTCAAAGTTTCAATATTAAATAATTATTTCGACTTGAAACTTTGTAATAATACTCCTAAAACAAATAAGCAAATACGTATTTCGAAATTTATTTTCATTCCCTAAGGGGTTACTTCAGGGGATGAAAATAAATGTAAAAATCGATATGTGTCGTTATTGATGTTTTTTGGGACATTGATTACGAAAATGGCATTTGTTTTAGGGTGTGATTAAGTTTTTTGTGAATAGGTTTATAAGTGCAATAGAAGCCTTATATATTAATCTATTTGCTGTGTTTTTTTCTGTTCGCACGTCACGAAAAAAACTGCTGCACGGAATTATATGCGGTACCCAGGTACAGGCACAGGTATATTGCTGGAGGTCTAACTCAGAAAATAAGGGATGTTCCATTCATTTTATATGTCCATATGGGCAAGGTCACAGGCGAAAGCTAGTAAATAAATAAATAATAACACAATAGAACAGCACCGTTTGCACTATAATTTTAATATGATTTTTTTTTTAAGATTACTTAAACATTTTATTAATGGACAATTAAGGTTAGACAACAGAAGAAGCTAAAAGTTCGGGTTTTTCAACAGAAAACACCAAATGCACAATTTTGTCATCTCAATTGACGGAAATAATTTATTTACACAACAACACACAAAACTGTCGCTATGAAGTCGACACTAAAGCGCCGCAATGGCGTAAAATAGGAACGCGGAGGAGAAAAAGGAAGGATTGGGGGAGCATTACACCCGCGCATTGCATCATTCGCAAGCAATTCAGAGCGGCAGAGTTTCGTGCGTTATTGTACGTAAATTATTCCAGTCGACTTATTTCGCGACTATACACCGTGTCACCGGCGCGAGAAACCAGATCACATCACGGTCACAGCCAGCAGCGAGCGCTGAGCGAGCTAACCGAGTTACCCGTCTCTTTCCGTCTAAAGGGCTTTTTATGAGGATTGCTTTATTGCACGCAATTAGGTGTTTTGCCACGGAGATTACCTACAAGTCACAAACGATGTAGACCACACCTTCAATTATAATGAAAAAGTGTTCGGCTTTGAGTCGATAAGTTAAGTCACGGATGTGGCACTTGCGCGATTAGAGTACAAAATACATTCTAACTTTATTGTTCTATTAAATTCCTACGGTTATAAATCAATTATTAGCCGTGATCCGGAGAAATTCAGACGTCTATGTAATTTATTCGAAATAAAATTATTACTCTTTCTTAGAAACGAGTCTCGCTCAACGAGCCACGTCCGACGCCTAATTTAAGTTGATATGATTTACAACATATCTCATAAAGGATATTTTAATAGATCAGTATTATAAAGACAAAAGGGTTATTGATCGTTCTTGTGTAAAAGATATGTTTTTCTGGTACTGCAATTATTTTTAAATGAACAGAAAATTTGGGATTCCCAGTTATTTAAGCGGATACGAATATCTAAATAAAAATTTGCATGACGTAATTTCGTTTCGATCAGAACCAAATACCAAAATAGAGAAGAGTTTGTCATGTAAATTTCCCAATGAGACAAATAGAACAAATAAAGATATGTACTAAGAAAATTAATATGTTGAAGTAATTTCTCATAATTGCTGTTATTTCGTTGATCAAGAAAAATGGTTTAATGGTCATATAAAAAGTAAATTAATTAACAAACAGGCAATTTGCATTACGTTTCGTAGTTTGGATTTACTTAAACTCCAAACACGAAGTACGCCAGTCTCTTATAATAAATATACTTATAATTTCCAGTAGGCTTAATAGTTTGTAAATCCGCTAACCGCGCATGTTCTAACCCTGCTGGTCTGCTCTTTTAAGCGTTTGTCTAACTTTTGTATAGTTTTAAATTAACAATTATCACTTATATTAATGGTGGCAATAAACATTGCACAAAATCTGCATGGCGGAGAAAGTTCATCAGAATCTCATCCAAATCCAAGACGCATCGAAAGCAACGTGAACGTTACTATGGGCTATATCCCTTTTTAGGGAGCGCCACATCATTTTGTGAAGTGCGGTTTTATGTGTAATACGGTTTGTATGTACAATACTTTTAATGCAGTTTCTTTTTAAAAACTAATTAACTTGACGCACAGCGTCCATCGAAATCGTTACATTAAAAATGCATGTCATTGATGGACTGTAAGTGTAAGGGCTGCGCTATTCTGATTCAGAGATGATTTGTATTGACGAGACCGTGACCACTGTCGATAGTCACGCTTGACAAACTGAAAATTGTAGAATAACAGCGAACCTAGGTATAGTTCTATTAAGAGTCTTCGAGAAGAATACGATGATTGCTTATCCACCAATGTAAGCATTACGCTAGAGTCGTATCGGGAATAGTGATTCACGTTTACTTATTCGTAACCTCGATTGTGTCACAAGCTGTTTACGATAACATGTAAGCAGGCGTCGAATTAGACTCAGTCACATACGTGTACGTACGCTCGACACTGACCGGGCATTAAGTATGCGGCAGAGGGTTTATTAAACGTTAGAGTTCACTGAACCGGCATATGCCAGCATGGCACACTGAATGAGTTTACTTACTATATTTTGAAATGTATCATACACATGTACTTACAATTTCTTTTTCGTATTTCGATAGGAAAGAAATAGATGAATATGAGAATGTAATACCGTGATAAAGTTTAGATCAATAAACTTATTGAACTTATGAAAATAAATCATTAATTAAATATATCTATAAACTAGATTATATCACTATTGACAATGAAAAACAGAAAAAAGTCAAATGACAAAAGTGTTACTTTTATGTGTTCCTTTGATTTCCTGCTAGTCGTTTTCCAATTGTCAAAATAGTAATATGCGAGTTTAAAGCGGGTGTTATAATAGCGGCACTCCAGACACGATCTCCGCTAATCGACTCACGCGCAGCCTTCTGTGATGTCACAATCGCTTTGGTCTCGCAGCGAGTAGGTACGTTTTCATTATGCCGCGAACATAAAATAATATAACTGTATATAGACAAGGTGAAGCAATATGCGGTACACTTTGACTGACGAACGACTTGATAATCATGGGCGTCATTTCGAAGTGATCCACCAACTTCTTATCTAATGATAAAACTTAACAAACCTACTGTATTTCGTCACGTATCTACCGAGTGGCGACAATAAATTATTTGCATTATTTCTGTCAGATAATCATAAAATTAGGTTCTGACAAAAGTAAATAGCGATTACTAACACTATTCTTTCACATATTATTCTCATTCATATTAAAATTGAGACATATATAAGAGACTGATTTCTATTTCAAATAAAATGATGTTAGTATTTATAAGCTATAAAAGTAGTTATATTTTTTTCGAGGTATGTATCCTATTTTTCATGGAATTTATATTATAATTATTGTAAATGAAGAGTGTTATTAATCTGAAATTTATCGAGCAATTTTCACAAGTTCACGTGTAAGTATATTTATTAACCGTTTATAAACATACAACTAAATAGTTTTCTAGATAAACAGAAAACATTATTATTTTAGTTACGTATTAAATCCAAATATTGTACCGCAGGCTTAAAATATCATTCGATGACGCATTACAATCAAATATGACTCCTTCGCATAGACCTTCAGGAAGAGCTTTAAGTTTTGTAAAAATAAAAAAAAAAACGAACGTGGGATGGATTTCTATGGTCGCAGCTTTGTTTCAGAATCTGAACGTGGGTGTCACACTGCCGCACCCACGGCCGATAGCACAGCGCGAGACCCGCTACAGCGCGAAACTAATTAATCATAATTAAATACGAGGCGAACGCAAGCGGGTAGGTCGCTTTTTGTCGTGGGTGGCTGTTGAAGTCAATTTGGAAAGGTGAATATTTTTGACGTAACCAAATATTGTGTCGTGTGAGGCAATAAGGCTTCGACGACATACCTGCAAGATAGCCAACGGATATGTATGACGGCTAATTTGTAAACCTAAATTTGTGTCCATTTTATATAATCATGACTAAAATTGCATTGGAAGAAAACGTAAAATTTTTTTATTGACATTTCTACATGCGATTTTGTATAACAGATATTTTGGGACATATATACAGGTGTCGTATGTATATATGCTATTAAAATGACCAGGAGATTTACTGAATGCGAAAATTGGTCGATCTGTCTGTGAAAAGAAAATTCCTATTTTTCGAAATAATTACAAAGCCAAAAATAAATAAGTAAGGCGTGCTTAATCATTAAAAAAAAACACTTTGAACACTAAAATTTTATTAAAACAATAGGTACATTACATACTTACTGATAAAAAATTTCGTAAATGTCAAAACGTCCTGAGTCAAACAATGCTGTGAATATTCAAAGCTATTTACAATACTTACATAGGTTGTTCCCAAATACCTTGTCACCGTTGAACTTGATGTATTATTCAAAACAATATAATAACTAGAAGACCTTGCAGGTCAAGATCGCAAAGTTGGAGAGATGATCAGGATCCTCTCGTCGAAATCGGTTTTTTATGAAGTATCTCTTCTATTTTAGTAATGTCAAATTGAAATGTTAAACCAAAGTTCAAAATTCCGTTGACGCAGCCACGATTGTCTGTTTACAGGCATCTCACAAGAGAACTACTACTACTCAACGGGTAGTGACGTACACCACTATTTGATATTTTGTTTTTGCGTCCACATTCCCTGAAATGTACTGATTGCAACTGTCCTTACAAAGAAAATAAGATTCATAGAAATTCTAATATTTTGCAATATGAAATTGTAAGATGTTTCTTACAATGTGTTACGATGAACAATTCAATTTTAAATTCGAGTAGGTATAACGCCATAATTCGAGGTCAGGTGCACATCGGGGCTACGTCCGCCACAACATCCGGCGCGCCGCGATGTAAATTGGACCGTTCGAAATGTATATATCAGTTACTAACCCTTTGCGCATGGTTTTGGAGCCGTCGAGACACGCTTCGAAAAACATTTAGCGCGTTTATTTTAATGACTTTCATCTATAATTAACAAGTAAGATGAATGCTACGAACTGACCGTCGTAATACAGTCATGTAGGTCACGCAGTAACTTAGAATGATACTGAATCTACTAAATTAACTTCACAGACTGTGACATGCGGCAGCCATAAATTTTAAAATAATTATTACAATAATTTTCATTTTTAATTTTAATTACTCCCTTATACTTTATAATTGAAAAGACATTGAGATTTAGGAGAGAAAAATAAATACTGGCCACTAAATGTTTGCTGTTATATGAAAAAATATACTAATATTTCATTTATATACCGCCTTGTCTAAAAGAATGCAAGCGTTGCATTTGTGCATAGAAAAGTCTATGTTAAAATTTACGTAAATATTGCACCAACAGAATGGTCAGACTGTAAACATTATTTAATAACAAAGTTTCAAAATCCAAAGAGCATGAAGGACAACGACGTAATAAAGGAGACTTTTTGCATACGAATAAAAAACCTAGCTTAAAAAACATGGTTTTATTTGTTTCAGGCCACGAGATGTTCTCTGGGCTGTGAAGTTAAAAAGTTTATGAAACACGATATAGCGATGCAATTGTCGTCTTTGAAGATCCAGTTTATCTGGATATTGTGACCCTATTATTTTTTTTTTATAGAAAAGTTCACAGTAAACTCGTTAAGCCAAGATGCGAATTTCATGAGTTACTCCAAGTACTATGAAGTTAATATACAAATAGTATTAGCACGTGCATTAAGCAAAATTATAATTCAACGTATATATTAACTATCTTTTTTTAATTTCATTAACATAATAGATGGTAATTCCTATACGATTTCAGTCAACATAGGTTAATGTTTAATCTGCTAAAAAATTCACAGTCGACCATATCAAATACGTACAAACAAGTTTGCGCACAACCGCCCGCACCACATGCGTCAACGTAATGGACGACCTCTAAACAATTAACGCCCGTTGGCGGCGCGACATCGGCGTCTGTGAAAGTGGTACACAGTGCGGCGCCGGAGTTGATACAGAGTTCAAATTAATATAACAGACCCCCAATTTATTGCGGTGAATGCCGTTTGAATGGAAGGAGTTCTAATGGATGAATCATACCGCCTCGGGATTAGCAATCGCATGCATTCGAGGCCAAATGCTCCATTATAAGTTTACGTGCTCGATTATAACGCTAGATTGGTGTTCCAGGAAATATCTTTTAAGGCGATCCGATAAATAGCTACTACTTTGGAGGCGAAGCGACACAAAAAAATCAATTTCCTTCATTTAACTCAAATACAAACAGAAATCATCAATATATTCTGTAATGCCATATAATCTCATAATATATACAACAAAAAATATTACCAAATTCAAACAGGAAATATTGAATATAAAAATGCAAGTACATTCACATACCGATGACAAGTAGACGGTCATCGTATTTATTTTTTATTATGAACGATTTTCTTTTTAATTGCTATGAGTTATCAGTTGAATATAATATTTTATTGACGTACAGATTTAAAACAGGTAAAGGTAAACGAAGATATCATTATTAGTTATGCGTAGTAAAATTTTACAAAATAGTTTATTAAGAAATTATAACTTTTTTCGTTACCTAAGGCTTCCGTATTTCAGTGTAAACTCACAAAATGTTTTCAGCTCTCGAACATTATTATGTTCGAATCACGTAAATACTTATGTATAAAAATATTGAACAAGATTATTAGAACTACCACATTTTCTATCTGGCTGAATGAAGGATGCTGAAGACGAGGCGCCGATGATGATAATCGCAAACAATACGAGAGCTCGTAGTGTTAGAATATATATGAAGACAGTATATGAATAGATATCAGATCAGACATTGTTTCCGGTTTTGTTAATAATAGTTGAATGGGCAGTACGTAGTTCAAGAGCTAGGAGTCGATGATTTAAATATGCACATAAATATAAAATAAATATGTACGAATATTTTAGCTACACATTTAAGTGTATAGGATAACGTATCGACGTCTAGAAATAATATATTTACTTTTTGCCGAATTTTAACACATTTATAGCGTTTTTATTTAAATTCTTATCGCAAATATAACATCAATTTGAATTTCATTTTGGTGGTTTTATAGTATGCCGAATTAATTCATGAGATCACGAACTGATTAATATAGCCTGTTTTACAGATGAAGTGCACACCTAGGCTACACTTTTAAACATGTTTTCTTCTACGCGTTCATGCGCCGCGTGAGGCGTATTCTCACGTGTTATCCGGTGTACATTTTGAAAGCCCCGGCCAGACGAACACAATGGATAGCTTCTTTCAATATTTGTATTTCTTAACATTAGCGCTTTATTCAGTGCACGTTGCGCGGCCGCCGCCGCTTTTTAGTATAAAGGCCTTGGTTAACTCTCCACTCTGTTCTCTATGGCCATTGTGGAATTCTCCGACGAGTGCGAGAGGTATGTGTGTGTGTGTGTGTGTCGATGCGATTGTGTCATTCCGGTAGTTCTTTTCTTTCTGATGAACCGTTTTTTTCCATTTCCACATACAAAATTTGAATATACAAAGCTAAAGAGGACACATAGTGACATACTCGTCTGAAAGACACTACTTGTAGTAATGTTCCTTTTTCATTATATCGGAAAAGTTCTTCAGTTATGTACATGCCCGCTCGACGGGTATTGTTTTAAAAAAGAAAAACTGAAACATTTCTTTTCATAACGTCAAGGTACCTTTCTAAAACTCTAAATACTCGATATTAATGTCTACTAAATACTCGATATTTATGTCGTCAATTGTTATAAATTTTTTCTAAGTTCTTTAGCAAATATTTAATGTATTTACATTAAAACTAGTTTCATTATCATTTCATTTTTTTTTATTAAATATTCAAATACTCATTACCAATGCAGTATATTCCGATTCCACTAGCTATAATAATATTTTTTATCTAGGTAAAAAAAACAATTTCACTACGCTCATATTCTTCTAAGACGTCTAATAGGACCACTAAAGAAGAGAGTTACAAGTTGCAATTCAAAGCTTTAAAGATGCTTTACATAGAAAAAATATTTAATATATTCTTACCTAATTACGATTTTTAATGAGTATTAAAAGTATAGTCATATCATCTATAATTCCTTTTTTTTATATACATTTATACATGATGGTAAAATATTACTTGCTTGCATCATCATTAAGTAATACAAGTAATTATCACAGTATGAATAGAAAATTGTTTGCAATAGAAATACGAATGCAAAAATCAAGAAGAAATACAAAACAAATAAAACTTTCTATAGAAAACATGTCAAAATAATGACATGTATTGATAAACAAATGAGAATTAGGTGATAATTAGTAATTGTTATAAAAGTTTTTTTATTTACCTTAATAAATTTCATATTTTATTTGGCATCAACTTCAAAATTATAAGACAAACAATAATTACATAATCAACAATAAAACAACTAAGTATTCAATTATTTTATGAAATATTTAACTTTTGTATTTTGTAGTTAACTTTTTTTTTGTGTATTGTGTCTCAAATTTGCTACTTAATTAGAACAATATTTTGGACAAGGTGGTAAAAAAAAATTGCGTGTATCAGGGCCGATGCACAACTAGAGCTTTCTCCTTGAAAATAATGGTCTTGGAATATATGTATATCACAGCTAAAGAAGGCAAACAAACGCATCTCTTACAATATTGAAAGTATGTATATTTTTTATACATGTTTATTTTTATTAATTTAATAAAATATAATATATAAATAATATTAGATAATTTAACTTTGATTTTCAAAACTCATCATTAACAATTCGTATAAATGATAATAAAACACCATATACATACATCGAAAGCTAAACGTATCTTCGCTAAAAACAAAACTTTTATGTAATCTATGTATCTAAGTAATTGAAGAAAAATGCACTGTTTTAATATAAGATGTGCCAATATTTTGCGTCCCCGACTTCATTTTTTTGTAAACACTCGACATTGCTCCCCATCTTATTTGCGGACCGCGGATTATATATGAAAATCTATCTCAAAGCGCAAATGCCAAAAAATACTTCGGAATAATTTATAAAACGACAGCGTTATTATGGCCGGTTCGAAATGACCATTTTTCGGAACGATCCATCACCGAAGACCGCGCGCGTCAAAGCTTCGAAGACCTGAATATACTTTTTTAAGGGCAACGTCGACAAACGTAACGGCAATCAAACCATCATATTTATTTTGTCGGTGGAGTAGCGAAAATTGTAAGCAAATAGGCAAACGTGAACAGTCCGCGTCCAACGGTAGTTCACCGCTGCCGTACGACGGTGGAACGCGGTGTCACGCTGCAATGGTCTTAGATTCAGATCGAATAACTGACAGCGGACCCAGACGTAATATTTTGTTATTTCTGTAACAGTATGCCTTGATTTTCCGTGGGATCCAAAGCTGTTACATAAATTGTAGCAAGCGTAGAGCGATTTCAAAACAAGTATTGTTTAACTACGAAGAAAAATACGGACAACAAGCAATGTGATATAAATATTTAAGAAACATAACGCGACGCTTTCGTCGGTACGAGACACGTAACAGCAATTGAATTAATTGTAGCCAGATGAGCGGAGGAGTGTACTACGAGTGCCGTCATTTAGTTTGTCGATGTATCGAGCGTACGGTGTCTTTTCGAAGTACTTAAGTAATGTTTCAACAAATCCAAGTGATTATTTCGAGTCCTCTCTTTTCACAATTTGAGACAATGAAATATTTTTTGACAAATGAAATGGAATTTTTGACAAAAGAAAGAAATCACGTAGTGCGAGGTCCAGATCTTGTACTGGAAATCACACGAGGTTAACAATCTTTTCAGAGGACATGATTGATTTCACCTTGTCCTCGGTGCGCAGAAAAGCATATTTTTCTTCGGAAATTCAAAGACGTAAAAAGAAAAATACGACCACGATTAAATTCAGTGTGTCCACGACTCACTATGGTCGGAATTGCCTCCCTTCCAAAATTATTTTATGAAACTTACAAAATCATGAAATATCATTGTCCTAAAATCGACTGCATTTCTCCTATGAACTGCGTAATCCGATGTGCAATGAAAAACAGTCAGCATGTAATTTTCCATCAAAAAATATTTGAATCGCTAAAATCTATCCTAAGTAATAAAATATTATTATATACGTTAATCTATCACTTATAAACAGTCGGGAATGCAGAACTTTTAGTACGCTATACATAATATTTAATATAAACAATGATTGTATAATATGTTACAAGATTACAAAGTTTAATAATATGGAAACGCTGAAAAGAAAAAAATCTGTAATCTTTTTTTATGTCATACTAAATTTAAATTTTATTGCGGTAGTATATTTTAATATAAGATTAAAAATGTTACTCTAAATAAAACGTTACAAACGCAGACAATTTCCATACAGAGAACATAGTGGCCATCTTCCTTTATAGTAAAAAAAAGAAAACACTAATTATGGCATAATATATTGTTTAGAAAACAAAATACTTTTCCAAGCCGTTAACCACATTATTTACGGCTAAACAGCATACGGTGTATTTTACAATATTGTAATAAAATTATATGTTGATCGTCTAGCGTAAAAAAGTGCTACTTAAGTAACTTTACATTTAGATCATTAAATTTTTTCTCTCTAAATAATTTTATCACATTCCAATTGGAATCATTGTACAGAGTTGTTAAAATCGGAAGTAAGCGATTACTAAAAAGCCGATTGCGAAGAACGGAAATCAGAAAATAGGTGTAATTTTTTTAAAAAAATGTTCTTTAATCTTTAAGAAAAATTTGTTACATTACATTAGTCACAAGCAAAAAAAAAATTAAATGTTTCAATTGTTCTCACAATTGTAATGAAAAAAAAAGTTGTGTTCTCAAAGAACTGACAAAGAACTAGGAGTGTTTCGACAAAGCAAGCGTCGTCAACAATGTCAAGTCCAATATCCAATTTGGTGACCAACTATTTGATCACGCGGCTCAACAAGTCACGGGGTGAATCGCACGTGGCCAGCCTATCGTTCTAGTGAAACGAATGAGGGCGGCCGGCCGTCCGCCGCGGCGCGGCCGCACCGTTCAAGTGCTTCACTACGTGCGTCGACCCACATGCACGTAGGAATGACCTAACGCGTGTCCATACGTATATTACGAGATAAATCACGCATCACACGAGCGGGATTGTCTCGGATTCAACACACCTCTAAATCTACGTCGAGATGACAAAAGCGCCGAGATAATGGTTTTAACAAATTCATGTAGGTCGCAGAACTAAACGAGTGTGTACGCGTCGACGTTCCGACAATACGCGGTGGCCTAGAGTCCCGACGGAGCGGCGCGCGGCGTGGGCGCAGACAATAGTCCGAGAATGGAATCGGATGGAAACGCTAACGCCGCGTGAATCATAGTCAGCCGTGAATGAAGTCTGTTAGTGGGTCGGTGCTCCCGGCACGAAAATAGACGAGACTTATGTGTGTAAGCGTATGCAGCTAGCGTTCTACGCGTAGAGCGTCTACGCGTGATTAACTCATAGCGCAACCGCGAACTCGAGGAACTTGGAATAACGCCGACAGTTTGTTTGTGTTAAGTGCGAGTCGGACTCGCGTATCGTCGGTTTCGTAAAATAGTGTATTAAAAGGCATGTCGCATGCAGACTTGCTCGATACTGTCGCTGTCATCAGTCAATTGACACCATGTCAGCATTCAACAAAGTGTCTCGATATTGTCGCTAGATGAAATAGAACTTAAAACTTTAAAAGATATTGCCATTATAAAAGGGAAAATACCTGCCTCGATTTAAAATCAGTTTGCGGCTGTGGTCAATCGTCAATATTTTGGAAAGTTTTAAAAATTTTGAATACTAATTAATTAGTTAATTACTAATTTTAATATTTTCCAAATTAGTTATGGTCTTTTGAAATGGATATTACGGAAATTGAAAGTACCTGTGTTCTAAAGTAAATTACGCATTTTCTTTTTGGAATTAAAGAATAACGATAATTTTACGACATTGCTATAAATATCAAATTCGAATTTTAAATAATTATTTAATTTAATAAGACCAGAAATTATTAAGAAAATAATATGAATTGATTTACATGAATACTTGGGTTTCATTCGATTTTATGGATCGATTTCGTTGTTCGATAAAGTCGGTCGAAATGTTTTTGATCTAAGGAGATAGATAATCTCGAGTGACAAAAATGGAATAAGTCCGTAGGCACCTTAAGCTGAGACGATTTGGTTATATTCTTTAGAGATTGGGGTATCAGAGTGATGAAGCATCTACATTATTATTTCTCCATTTTACTTTTTTTAATCACCCCCTTGCTGAGACATACCCTTCCACAATCTTTTATTTCAGATCGAGGGACTCGAAACTCAAGCTCTCCACGATAGCTCAGTGCTTTGGGGGAATGGGGACTATTCTGTGATAATGTCCCCGATTTTCACAGATTCTGTGATCACGTTCGGAGTTTAGAATTTAACACGCTCTTTGAAGTACGAAGCGAAAGTTTACATAATTCGAACAATCGGACATATCTCGATATTTTTGATAATATAGTGAAATAATAATGATCGTAAATTATGTCAGGCCGTTTGATGTACAAGCTTTGGATAATGATAGAAAGTGTAAATTGTTTTCAACCACTATTAGGTATAGGTAAAGAAACGTGTGCAATTAAAAAAAAAAACATAATTTAAAGCAAGATTTAAAACAAGCATAATTTAAAACAAGAAGCCTTCTCATATGATGATCCAAACGGTATGTAAAACGAAAAAAAAATGGGAGCTACTAATACGCTCTTACTGAGCCACGAAAAAAAAATTGAGTATTTTACCAAATAAGCACAGGGAAATGATTTCTGTAACTTGTTAAAGGAGTCAATACCAATCACTGAGGATAAGTCATAGATAGATGACAGACACAGAGTGAGAACCCTTAGTTGCTCCATGATTCGATGCGAGACCTTAATAAAGCAACAACAAACACCATCGAATGTTGAAAATATCATAAAAAACCTTTTCTTTAATTTATTTTAAAAATACATAAATTTCATTTAATGATTCATATCAACGATATCAACATTTATCAACATCGAGAAATTAGGACAGAACACATCGTCAGAAAACATTGTCAGCCCGTCGAGCCAGTCGCAGTATAAATATAAACACTTTATATTAAAATAACCACGTTAAAAAACAAAGTTTTAAGAAAAATTCCGTCTCGTTTTATACAATTCAATGTTTACAAAATGTGCACGGTACGTACACGACCTTCAGGATTTTTTTCCTCCCTCCCACGATTATCCTACACGAAAATACATCAGCTCACCCTAAGCTTCATATATTTAGATGTAACATTTTCGGAACGGAGTGTATTTTGTGACTTCGTTCTACATGACCTTCTCCAAATTATATTCAGGTTCATAATACTCGCTGTCGTACAACCGATGATTGATCATTTATTTTGTGTGACAGTGAAATGTATCTATTGCCATATAATTAGCAATTTAATGATATACAATGGAATTGTAAATATTTTGTATTCTACGGCGTAGTAGGAGCTGCGAACGACGCCATTATTTGAAACATCGCCGGAAGATCAACAATTTAAACATAAATAAGTTATCAATAACATTACAAATTTAAATTTTTGAATCCGAAAAGAAATATTTCCATACTCTTTAACTGTTTATGATCTTATTATACATGGTCTTTACCCCCGGCATCGCCCGTTTAGACACAGAATAAATTGTTATATATGTTTTTTGTATCGATCTAATCCCGAATATGAAAATATTTTGGATTTGTTGTAGATTCTCTAAACTTCTTTAATGTAGAATTAGAAATTGAGAATAGACTGGAATTTCGTGCATGAAACTCATTTAAGCGTTTTGAATACATGTACTGTGAAGGGTAAGTTCGAATATATGTACCAATTCAATGAGGGGTTGTATATTTCATTAATTTTTAAAATTCTCAAATAGCGTTCATTTTTAATAAAGATAAGTATGTAGACAATAGTACTTTATAAAATTCTATACAAAAACATATTTAAACTTTCTTTTAAAACATCAATCAGTTTAAAGATAAACTTATAGAAGCATGTTACAAACATTGTACATGTTATATGTAAGTTTCGTGTATACGAAAATTCTAAAGTGGTAGAACCTTTCTGTGGTCAACAATTTCAGCACGAAAATTATAAAAAGAGATACCACACTCTAACAGAACATGAACGTGAATAACTTCCGATATCGTATTTCTTCCAATGAGTGAGACTTCCGGTGCCCCACTCCCCCTCCATCATATTACTCCTTTTAATCAATCACCTCTCTGTCAGATATCCTATTCCTTTCTACAAGGCCAGGAGCACATTGGTGACTCCTTTGCGGTTGCGAGTGTCCACGAGGAGCAAGACCACCTACTCTCGGCTCGCAAGTTCGTTTGCTCCTCTAAAATGCTATATAAAAAAAGTAAAATACTAATAAAATACAATTACGTCAAAAACTTCGGACATATGAGAGCTAGAGAATCGAAGTTTAATAAAAAAATCTTTGAAATGCCTATAATATGACTACAGTCTATAAAAGAAGTAGAAAAGTAAAGAAATATACACATAATTTAAAAAATATATGAAAGTCAAAAATGTCTCGAACATAAAAAGAACTTCGACAATTGCATATTTAAGCTGATGACAGTATAAAAAATCATACGAAGAAAATCGGACATAATATACAGAGAGATAGGCAAATAGGAAATATGTTTTCCTATCGAACTTATAAACTTCAAAACCCTGAAAATGGAAATCGATCCCGCAACTTATGCTGGTTTTAATAATTTAGCGTATACTAAGTAAAAGCAGTCGTAGAGTATTTACGTTCATTTAACAACTTACCGTTAATTAGAAGTGGAAAGCTTCAGAGCGTCGTAAGCGCGCAGGCTTTGAGTGGGCTATAAAGACGAATGTTTTAGAGCGTTTGACGGATTGATGGATTTGCTATCCGCCGCGGCGTATCAGCACTCTATATACATTAACGTAAGTTATTGTGAGAGTACTGAAACCCGCCGGTTCAGAATCCAGATCGTAACCTAGCCGGAGGCGTACCACGGGCCGGCGCACGTCGACGTGGTAAAGCGGCGCCGTAAAACGCATTGTCTACGTTACATTGTCGGCTCACGAGTGTCGCCGATTGTCGGATAAGAGGACACTTTCACTCGAGTCACGCCTCCTGGTCGAAAGGCCCGTGTCATAGTTCGGATTAAAATCGAGTCGCATTTAAGCTTACAGAGAAAAAAAAAACGTTCGCCTGCGCACGCCGGGGTGTGGACGCCGTGCGCCAGGGCCGTCGCCGCCGCAAAAGGTTACGGATAACACGTTAGAACTGATCGCGTGCCGACGACCGGATTCCAACTTTCTATTCTATGATATTATATTCATATTCAATTTCGCACACAGCAAAGAAAAAATTTAAAACTCGACAAAATGTTGCAACACAATGCATAGCTTTCGCTTATGTTGTAGCGAGTTATAGTGGAAGATTTAGGATGTAGTTTATGTAAATTTACAGAGTTATAAATGCCTAAGATTGCCTTTAGGAACCCCTTGCGATCGAAACGATAACAAAGAATCAAACACTTGTAGAATTGTAGCATCGGTCGTTCCCGCGACCACTAAATCGATGTTGGCGCTTGGAATGCCAATCATTGTCAATGGTGAGAAGTAATTCAGATCAATTGGGCGCAACAGAGGTCAATTTCTACAATGCTGGTTCAACTCAAAACCTATTGTAAACAAATTGCTTGTAAATAAACTATTTGAAGGCATATCTATAGCAGAAAGTAGTCTTTAAACAATTTACAATATACTGTGTATTTAATATTCTGCTGTACAGAATAATCATACTTATATAAAGATATAAGCTTCATAGATTTTTCTTCACATACGCGATAAACTAAAGTTTGGAGAATTTTAATGAATAGTGCTTTAAAAAAAGTTTAACATACACGTCTACATAAAACGTCTAACATAATATAACAACATGGTAAGTTTGATGTGTCTTTGCTTGAATATTCATAGGCACATGAAAAAAAAAAATACATTTTTAATATCAATTTAATAGTGGACTGAAACCGAAAATACTTATTTCCGAATAGATGGTAAATAAAAATTTTACCAACGAAATGTATCTCTTCTTCGGTTCAATACATACTAGCAGTTCGAACTGCGCGTTCACCATAAAAGCATGTTTAAAATACCGAGTATTCCCTACACGTGTAATAGTGAGCGCGTGTCTCGACGCCCGCTTCTCGATTTGCTGATTCGCGCGGCTGACGCATGTTTATATTACTCTATGGTCGACGCGCAAGCGTATGAATATACGCTATCGGAACGCACATTCGAAAGCGTGGTTTCGTTCGAAATATGGAGTCGTGAAAATGAGGATAACATTCATTGAAATAGGTAATCGAAGGATTTGGAAACATACTGAAGTAAATAAAAAACTTCGCATTAAATTTCTTAATAACGCAGTTAAAGTAACTAAAACAAGCTAATTCTTCGATGTCTATTTCTTTATTGATCTCTAGTGGCGTAATTTTTGATGAACACGCGTCAACGCGCGTTCGAACGCTTAGCCCGTTTACAGACAGGCGTTTTATAGCGGCACTGTAGCGGTACCGCCGCCAAACGCAACCGTCGCAGCTACGTGAAGAAAGTAGAGCGCTGCAGCGCGCTACATTTGATGGCGGCGCCGCTAAAAAACACCAATGTGTAAATGGGCTTAGTCTGTACGAGCCCTCACAACACGGAATTTAAACATTATATGTTACAAGGCGCTAAAGCGGTTTGACGTAACAGCTCAACAGCCTCCTGTCTAATCGACAGGAGAAATATTCATATCTTGTTAATTCAATTACTATTTCGGGCAGAATATTTACCTTACCATACAAAAGATAGTAGGTAGTGATTATTAGTATACGTTAATTGGATAACTTCTTATCAAAAATTGAAATTACCGGAACTTTGAGACAACTAGCGTGGCCTTTACGAAATTATACTTTTTTATCATTTTTTTGAAATATCATTACTTATATCAACACGTTTACTACTATGTATTAGCATCCTATAATAATTAACGAACGATTCTTGTACAAATGCCACGACGATCTCGGAAACGGGGTTAACGATTGCGGTGAAAAAAATTATTTTGAGAAAAATTTCTTTTTAAAGTTTAGCTATACAGGTGTTTTATCTGAATAAAATGGATAACATTGCTGTATTTATAGTAATTTCTGGGATTTTAAGATAATTACGTTGTTACTTTGTCATCATTTTTCAACAAAAAATGGTAACTACATGATAGAGACTAGGTTTATAGATGACACTACATACAGAAATATACTTCGCATAGGTATTAAAGTTGCACGAAAATAAATATGAGGATTTTTTTCCATAGGAAGTTATCATATTCTCATGACAAACTGAAAATACGGCGTACAAACCTCGGTTGTCCAGGTACTTCTATTAATAGTGGTAACTCAATGAGTAGTCCTACACTTTTTATAAGATTTTTAAGAGCCAAACGAGCATGCGGGCGACCAGCGAGTTGGATGTTCACCGCCACCCGTTCTACTGTACGTGTAGAAACTTGCACATAAAGTGTACGCTATTTTCGGCGAACGAAATAATGACATAATTCAGCGGCAGGAATAAGGTTGAAACTTCTTCAGAGAAGTTCCTGTGGTATATGCGACAAAGTATGCATTAAGATGCTACGTCTCTTTGAAAAGCCAAACGGGTCGAGCTGGCCGGATATTACAGTCACCGACGATTCGAAATGCTCTACGTGGGATGCGGTCTAAAAGGAAGTGTTGACATTGAGGTGCCGCAGCCTAGAGATGATAATATACTGCAGATGTGGCGGGTCTGTACTGGACATACTTAAACGAAACTCGAATTACAATTCGACAGTTAACTGTCGAATATTTGCCTTCCTAATGAGTGGCAAATGGTAAATTATTAAAACGTCATGACGTATTTTAAGTTTTTTGTAGTAAACTACGAAATGATAATATTTTGAATTTGTTATCATTCTTAATTCAACAGTTATGAAAATACAATACCATCAGACGATAGATTTTATACGAGGAAGATGACCAGGCTTGAATTAAAAAAATAATATATTAATACAGTGGAATCTCAATAACTCGAATGTCAAAGGAAATGCAAAAAAATTCGAGTTCACGAGTTTTCGACTTAACAAGAACTTCGAGCTACATATGACTGTGTCAACAAGGAACAAACATAACGTTCACAGGTGTATTACTTAGAAAGTTTCAGGAATGTATTCATTCATTTCACGTGTACAAGACAAAAACAATAGATTAGAAGCCCCGAACCCGAACATTCATTTTGGAATTTATTGCTATTATTTCGGGGAATTCCAAGTAAGACGTCATTATATTTTACCAACTACGACTTACGAAGTCTCCTTTTTAAAATTCGAGTTATAGAGTATAAATATGTATTATCAATACTTCGTAGGGAAATAACATTTTGTTCGAGTTACAAAGTCTAAATATTCGAGATAACGCGTGTTTAGGGGTTCATCGGAAGGGAATGGCAATTTTTTTCGACTTACTGAGGATTTCGACTTAACGAGGTTCAAGTTATTGAGATTCTACTGTACATACTTTTCATTCCAATTTTTAATGCCAAAATCCAATTGATTTTTTTCAATTCTGGCGAAATTTTATGCAAATGTAAATCCGCAGTTTTAGATAACATGACGCGGGCTTTGAGCGCGGCGACCGAATCAAGAAATTCCTTAACGAAAATAAAACCTAACACCCCCCACTCCGCCTACCACGTAGCTCGGTCGAGCGTTCGCTTAACGTGTATGTATATGGTACGATTGTACGAAGCTCGCACGGATCGAGACGAACTGCTCCGAAATCGAACGAATACGTAAGCAGCTGTTTGTGAGCAGAAAGTATATAGGTGTATAGGTATCTATCATATCTTTATAGTGCTACACTCACCGTATGTGCCCCGTAAGTATACATGTAGGTATATATGTATACAACATATTTACACAATATACAACATTACATTAGGTGTACCTATGTACAACAGTGAACAGCAGTTGCTGGTGAATAGGTATACGCGTAAAATTTGTGTATAAAGTGTTTTAAATAGAATAAATAAAGTGCATTTCTTAATAAAGAAAGTGATGAAAAACTTGAATTAATATCAAAGAAAAAAAATACTGCATAAATAATTAAATAATTATAATTGCATAAGTTGATAAAAAAATGCTATGCAATAAGCTTTACCGTGGCAATCCTCGAGTGCCACACGTTTTAATTTTTTTTTCCATTTCGGTATACGAGACGCTCATAAAAACGAGACCTGTTAGGTAGTCAGACCAGCGACAAAATCTCGCCAGCTTTGTCTGCGAGCTGCGCAGACTGAAATGTGATAGTTAGGTGTTGTGTACGTCACATGAGACGATATCGGACGAGGAGACCGGCCGCGTCGGTTTCCGATTACTCGTTGTCGGTTGCAGTCAGTAAATAGTAGCTATATTTACTTTATCCTATTGTTGTATACAAATTGTCTCAACATTACATTAGGTAAAATATTTTTAATGTTATGTTAATAGTCAAATAATGGTTTCGGGATTAAATTTTCATTACGAAAGTGGCGTTAGGCTCACGAAATTATTGTTGGCGCATCTGGCTTGTATCGGCCTACGACAGAAACATCTTTCCTACAGCATTTTCTCATTTCAAATTGAAGAGCTCGGATCTTATGCCTTCCACGCCGGCCTAGTTCGAGTTAAGGATTTGCTGTCTGCTGTAGAGGGTTTTGCGTCAATTCGTTGACAACATACGGAACTTGCAGTATGACGTAATATCCAAAGCACGGAACCATTAGTACGATTTCACGTGAGATAACAAACGTTTGGGTTAATTTGTCTATAATGAAGAATCGTATCAAGTAGGTTCTGATTCGAAGAAATGCCGTGATTATTAAACTACCACTACTTGTGAACTAAACATATTACGAAGAGAATCAAAAAAAAAAGTAAAAAAAATGTAAATTAGAAAAATGAAACGGTCTCTGGAATTATTATTTCGCAACAATTACAAATTAAATCAGTTGCCAACCTAAGGTGAAAATTCATTCGGTGGGGAAGTTAGGTGTTTACTTTAAATTAAATCGTGACATCTGCTCACAATAAATCACGGAATGAAAATACAATTTTACAGTTGACATGATTGGTGTTTAGAGGCGGAAATGGCAGCGGAAGCGGCGTTATGGTCCGTGGCGCGGGCGCAGCAATACGGGGCTCATGTTGACGTCACCCGAGAGGAGCCATTAGGGCAATCACAATAAAACTGTCCTCCGTACGGAGCCAACTATAAAAAGTAACCGAACATACACTATTTGAATATCGATCCTTATTGTAAGTTTCTGGTGCTCTTTGGTCAAAAAGGAAAAAATACATTAATACAAGCCCAATGAAATAGCTAACAGAAAAGTAAACATTGACTGCATACTAAGTCTAGGTTTAGATAAACACAGTTTTTATGAGACAACATATAAATAAAATCAGAACACAGTTTTCATACATAATTTTTTTTTAGTCAAACAAAACGGTATTTATACTTTTTAATATCCAGTTCGATATAAAGTATATTTGTTGTCTCTAAATAAAATCTATCTAAAATCGTTCCATACAGACTAGCAGAATATTTACCATCTAGAAAACATTAGGTACGTATCTTTTCTAGATGGTCTGACTGTTGCGCCGGATGTGGGGACGACGCGAAATTAAACGAGTTTTTGCATTCGGAAGCGTCCCAGAACGTCCGGGTGGGGTATTATGACCCCGTCATTGTGTACGGCTCGCGGGCGCGACGTAGGTAGCCTTGTCCAGCGAGCCGTCGTCGAGCGATACGACCGGCCGTCACAAGTCGCCGCGTTCCGTCCTTATAAAAAAAGTAAACCCACATAAAAAAAAACAGGATTCCAAAGAAGTTAAGTCAATTAAGAAATCGATTAGCAGCCATCAGAATTCGGCAAAGGGCCGGGTTTTAACGTATATCATTCACAATTTTAGTTAACCACGTATTAAGTTCGTGTGACTTTTGTCGCGCGGAGGTCATTAACACACGTAAAATCCCAACGAGAAACTTTCTCCAAAACTGCCGGAAACCAACGTCGCTCGTGCCTCCAATAAAACGCGAACGTTTATGTCTTTAAACATACAAAGGACCATTGCATTATCTCGCTTTATTGTGGGTTGATTTTTTTAACAAATATTTTAAACGAAAAAAATACAAAAAAAAAAATAGCTTGTATTCTACATATCACTACGTATAGAAAATAATTACAGTTCTGTAGGATATTTGATTGCAATTTTGGATAATGATTAGTCAATGTAAAAACTTCTAGATTAGAAAAAATAATTACGCTAGTTTGCTTTCATATGATCGCCGAATCGATATGCAGTTTTGTAGAGACCCATCAACAGGCACGACTACGATATGAAACGATTTATCCGCTATTAGTGGTGAATTAAAAAAAAAACCAAGTCAGCGGAACCGTAATCGTGTAACGGCAGTAAGACTGCGGACGCGCCCGTGCGTCCACTGGACGTCATTTGTAAATTATACAGATATACCCGACCAGAGACTATTAGAAAGTCATTTGTTTCTGCTGCGGCCGGCATTCTCGGCGGGCATTTTAATCGCGAGCCGCGGTACGTCAACACGAACGAACGAACGTATGGGTCCATCGAGCGCACAAATTCTTGTAACGTCACGCGAACAATGTAGAACGATTTAGTAATCGATACGACGAATCGGTTCCAATAACGCCGTCGAAGCGGAGAAAGCCGTTGCGTAATTTTATGGCACATGCGATAATTTTTACTTTCGATACGAAACGATCTGCTCGTGACGTTGCGCGCGCGCGGCCTGTGCACTACGTCACCGTAATAGATAAAGCCATGAGATTTTCAAAGTAATGACTTCGGCGAGGCCATAAAAAGCTCAAAAACGGATATACAGGTTGAGTGAATATTAAAACGGGTTTGTTAGCGTAAAGAAAAATCACAATCGAATCGGGTGCGTAACGAAGGTGACAGCAAGAAAATTGTTATCTTCCTGACGACACTGAATTGGTCCCGCAATAAACATCAATCTAAACGGCCTATTTCGTAAATTGATGACGGGTCACGAGCGATCGCCTACGATGATCCTTTGATTCTCTACGGACTCATGTTGATGTAACTTCTATTTTGGTTACCATGTGTGAAGTGAATACATTGAAATCGAGAATTTAGTCACAACGCAGTTTCTTATCTTCTGATTAAAAAATATTTTTTTTTTTAAACAATCGGGTAATTGGTACTGCTTTCAGGTCTGAATATTCCTGAAATTTCCCGACTTCGATAGCTGGGAAATAGTTTTTTTAAAAGATATCAACGTTTGAGATCTTTGGAAGCTATTTTTATTATTTATACTCTGAATGATGCCCACGCGTGCTGTGTGCGTGCGTCTTGAAATCCTATCAACTAATTGATTGAAATTCTGTTTATGGCATCTGGAATGGTTTGTCTCGACTATTTTCTGAAACTTTGACATCAATCTGCCAGGTAGGTTTTGAGAAGACAAGCATAATTTTTTTGAAAATAATTTATACTTTTAAACCAGTTTAAATGTAGCTCTATTTATAATAAAACTGTGTCGAATGCTTTAAACTCGGGCGAAATCGGTTCATTTACAAAAGACATATGCTTAACTGAAACACTTTAAAAAATAGTGTTGACTGCTGCATGCCTTCTTTCTCCAAATGGTAAATCACTCAGAAGATTTCTTAGTCGAAACGTTTTTAAAATATCAATTCCACGACTTAATGCCAAGCATTTGAGAGTGCTTCACTATCGAAATTTTTTTTCAACTCTTGTTACCAACTATTTATTTCGCTGTACTCTCGTTAGAATACGAAAATGGGTAAATTTGTTTAACATTGTGCAGATGATTTAATGAAGATTATTTCTATCAGTTGGAAATTTAATGTAATTTGGAACTGACAGAATTAATCTTCATTAATAAAAATATGTAATAGAGACGGAAAAAAATATCAAAATAGTTTAGAAAACCAGTTCCGTCAATAAATTTTACAAAACTTAAAAACACGACGCTTGTGAAAAATTCATTAATTAAGCCTGAAAAAAATTAGTTTTTTTTAGCTTTAGAATTACAGCAAGTAGTTTCCTGTTGAAAATGGCTGTCTAATTCGGCGTGGTTCAATTATAATTAATAAAAAATACAATTTTATCGACATAAAGGGGTCTCAGAAAAAGTAGTCTAACTCTTCGTTACCATCTGTTTCGAAGAGATTGGATTACAATAGTTGTAATAAATATATTCCAGATGGCACTTTTCAAATCTTTGGCATAACGAGTAATTTAGGACATTTGTCTAAGTGCTTCACGATCGAATTTTTTTTTGTCTCTTATCATAACTAAATGGAAACATTATGAGGTGTATAGGTTTAGATTTTTCAATTTGTATGTTTGTTTTATCTAATGTTTTTTTGAAAGGGAACACTAACAATTTTAACTTGGAATAGTTTAAAAGTAAGCTTGAAAATGTAAGCAAAAATGTTTTAAAGCTGTCTAAACATCAGCGGGGAGCTTTGAGGCCGGTCTGCAAGGCCAACCGTTGTTCAGATTTTTTTTGCGGCAACTTTCATTCAATAGTTAAAAGGCTAGTTTCTAACTGCGAGCTCTACAGCCTTGTGCCTGACGCGCTTAGCGAAGAAGCCGGGTTAGTAACCCATTTAAGAGGCGTTAGCTGTAATTTAATTACGCTGCGCTGAAGTCTACTTGATGACCTTTAACATTGTTTTCATGACGTAAGAGATCATTTCAATACACTGAAAAATTTAAAAGTAAAATTAGCAAAAATATGTACCTAATGTATAACGTAATGTAATATAAATGAAAAAAAAATTGTTCAATTTACATTTTATTGTGTATTACAGCATATAATAGACAATTTCAAACCATAAAAAATATTAGAAAAATCAAGAAACAGAATATTTATTAATTGAATAAAATTCAATGTAGATTTACTTTTATAATTTTTTTTGAATACTTTCGATATATCAATTCAGTTCGGCTATACAGGTCGACATTTATACAATACTCGGCCCATTTCGCAGATTTATAAATAAAGAAAAAATACCAATGAACACGATAAACAAAGTTATCAATCTCATATGCTGATAATACGACGTTATGTAAAATTCACGATGAGACAGAAGAGAGAGCGTGAAACACAAGCAACTGTTATTTAACTAGTGGATGATAAACATACAAACTAATGACATTGCGGAAATATATAAGCGGACGCATCGATTTGTGCGGATAATGTGACAGCGCAGAACCGGCGAGCTGCTTTCTACGAGCTGGCAGTGAGCTAGCCAGTGTTCACGCCCGGAATCTTTCGTTTTGTTAAACATTAAGCAATTACACAAACGTTACGATGAACTGTAAACTCCTGTTAGATTATGTACACCACTTAATGCCCGAATTCGAAAGTAAACATTGTTTAGTAGCTTTTAATAGCTTTAATTGCTCTTATATAAAACCCTTGCAAAAGTGGAAAAAAATATATTAAAACATTTATATGGCACGAAGCCTGCTGATAGAAAGAGCCAGAACCGAACACCAGCTGTTCAAACTAATGCGTTAATAGCACTTATGCAAAGTTTATGGTTCACAAATGATGCAATTCATCATCAAATAAATTACGCGTGATTATTACATTTCGGCCGTGCACTACAAATAGCCCGTATCTGTAATGGATTCAGTCAAAATGCGCCATCGAATGTAGTAGTTTACGTAACGGCCTATGTACGTTTCCGGTTATTATTTTAACAATCATTATGTAGGTTTGTGATGCAATTGCTACTCTGTGGTCAAATACAGTGTCATTCATTTTTTCATAATTTACCCACTTTCATTAGCCAACGGCGCACCGGGAAAGTGTTACGAGCACGGTCTAATTTGGGCGAGCCGTTGCGACATTCGGCAAATTTCGTTCTATCATCTGGAGGTGGATGATTTTCAATTACGCACAACGCGACGATCGACACGACTTTCGATATCTCGATTTCCCAATTGTTTTTTTATCATCAAAAAACCAATTGCAACACCATATCGTCAGGTAAATTGTATCGGAATGTCTCACTTCTTCGATGATTTATTTCGTAACGCTTCAACGTGATGTGTAACGTTGTCGTCATTCGTTTTTTTTCCAGATATTAAACCGGCGTACTTATGCGAAAAAAAAAAATGGATTGTATCAGTCAAACAATATTTAGTGCGACGCCGTCGGTCGTTCGGTTCTGCTCGGCTTGTACCCTCGCCGCGTGCGCTGGAACGTGACACGGCCGCGAATGTCCACTCCGGTGGCAGACCGCGGCAAAGTGAAAATCATTTGTCTAGAACGCTACACAAAACTACATAATAATGTGACGTCTGTTAAGAGTTCCAACCTCGTGTCACTTCTCGTGTGGTCGTCGTCTAAATTATTATAATCCCTTATCACCGAAAAGTTGTACTACACGGGTTACAATGATTATAACTTCTCACACGGGGGCGTTCACAGTTTAAAAAAATCTTTACTTTTTGAAACTTTCGCTATACTTCATGACGATTTCGGCGATTTGGATAAATATCGACAGATTTATATACATGGCACACAGTAGACGAGATGGTCAAGTGTAATTCTGTTGAATTGAAAGTAGTATTACACCTAAATATTGTACTTTTACGATAATGTTCTTTTATTTAGAGATATCGACAAAGTAAATAAGAAGTGTAGACATCATAACGAGGGGGATCATTAGCTATTGTTTGACCTCGTCACGTTCATACTGATATAATAATCATTATCTGTACTAATTTATAAGACTGAAGAGTTTGTTTGTTTGAACGTGCTAATCGCTTAAACTAGCCGGAATGGAAAAATTCTTTTTGCATTTGATAGCCCAATTTTTGAGGAAGATTATAAGCTGCGTCAATGGAGTTTCGTTTGCGGATAAGTTGTATAATGTAAGGATCCACTAAGAATTTTCCAAATACACTTTCGAAGTAAAAGGGAGTTGAATTTTGTATGAAACTTTTTTATGGAGCGAAGTACAATGAAATTTGTTATAAATATTGCTTATTAAAACTGGTGAGATATGACTTTCACAATTTCGCGAGGGGGGTTGGTTGGTATAATATATAAGATTGAGATGTATTTTGTTCGTTTTTTTGCGTGCCTAAACCATTCATGCCATTACTCTGAAAATAGCGATATGTTGTACTTACGAATGGGAAATTTCTGAAAAAGAAAACTAGTTTTCGTATTTGACGTGGTCTGCGTGCTATCAAACCTATTGAAGCGAGCTTAAAAATTAATTAATTAATAAGATGCCCCCTGAGTAACATAGACTATTAAACATGTCGTTTTGGATTCATTTGCATATTTGTTTTTAGTTATTAAAATTTTTTTCACTCATAGAAAACTACACTACACCAGTGCAATATAGCATAAATTTTATTATGATAATAGCATTCGCCACGATTTCGTCCAAATCGGAACTATGACCGGTAACGGAATCGAAACTGCAAACGGGACGAGCAACAGAATCGAGAGTCGAGACCGGGAGGACTCGAAATTAAAAACGCAATCAAGATTTAAATCGACAGTTGGACCAAAATTAAAATCAATGTCGAGATCGGAATCGGAATAAGATATACTGACGTGAGAATCGAGAACGGAACCAGGATCGAAAGCGGGATAAGAATCGGAATGTACTTAAATCGAGACCGGGTTCGGAATGAAAGCCATCTAGAATAGGACCGGGATCAGATTCGATAACGGGATAGCGATGGGGGGTCACCGTTAAGATCATAATCGGTCGATGTATAAAATAAAGGAATTCATTTTATGTCGACGCGGACAGAAGTTATTTATCAATATCTGAAACGAACATTTCGCACCAGTAACGTCGAAGAAGAGACTTTTACATAAGCAATATTTCACGGATGATAAAGTAAAAAGCAGACAGGCGTAACGTGTAATGCGGATATTCATATGACACTTTCTATTTCTGCTGTCGGATCACCAGACTCTCAGCTCCGAGCCGTATCGAGTAAAGTGATTATAACCGGTCGTAGAAAGAAATCTCTCGAGTATATCTTAAACTAAGTATATCATATTATGTTCGTATGTATAGAATATATTACAAATACATAGCAAATTGATTAAATCATTAAATGTAGATTAAACACACACTTAGTTGAGACAAAATTATAACAAAGAATTAAAGAAAATTGTGCTGCCAAGTCGAAATTAGTTGAGGTTAAAAAATGACTATGACGGTTAATAGATGAAGGCATTTATTGATGGTCTATAAAGTCACATATGAATGTAAATTTTCTCTATCTACGTTGCAAAAGTCTCGATAAGTGGGACAAAGCGACTAACACAATAGTAAAATTTGTACATGGGGGAAAAATAAGTATTTCGATAAAAAAAAATTAAATTCCTTTTCTTCCAAAAAATTAAAAATTCGGCCTTTATTGAAAAATAAATCATATTGTGTTTTATCGTTGTGGAACACTTTTTTCTTGTCTTGTTTTCGCTTTTAGCCATTAAAAGAATTATGCTTCAAAATTTGTACACTATTTTAATTTTCCATATTAATTATTTTACATTTTATATCAAATATTAAAATATTTTTAAATACATGTTTGGAATATAATAATAGATTAGTAGCATTCTCGACATCCCTTTTGGAGAAAAAGAAAATGATGTCCCTACAATTATTATCCATGACAACATTAACATTATTCTGAAGTTACAATTAAAAATTCAATCAAGCGACGAAGCTTAATGAATTAGTTATTCTGTTCCAAGATATACTATAATACTGAAACGTGGCCCAGTTTTAAGTAACTTTCGAATGTTACCGCTATATTCTCAGACAAACACGATTAACAAATGACAGTTTTAGATTGAAAGAAACAAAAATGTAAATAAAGAAATAAATAGATTGAGCTTTTATAAATGCATTATTTTTTTTTAGTTAGATGACATCACTTTGTACAATGTCATACGATCGTTCATCTCCTAATTCACCATGGGAAAGCACACTTCCTAAATAAAAAAAAATGGGGCTAGCGAAAGTAAATGTTTAGCCAACGCGGAAAGCAATAAAATTTGAACCAGTTTGAAATGCAAGATATATTTGCAAGTGACACCGTTATATATATATATATATATATATATATTTAATTATTACTTTGAGTTCATTGATAACATTATATGAGTTCCAATAAATAGGTATTACACTTCAACATGTGATTTGTGTTTTTGGTTTAGAACATTACATCTACATAATACAACTATCATATTAAGCAGCATGTAAATTTACATTTGGAAATTAAGGTTTAGATTAATTAATAGTAAATCAAAAGCCACTTATAATTATCTAATAACAAATACTATATTAAAAAAAAAAACAATTAAGCTATCAAAATAAAAACTAACTTTAATTCATTCAAACTATAAATAATTTTCAGACGAATGAATTTCAGTCTAGAATTCCGTAGTCATTAACAAACTCTTCGCCATATGGAACCACCCGTCTATCCGTCTATCTGTATATTTGCCTTTCTGCTGCTTAGCTCAAAGACTCTTAGTACTAGAAAGTGTAATTCGATATGGGTATAGAATAGAATTATAAAAAAAATAAGATAATTTCCCTAACGTGGGGGGCGAATATTTTTCTCGTTTATCCCATGGTAGGGGTAGGGTTGCGAAGTCACCAAACCTAATAGCTGAACAGACCATCCAGTTTGGCCGGACATTTGGGTAAAAAGACCGGACACCCTACATTATTGAGGATCTTGAGTCTCAGTATTATTGTCCGGCTTTTTACATTTCGCAAACAAGCGAAATGTAAAAATCCGACAACCCGGACACCGTTTATTTTGGCCGGACACGCAATCAAAAAGCCTATGTCCGGCTTTATCCGGACACCTGGCAAACCTAGGAGTGGGGTATAGTTGGATAGTTCATTCAAAAACATTTCGAATACGTGAAAATCATTTTTATTTATGAATTTATTCTTTTCGAAATATTAAGAATTAAAGTGCAAATTTCTGTTGGTGTCCTCCCCCTCTACTGCCAAATAGGTTATTTTTGGACATGCCAAACAACTCAGAAGCCAACAAGTAATAGTTGACCGACTTATAAAATACAAAAAAAATTTCATACAAATTCCATAGCAAATTACATAGATGACGTTGTTGGTTATGTAAAATAAATAGTAAATATAAGTTTGTATTCAATGTAGAATTATGAAAATATAAAATATTAACATCCTGAAAACTCGTCCTATGAGGCTCCAATTTATCCGTAATTAGCCATCAAACCGCGAATTCAATTAATAGGTCCATAGTACCAAACAAAAATTCACTTCTAAGTCTATATGCTGTGACGGCAACTACGGAAACGTATAGTGCGCGTGGCTCGACACACACTTGGCCGGTTTTTCACTTATGAATACAATAAAGCCTTTTATCTATGGTTGTTCAAGTATAATTTTTGCTCTCAATAAATATATATTTATTTACCACTATTACCAAGTTACACAGAGCCTACAAAAGTATTTATCAAAAAAAAAAACTTGAAAAGTAGTATTATTTTTACATTGGATTCCCGATGAAACCGGGATGAACGATGTTTGTTTATTGTGTACTACAACTTAATTTAATTATTACGGTTAATATATAGAATACTATATAGACAATAATAATTTTCATTTATTATCTAAATATATCTCTATATGTATTTTGTGATTTTTGTTTGGCTCAAAATATATGAATAATAAAATTGTTATAATTGAACGATAAAACCCATTTGGCCTAATCGTAAACTTAAAAAAAATGTTATCGTAGTGGACAGATTAAGTTAGAATAAGTGGCTTCTAAAAGAATCACTTTTCAGCCAAAGACGCCCCATGGAAAAGAAAAATTTAGTACTAGTAAACAGCATTTATATAAAAACCACTTCATCAACGAATATTTAACTGCAAGCGGAATCGGGAACCGGTAGACATTCGAGATCTGGCGATAACGGGTGAAAGCGCCACCGCGCGCCGCGCGCGCCGCCCGCCAACCGCGTTACGCACCTCGAGCAGAGTCGGATGGAGAACAGCTGTGCGAACGACCGGTGACGCTTTCTGGCAGAACCTCAGCTGCGCCGAAACACAGCTACCGGAGAGATGAATCGATAAGAGATTTACATTATGGTAATTCTCGCTCACCGCCATCGTCATTATAACCGGCAACGATAACGATAGCGGCCATCACCGTTGACCACTACACTACTTTCAGGTACCGGTGTAACTGAAAGCGAAGAATTAGTTCTCTACCGTAAAGGACTCGTCACAAATCTGAGATGTAATTAATCAGGGACATTGCCTTACTTTGTATAGGACTTATTAAAATGATTCTTTATATCGTCGATGTATATTTAATTATATTATCTCAAGACCGAAAGGTATTAGTCGGACGGTATGGATGAATAAATACTGAACGTCGGAGATATAAAATGATATCAGGGGCGACAGGCGGCGGCGATGTGCTCACGCAATCCGCTCATTGCGCCGCCGTGGCTGAGGTCGAGCCGACTCGGCGGGAATATGAAACGCAATTCGAAATCGGCGCGCCCAATGTCAGACAAGGCAAGGTCGACCTCTCGCCGTGCAGCGCACGCGCCTTCCAAACTCCCTCCTAGAAGATCGACATCTTCGCCTGAGTTATTTTAGCTAAGGATGGAACAAATATTTATCTCGAAGCGTGGATAATATTTGTCCGATCGCCTATCGAAAATTACGCAAACTGTACCGACCGATTGAGCGTAATTGAGTAAGAAAAATCAATTCTGCTCACGCTCCTCGATGTTTTCACAAATGATTACCATTACTGAAAACGAAATGCCAAGAAAGGTAACTTTACAATGACAGCCCACTCTGCTACCGAATCTAATTGAACTCGTTCGGTGTAAATAATTGATCGTGCTGTTCCATTCCTTATCGCGATGAGGGCTGCGCGGACGCGGGCGCCCGCGCGTGCCGCTCCGCTGCACCGGCCGGCTGCGCCTTGCATAACTCGCTTTATAGAATGATATATTAGTCTAAAACAGTGGGTTAACGTTACACGGATCGAACGTTACGGCTAGGCAGAGCCGCTCCGGCGATGATGCCGTTCGAACGATAAGTAGATACTTTTTAGGATGAACCGGCCCATGTAACAGCCGGTGTCACAAAATAATACAAAATTTATTTATATAAAAAGTTAGTGAGCAGAAGTGAACGGTGTTCCCAATCCGACGACACGACGACGTCGAACAGAATCGGTTCTCCGCGGAGCGCCGAGGTTAACCGAACGAACCGTGACAAATCATCAATATTACACTTACAGCGCCCTGCAGATGCTTTTCTTCTTCCAACGGTGCGAAGCAAAAAAGTAATAACGCATCTTGTACCACTTGTACTTCAAATGCTTAAAAGAAAATCTTATTATTCTGAAATGACAAGGACAAAAAACTCATTTTCGTCGCCAATACAGCCGATCGACTCAAAATAATCGTCCAATGTAAATAAAGTAACGTGGTATGACGTTGTTGCCGTATGTGGACAGGTGTACCACGTAGGTGCTAAGGTGAAGGTTGTTTAGGTATGTAATAGTATATATTTATTTATCGCTTTCAGTTTGTAATTCGATAGCACAAGTACACAAAAAATGGTGCAATTTTTTAACTGCAGTATTTTTTTTCGAAACCGATGCAGCGATATTACAACTGCGTAAAAATATCAGTTTGATTCGAATAAAAGATTGTCGCAATTTTAAAACGGAATATATTTTCACGGAGTACCTATCTTTGAACAATAAGTCTTTATATCTAATCTTCTCTACATATAGATAGGTCTTTCGATACGACATATTTGTGTCAACCACTCATTCTTTTCGCATCGAGATGTGTCTGTCAAAAGGCTACTATAAAAATTCTATTGTGCATACATACAGAATGTATCTGAAGTGGCCTTATCAGACTTTACCGTACATGATAACAACCGAATCCGAATTCTTATAGATTATGCTGTTATTTCTTTTTATTTTAGTAAGTGATGCAATTCTTTAAGCTAAAGGGTCCTAACGAAACCCTTATCATGAGATAAATTTAGGAAGAAATAATCTTTATGCTCAGTATCTATCGGACGAATCGTTTTTGAATTCCATAGCAAAATGGTCCGAAGGGAAGTCTTAAGACGAGACCGCATTGTCGTCGGTTATCTATGCGAGTATCGCAGCTGCTTTTTCCAGTGACTATGGTTGCTATCAAATCGAAATATAATTTAGTTGCAGACATCGCTCTTTACATAATAAATGGACCATTCCAAGTCCCCATTCAGAACTTGGTTTCTTCTATTTATCTACTCATATTAATGATTCAAAATTTTTTACTGATTCGGTTTTGACACAGTTATATTTTATTTATATATTGTGCAAGGAAGTCGTCATCACACAGTATAATATTATGTTAAAATTAGGAAAATAGAAGTTGCAGACATTTAATTTCGCAAAATACAAAAAAGACTTGTCAGTTTTATTATGATTCCTTTATTCGTAAGGTACTAAACATCAGAACCAGCTTTAGATATTGTAAAGTATGGAACCCTTGGCGCACGACTCATGCCCTCGTGTCTAGTGACAGGATTTTTTGTATTATTGTGGGTTAAATAGACTGAAGAAAAATACTGTTAAAAAAGAAAATTATCGAAATGTGGATCATATTTGCGGTCATATTCTTATTAAAAATGTCTTATGAATGTCTTTTAGTGTATGGACGGCAAAATTGATACTTGCGCAATATGTGAAAAAAACCTTAAAAGTTAAACTCATTATCAATAAACCTCTTAAGTCACGTCAATCAGAAAAATAGATAAAACAGAGACGCGGTGTTAGTCATTATTTGTTTATACAAAGCCACATATCGTCAAAAATATATACATATGTAAGCGAAATGCCACTGACTGCCTGAATGAATGACTCATCACGATATCTCCGAAACTAAAAGTCCAATGTACTTGAAATTCGGCATAGTTACTCTTTTCGGGACGTAGATGTTCTCTAAGAACAGATTTTACGTAAATCCTATCCAAAATAAATTGCGTATGCGGGGGGAGCCGCGGGCAAAAGCTGGTAGATATATAAAAATCTATATTCTAGCGTTCATCCGATTGCAATAAAACTTTGTCAACTTATCGTTTACACTTGCGCGAAAATAACAGGCAAAATAAAACTAGCATTTGTCCCGACTTGTCTGTGTATTTGCATTAATGAATCGAAATACTTACCGATTCTAAAAATTACTTCACTCAGAAAAAGCTACACTACCCTCCAGTAATGTAGTCTAAATTGTATTTCGGTACTAGCATTTTTCCGGCTTCGTCTAAATCCGGTATCCCGATAGACAGCGGAATCGAAATCACAAGCGAGATGGACAGCGATCGAGCGTGGGACTAAAATCAGATACAATGTGACCGAAATAGGAATGAGGAACAGTACCGAAACCAGAATTCACAGTGGAACCGGGATCGAGATCGGGGTCGCGTGAGAAAAATCGGCATCGAGATCAAAACCGTAGTCAAACTTAAAGAATGAGGTCACGATCATGACTGATATCGTGATTGGCCAATTATAAGACGAAATAATTCATCCTATTTTCACGTGGACGAAGACATGGCCAAGAGCTAGTTATCAATAAAAAGCGTTACTCGTTATTTAATGAAGCTTATTAATTGCAATAAGCTTACTTAATGAATAAAGACATGGAAATATATTTTTGCTCCGTGATCTGTATTATGATTCTGTAATCAAATTTAAACTGCATTGCGCGGACGATCGTCCATTTAATACGATTTAGAATTAGCTAGCTATTTACGATTTTAAGAGTAATTTTCTTGATGGTTATTTAAAACAATTCAAGAAGTACGTATAGCTTTCAAATATCAAGCTGATTAAGCTGACACTGTTTTAAATATTCTATAGGTGAATTTATTTGCATTCATGGGTTTGAAGTTTTTGTCTGTAGACGGCCTTCGTATAACAATTTCAATGACGTACCACATGGTTTCGTTAACAGAATCCTCAATTTAAAATAATATTAATGAACACATTCAAATATAAACCCTCTGTCCTATGTGCCTCTGCATCCTGTTCATGGACTTAGCAGACTCGATTTTTTTTTTATTTCGTATCGTTCTTGCCACGTTTGGAGATCAAAAGTATAATTCTATTCGTGTATAATTTATAGCGAAAGCAATTCTTCTCATTTGCTTGCTAATTTTATATCGTAACTCTCAAAATAAAGATATAAATAATTAGTCAATCCAGGTACTTAAGTATGAGTACTCATAAGTGGTGTTATTGCATCAAAATTATATGAAAATTAACGCCTCGTCTGTTGTTTTACATTGCAGGTGTTCAAAGAAAAATGTATGAATGCACAATTTGGATTGTGGCACAAGTAAAAACAAAAGAAGACACCTATGGCTGATTTTTATACACTTGAACGCTTTCTTAGAAACCCTGTATCACCTTATTCTTTTATAATTTAAATTAAGCAAATGTTTAACCATATTGGACAGTAATAAAAAAAAATTTCTAAAATTTTATGTTAGAGATATTGTAAAATAGGTTAAGACTAATACAACTGAATAAAAAACTTAAAATTGAAATTAATAAAGATAAAATTAAAATCACTTTAAACATTGGTTAGTTAAAAAAAGGCTAAGTAACTTAAAAGAAAAATAGAGATAAATTAATTTAATAAATAAAATAAAAAAATGTTTACTTTAAATTTCAACATCTCGTCCCGATTCTAGCATGACTCCAAAACGTCAATTATAGTGGCGTTGTCGCACTGAATAGAGTATAGAGGGAAGTTGGACCAGATGACCCAGAACGAGGGTCGTCCCTTTTGTCTGCGAGTCTCCGACCCGTTTCCATTATAAAGGATGACCTCTCTACCCTAAAGGGTCAGCTGTTTTAAAGACGCCTCCTCTGCCAGGACATCTACGTTAGTCCATCATGTTGCTTTCCACTAACGATTCATCCGATACCGATATATCGGCAACATAGTTAACTTTTAGATATATTACAATCGATATTAGTTTTCCGATACACCGATACATTTCGACCTCCGCCCTATAAATTGAGTTTCATCGCATCTCAAAGAATATTCTCAACGGCAGGTCTCGTCCAAACAGACTTACTAAAGCGGCTATCACCTTAATGATTTAAGGATGTTGCGTTTCCTGAATAAGAATTGCATAAATGTGAATTTCAATTATTTATTTCTGATATGAAGTTCTATAGTAAATTTAAATTATATTTAATTACTGTTTCCAAAAAATAATACTTTGTTAAATTACAATTTACAGAAAAAAATTACATTATGTTAAATTAAAATTTTAAAATTTCGTTACATAACATTCAAAATAAATATTAAGAGTAAGTGTCGTTTGTTTCTATATTTTCTATACTAAACTTTTTTGAGGCTTTTTACACCTTTTGAAGTCTGCACTGTCCGCATCGGTATCGTATCAGCAGAAGTGTGTATCGATGCGTCCCCACTTTCCACCCGAGTGACTTAAGCCTGGAGATTCAATTGCTTACTGACGTTTACCAAACTTTAATATTAAGAGTTAACACCTTTATGGGATCCAAACTTTCATATTTTAACTTATAATGTATTTTATCTTATAATAACATGTTTAAAAACAAACAATATTTTTACATGTCTCCTTTATATTCAAAGTGATGAAAAATGTTTTTAAAGTAATTACTTAAGTACGCAGCGCTCGCAATGACATAGTTGTGATATTTTAAAATAGAAGAAGTGGTCCAAAAATAAATGTATTATTTTTCTTTATTCCTTAAATTCTACTGTTTAATTTGATATAATTAAGTGACTGCAAAAAACTAAGAGGTTCGTCTGTACGTATTTTTTTATATGTTCAGCGATAACTTTGTCAATTGAGGACCGATTTCGATTTTTTTTTGTTTAAAATTGAAAACCCATAGTCAATCTGGAAACACTATTATACTTTTATTGTCACATTTTCTTATCATGAAATATGGTAGTGCTACGACAGGAAGGTACAAAATGCATAAAACTTTAAATTGGGTCAGAAAATTTTAGAAAGATCAGGCCAAAAAGCAGACCGGTTTCGTCTGCAATATAAATTTCGTATACATTTAGTACTTTTTCCACTGGAAAAATTTATCATGAGATAACAAAAAACTTATACAAGTTAGCATCGTAGGTCCGCTATCATAGGTACTAAAGTTTAAATTTGTTTTTTTTTTTATTTATTTATCGTTGTCGATATCATACGATTAAACGTTTTATGGCATATGGCATATCCTAACACTGAACATGTTTTTTCATTCGCTTCATTAGGCGAAATTTTTCAACGAAACATTTTTCAACGAAAATGCGAATTCGTTCTGGTGTGAATAATTAAAATGTCAAAAGATGTGGTTTGGGCAGAGACTACATGACGCTAATTTTCTTTGTATATACTGTGTAAAGTGCAAAACTTCCTTATTTCATAAAATTGCATAATTTCACCACTTAAATGAGAGGCCACAGTATTACCATGTAGAGATGTAAAATATACTTATCTTTGAAACATTGTGAGCTTGACACGTCAACGCGTGACAACGCATATAACATGTGGACGAAATAACTACATTTCAGCATGAAATCGATTTCTTGTGTTCTTTCCATATCGATAAAATAGTTGAGTGAAGTATTGATAAAATTACGTTATCATTTCAATTCCGAACATCACACACGCGAAAGCCTCTAATTTAAACAATATACATGTTCCATTTCACTGCTGGCCAGTGCGGTGCTGGTAAAGTACAGTAAATTGATAGATGATGCAGGACACTAACAAGAATGATGACTAATACCTATCTGCAGTCACATATTAATTTTATTAATTCACGTTTAGCAAGGAGCAGAACCATTAAGGCTCTTAGCACTTACGACTAAGTATTTTTTTATCAAAAAGACCATCAAACTTTTGCTTAAAACGGTATTTAAGACATGTTATATCAAAACGCCTATTATGAGATATCAGTGAATTACAGAAAAGAGACGACGATGTTTCTTCAAACGATAAACTTCTCTGTTAGAAAATGATCACTAATGTTTTTTTTAAAGTTGTCCTCAGGGATCTGAGCAAACAAAGCACCACCACACTACACGAAGTATACCGGTGTACGGTATCTGATAGTACCTGTTTGGCGTGTATGATGACGGTCACAGCGGGCGCAGTCGATCCTAGGCGCGGGCTCGCGATCGGGGCCGGGGCCGGAGCCCGGGCGGCACCGCCCGCCCCGCGCCACGCCGCCCCATCGACGGCGCGCCCGGCCGACGCCGCCGGCTGCCCGCGCACACACTCACTGGGGACTGTCACCGCACGCCCTCCCGGCGCTTTCGGAGCTCGCCTAACTGTCACCGGCCACGACCGATGTCGACACCTAACATCGACGTTACAGAAACAATAGCTGGCAATTGTGCAAATATCACTAATCGATTAGTTCTGTTTATCGCCCTAGATCGGAGAACGATTTATTGTAATAAAACTTATTCACGAATTGTGATCTACCACTCAACGTTACGAATGTAACTATTCGAAAGTCGTTAAAAATTTTCTCGGAACATTAATTTTTTTCCGCCATCACTAGAACGTAAACGCTACTCGACACGAACGCGAACACAACCGACGGACACCCACATCGAATTCGAACTGCCAGACTGACGGCAGCTGTGCCCCGACAGACAAAAAGAGAAAGAGCGATATCGTGACGGGGACGAGGTATAAGGTCTTTAAATCGGGTGAGCTGGCAACGTACAACCATCCGTGCGATTCTGGTAATAAAGTACACTTTACCGCTTCTAAACCAACAGGCTGTATACGGTTGAGGTTTTCCTCGAACGTTACGTCTGAAAATTCGAGATAGCCAACCGAATACTAGCGTTATGCGCGAGCGAGAAAAAACGACAAGTGAACCGATTACGAAGCGACGGCGACGATAGCCGAATGGGCGGGCGCCAAGGCCGACCGCGTCATGCTCGCGAAGCCTAGACGTGGTGCTAGGTGAGGATGAGGGTAGACAAATCCCCGATAGAAGGTCGATGTACACATTATCATATTGTGTAGCGAAACAAAACATTCAAATTATACTGATAACAAAAGATGATTGAAAAAAAACTGTCAAGAAGAAGAAAGAACGATATAATATTTTACTTTTTAAAAATTGTTTTCTTACTCCATTTGATATTTTTTTTGCTGAGATTTGAATATCATTAACTTTTAGAATATTCAGATATGTAGTGTAAATAAGTTGAAAAAATAAATTTAGTCTTATCAATATGTTTATGGAGATTATAAGAACACAAAGATACTATTATATAAAAAAAAAAAAGAGTGTGTGTACTTATGTACACGCGTTAGAAGTTATACTTCTTTGGCGTATGAATAATATTTAAAATAACTCAAATGCAGTAGTAATCGACAATAAATATTAAAATCAATCAAAACGATTTTGTTTAATTGAAAATGTTTTATTAACGTAACAATATAACAATACAGTACAAATATATAATCATTATTCATTATGTGAATGAGTCAAATACATTTAAAAAAAAAGAGTGTGTGTACTTATTATTCAATTATTTGTTAGAAAAATAATAAGTTCGTTAGAAATATATCTATATATTATACTTACATGGTTAACCTCTAATATTTAAAAACACTTCAAATTTTCACAATTTTTCACAACACAATGTTAAAAGTTTACAAATAATGTTTATATATATAATAAATTGAACAAAAAATAATAATTATAGAAAATTAATACTCAAAATTGATTATTCATATGAATACTATATTTTGCAAGAACTGGGTTATGAATATAAGTACTATGTAATATATAGCATGAACACTCTGTACTATGTACTATATAGTATGAACACTCAGTATTGTAACTATATTCAGTGTTGAAAATATATTTTTTTTTTATTATTTCTATTCTGTGGCTAACTTCATCATGTCGTTTGTGCGCGCGCAGCTCACAAATTCACTCTCATCCAAACGTGCCAAAAGAAGTATAACTTCAAAAAACTTAACAATAATCTATTACAAACAAAAAATTGTCACGTAACTCCATTCAGCGGTGAAACAATCATAATCGTAATTATAAAATTATTCATTAAACTTCTATACATATAATATAATAAGCGATAGCGGAACTTTGTAAAATCGTCGAGAAAAGGCGACGTCAACGTGTGCAGCAGGAGTCGAGATGTAGTCAAATGAGTAACAGCTGAAGTTATTAAATACGGTCAACTTTCGAGTTCTGAATCTCACTAAAAAATAATATAACAAACACTCGGACGACACAGTTTTTCCAGCGCGGACGTTTCGATATGCTTTTACCGATCGCCGGTGTAACGTGGAGCATTAAGACCGTGACTGTTTGCAGGAAAAAAAGGGAAAAAAAAGCTAAACAAAGATTTGATCTTACAATATTTTCAAGTGACAAAATCATTTGCCACAAAATCGCTTGGGCGACAGTCGAGAAAGTTTCCCAAAATAATTGCAAGGTTTTAGTAGAGGTAAAATTTCGTTACGAGTAAAAGCGGTTTAACAGTTTTTTTTTTATGACGATAAACCTGTTCGTTGTTATTTGCAAAGTTGCCGAGTTTTAAGCAATTATAAGTATTTTTTAGTTTATAAACAACTAATATAATGACTAACCGGTTTTGTCAATATACAACCCGACGACCTTCCCAAAAGAATTTATGACGGCATCCATTATCATGAAGTGACTTTAATATCAAACATTTTTTTTTGAAGTTAAGGATATATATATATATATTGTAATAATATTTGTTGGCGAAAATATTTTTCTGAACATTTGGTAAAGCAAAGGATCTATTTAAAATAAGTAAAAATACATGATACAAAAACCTTATTAGAACTCAATTAATACTATAATAGGGAAATGAACTTTTATTAAGAATCATAGTCACAGAATGTTATAATAGGTATTTTTTCAGCGACTAACGCTAAACTGTGCAGTCTTTTGACATAGAAAACACGGTACAGTATAATTCATAATGCAAATTTAACTGTGCGGTTAATATATTCCGAAGAAAATAAACAATATTAAATATGGTGTTCTGATGTTCAAAAACTAAAAGGATGTATTGTAAACTTTACAACCCACAACGAGATTCATCTTAAATATAATTATAATTATAACAATAACCATTGTATCATTTCACCTATGCACCAAAAAAAAAACATGTTATAACTAATATGAACGATGTGTCCTTATATATCGTCACATGCATTTCATCTTAAAGAATATAACGATTATTTTAAGGAAAGTTATAGAGGTTCAAGTGTTTCATTTCATTAATTCATTTTTCAATCATGTAACTGACATAGCGATCAATGAAATTAAAATATTAAAGTTGTATCTAAATTAAAAATATATATTTGTTGGCCTCTCTCTGTATGTTGTTTGTGTATGTAGTTATATGTATTTACGCTCAAACTATAATCAAACGATTCTTGAAATTTACCCAAAGTTAAAAAGGCATTTGTAACTTGACAACTACTGTCATTTTATTATTGCATATTCGTGGGGAAAACGAGCAGGCGAGCCATCAGAAAGTAAATGTTTATCGCGACCCATGGGCAGTCGCACCACCAGAGGATTCATCAATGCCGTGCTGGCCTCTTGGAAGGGAATAGGGCATCTAACGGAGACGGAGAGGGACGAGGAAGTGAACTACCGGAACTCTCACTCGATGGACGAAATACAGCGGCGGAAGCTGCTACTTCACGTCCGTATTCCGTGCGAGTGTGTTGTTTCGACCGTCGAATCGGCCCATTTTTGTGCTGCACAAGTTGACTAGAGTATGGTTCTACATAGTAGTAAATTTTTAGTAGTAGACTAGTAAATTTCAGTTTCATAATAACATTTCTTTAATTTCATTTAGAAATGCCAGCGAAGCTGATTATTATAAAGCCTAATTGAAGATGAACAAAAGATCCAAAATATTTCTTTTAAAATTAAGATATAGTCTATTAAACTTTTCAAATTCCATTTGAAATAACTGTTTTTATTACACTGAATAATTCCTATTGCAGTTAGTGTTCCGTAATTAGCTTTCACGAAGATACAGTTAAACTCGGCGCTTTTCGCCAGGACTATAACATTATTGTATGAAGCACATAGCGATTACGTTTCTGTATTGGTTTTAAACATAAAATTCATTTACACTTTAATGATACGACTGATTCGCTAAAACAGGTTAAGTGACAACTCCTCTTGCAGATAGCAAGCAGCGGCCGTCCGACAAGTTTGTTAGCATAATGCAAATGTACATGAACACGCAGGACCGGTGCAGCGCTAACTTCGTTTTTCGAATCGAAATGCCAAGCGCTATGGGTAAAACATTTTATTGGTCAAAAAGTAACATTTTGAAATGGGTGATAGAATGTAAATAGCGCGCATTGCATCGAGATGCTGAACTGTGGAAATCGCATTTAATTTCGTTTAATGATAAAAAAACACGTCAGGATTTGAGCTCTTACGTATGGATTTCGTACAACGATGATAATGATCAAAACTAATCCTTTGAATCAATTCAAATTTTAACTAAAACCTATTGTTACATTGAATTTCATAATTTATATCACTTTAAATAAAAGTGTTAAGAATTTCGAATTATTAGATATTTATTTACCTAATATACATTATATTAAACTACGTACAACAGAAAACATGCACACATTATAGACAATAATGTCTCCATGCCTTTCGACTTAGGTAAACTCGCGGCGTAGAACGTGAGAGCCTACATTTGCAGTTAATAGTAACACAAGAGACCGAAACAGTTAAAAATGAACTCGGTGGACCGATCCAAGATTTACGGCGTAGTCAGTTTCACCTTGACAGTGTCCGCTGCCCGTGCACGTAGTCTAGCGGACGACCGCCGCATTCGTTTACAATTCTATTGATGTGTTAGAAACGAGCCGTGTCGTTTACTACAGCTAATAAGACTTCACGACTGAGTTACGTCCGCAGCCTCGGACGGACGCTTCGTGCGCTGAATATAAAGCCCGATAAGTCGATTTGCTGGCGACGTTGGGACGCGTGAATGTATAAATAAGAAAGCGTTTTAGCACGATTCACTTTGGATGTGCGACTTCGTGATAATGAGCCAATATCGACCTGTGTGTTATCGTGAATTTTTGATTTAGAATTTTCGAGTAATCATTCTGTTATCCGAGGAAGTTTTGTTAATACGATTACTTCACTTTGATTCGCATTAGAAAATACCGCAATAAATTTGAAGTGAAACCCAATAACGAACTAATAGAGAGTACAAATTAAAAAAGAAATCTTTATAAGCTAATGGAAAGACGTGTAAACTAAAGAGAAAGGATTCGGCTGACCGATAAACGCGCTCGACTTTTACCTACTGGCGTGTCATTTCGTCGCCCCCCCACGCAGCGAGTCCCTGTGCTCGGTCAATTTACAACGTTCCCGGGAACCTCCGCTTTGAAGCTCGTTGTTTATGAACATCGGCTAGCCAGCGCCTCCCGCGCGAGGAAGTCGCCTAGCACACACCTCCGTTTATTTACTCGAAGCACCACGAAAATAAAACCAAAACGCGCAGTTGCTATTTATAATACAGACGTAATATCAATAACTAAAGCAGAGGTGGCTTCCTGGTAGGACACGCCACCTTTAACTCGAGATCGTGGGTTCGATTCTGAGCTAGTAGCAATCAGTTTTTTAACCTTAAGTACATATGTTCAGTCAACGATACCACTCGCTAACGGTGAAGAAAAATATCGCGAGAAATACACTCACCCTTTAAAGATAGCTATAAAGTCACATCTGTTCTGTTTAAAAACCTGTACAAAGCGATGGACTAACAGCCTATCAGGTCGAGTTCAAACTGTGAATCGTAGATGCATAATGACTATGCCATCTCTGGCAACCCCATTTTGTTATATTGACGAATAAAGAATCTTTTATTCCAGCAGTTGCAGCTATGATTAATTATCAACATACACACATACGTACACACAACACAAGCTCATATTCACTTCCAGAGAGATAGGCAAACACCGCGGCTGTTAACAAGGGAAGTACGATCTTTGTACACGTCTTTTGATTCATTGACATATGTCGATCATAAATGCAAATTCGTAGATTTCAATGTCGTTAGGATATTATTAAATACCTTAAATCCGATCTGTTTTAAAACTTTTTAGGCGTCTCATGTATATTTTTTCATTTCACATATTTGTTATATAAATTTCTTTCGCTCGTCTATTTTGATTCATCGCTTATAGATGACCATATTACCTTAAAATATCCTTTCCTATGCTAGTCACTACATCTTCCAACTATAGAGTTCCTCCAACATTTCATTGATCTTTTAGACACTTCATGGTATCTCTACTGCATTAATTTTACTTTCTTATTTTTTTTTCTGTCATTTCTATTTTTCCAAATCGTATATAGTGGAGGAAGCAGAAAGACATTGTTCACAGCTAAATCTTTACCTCTTATTATTATATTTCAATAGTTAGCGGTTATAGCTTCTTTCAAATACCGTAGTTTTAGTTTTGGTTACATAATCTTCACACTTTTCTACATATCGGGATCACATATTATGATTACCATTACCTACAACTTAAACACCGACTTGATTTCAGATTATATCAAATAAAATTGCTAAAAAAATTTCAAAGTTAAACGATTTTATTGCAAATAATTATGTTAATAATGTACTCAACGCTAATAAATAACTAGGTAGATCTTAGGTACCAGTCAATACACCACTCGCCTCATCGATCTAGGGCATTGATCAAACAAAAAAAATAGAATCGTGGGGCGCGTGAAATTTTCATAAACAATCAATCGCTTATATCATTATAAATGTTATTTATTCAGGTTACGATACCCCCCCACCACGATTTTTTTTTGTCTAATCAGTGTCCTGGATCGATGAGGAGAGTAGAGTTGACCCGGAACCTAGGATCTACCTTATTATTTATTAGCGTCCAGCACATTATTCACATAACTATTTTCAATAAAACCGATTAACTTGTATAGACTGTCTGAATTCTACGATACGACTTTTCATTTGATACTCAAAATTAGGCGTTTGTGAAAAAAAAAAACATGTAATTCGCCATTTTGTTGGCGACCATATTAGAATGGCATTTTTTTTTCAACGTGAATATTATTCTACTAGTCAAGCCCTTTCATTTGATACTCATATTGAGGGAATTCTGAAAAAATACGTAATCCGCCATTTTGTGGCGAGCACTATCTTTGTGTTACAATGATACTGAATTTAGAAAATTGTATTGTCATCAACACTGAAGATGTGCATCAAATTTCAGATCGACCGGTCAACGAGAAGGGGTGATATTTTAATTAGTAAATTTGACCCAAAAAATAACAAGGCAAGCTAAATAAAACCGTTTAAAAAATGTTTCACGAGTGATAAAGGAGATACAAAACTCGGATATTTTCCAATTTTTTATACACATCAACAATCTTCATTTAGATAGATAAATAATTTGAACAGCCATAGCGACACCTGTCTTGACATTTCTACGGATGTCGAAACAGTCCGGTTATGCAGCATTCATTCTTATGCATGCGCTGGAGTCCTTGTACAGAGATTGCAGTGCCCTTATCAAGGCGTCACCCACGCCCTACATGGATCGGATTTGTATTAATAATTTTTCACGATTCTGGCGTAAACTTCTTCAATTTACAATTGCACACAAAACTTTTCAAGTCGCGATTAAAAACGTCTCTGTGACAGTTCGCTGGGTAAGATCTTGGTTGACACTTCCTATTTTCGGCTGATTCCAAATTATAGGTCCCAGATATTACTTACAGTAACATTAGTAATCTATTTAATTATAATCTTGATATGCAATTTACAATAAATACCAAGGAGGATTTAGTGTAGTAATTTCCGCTCACCTATAGTAAGTCTTTATTTTAGTACAGGAGCGCAATGACGGCTTTTCATCAGTCATTAGGCACATAATAATCTATATTACAGCTGCTGCTTTTCCAACTCTTAACTGTACTATAACAACGAGTTTGGTATTATATTTCCGTCTTGCCTCAACAGCTCTGTTGATGCCCTGACAAATGCGGTAGGTAACTCAGTTTTATTAGCCATGGCCAATATGATTCAATTATTGAAAGGCAGTGATACGGTTATCTACCACTCTCATCATTCAAAACAACAATTTCTAAACAATTCTCTCATAACGCTTTGTCACTTAATAATTTAAAATAAAAACACATAATGAACATTTTCACGACTGAATACGATTTATAGTGAAAGGCGAACAGAAAACCGCATTCGATTTGGACTCGCATTACGCTGCAACACGTCAATTGCATATAAAATTACATTAAAACTAACATTTTTAGGATTGTATAAAATTATTAGATCTTTTGCATCTAATTATCGCAATGTGCTTGATGCCACTAAACTTTCATTGAAGGACTTCTTCCAATTGCAAATTAGTTAAAATTTCGAATGTATTCTTTAGCACCTCACCTGATTTGTGATTCAGAGCTTATGCATTACGATCAGTGTAGGCGTACCGCTATTAATCAAAGAATATTTTTATTTTATTTCTATTGGGGGTAGGTACGTGTGTAATTAACACGTCGAGATAAAAGGTTATATCACGTATAATCATACATTGTGCAATTCGTAGGGAAAGCGTGGAGCGGAGCGCCGAATTGAAGTAGTACGTGCCAGTACATCTTTTGTTACAATTGTTATACATCTTTCGTTTATATAACATGAGAATCTTGAATACTTATAAAGTACGTCTCGATGGCTTATTCATTGTGTAGAAAGATTAGACACCAATTTTAACGAGATAATGATTACAGCAATTAACAATAACTATTTGTATATAATAAGTATAGCATCATGCATGTGCAATAGCGTATATGCTACTTCATCATCATTAAAACTGTTGTCATAAGAGAATTGTTAGAAAAGTTGAATGTATTAAAATGCCCTTTTTATCATACTGATATTAACTTCCAAGACTTTTAGAGTTCCTGTCATGTTACGCGGTCATTCTGATTAAGCGAAAAGCATTAAATATAAAAACTTGATGTTCAAACATCCCGATTCACGTCTAATCCACGATCCAATAAAAGCTCAGACTACAGATCAGATTACCTTTAGCTAAGTTGTGCAACTTTTAAGTAAATTTCACCTTTGCACCAAAATCCACCATTAGCACGACGTTATCTGCAATTATCAATCGCGGAGAGAAGTTGCGGGTCATTACGTAACCTTAACGAATCGCCGCCGTATTTCGAGCTCCGTCCGCGGATGTAGTAACGTCTAGATGAGAGTACAACACGGCATGTCACGTCAGACGACGCGCGCGCAGCCGGAGCGCATTGTCTAAACGGCACCGAGCGCGGCGCCGCCGTCCGCGAGCGCGTTCATGCTCTACTTTGCAGTAATCGCGTAAACACCTGTTCGGGCTAATGCATGAAATATATGGTCTATGTATTATGGTCATCCGACTGTGGTCACGAATCGTCAGCAAATATACCTAGTTATGTGACTAGTAAATAAGTAGCTAACTAATAAACTTGTCATTAGTTAGTTATCGATGATAAGAATGAATTTTTATACAATACAAATAAAATACAAAATATATTAGAACATCACTAGACCTATTCATATAACAGAAATCGGCAAGCATTTCCATAATTAAAAAGCACCTTTAATTAATACATTTACATAAATATAATTATACTATAAAATTTTGAGAACTACATAGAGAAAATACACATTTCACACAATATTCACAAGAATATTATATGTATATGATTCAGAATTATATGAAATACATATATACATATTTAGAATACGTTACACATACAGTCTATTGTCGCACGATGTAACAAGGTCGTTTTTATTCGCATCTTCAAAGACTACCAAACTGTGTCAAATACAATAACGCCTCTGTGCGGAAGGGTGATACGGATGATACGACTCGAAGAATTAGAGCACGGCTGGCGAGAATACTTCAAAAGAAGCGGTACACCGGAAATATGAATTTCAACACCATTATAAAACACTTCTCGACCGGGGAACACGATTATTCTGCTATCTACATACGTTTAAATCCGTAGTGCCGTAACACAAGCTTCACCAACGCTCACGGTTAATCACAAAAATCATCGATGATACGAAACAATAGTACCGTCGAGTGTTACGTTGCACTTCGCTCGTACAACGACGAGAACGGCTCCGACAGCAGTATTTTGACATGCATAGTAGTGGATCTAGATGAGTCGTGATAACCAATGATTCATAATGATCTATATGACGTATATCGAATCGGAGGATGGAATGATCTACGTAGGTATTAAACTAGCAATAACTAAGATTGTTCACGACGAGTATTTGTTATTTATTGTTGTAGGTTGAAGTGTGTAGGAATAGCGACCTTTATTGTTCGATTGTTCAGTATACGAATTACCTACACTTCTCGTTTAACCCTGATGTTTTACCTTTCGGATGTACAAAAGCCCGGACCGTGGGCGGTCATCGACTGTTAAGGCATATTTAATGCGAAGTGCTTACGTCATCTATGAGCACATTTGAATTTATAAAAAATACTTTAAAACGTTAGTAATTTTTTGTCAGGTCAATATTTATTGCCTTATAAAAGTAGAACTCATAAAAGTAAATACACGCTTATGATGTATTTAGGATTGTCATTAGTGAAATTGAACATGTCGACAAAACACAACCGTCAAATATAAATACAGACTTTGCTTAAAGCAGCTATTAAAATATCATTATAATCTGGACTGCGGTGTAAAAAGTAAAAGTATGTTGTGCGAAAGTCAGCTTGTCTCAACTTGAAACAATAAGAGTGGCGAATATCTATGCGTTTAGTTAAATTGAGTACTTCGTACGTCATTACAGTGTATATTATTTTTTGAAAATTGAGTTATACCATTAAAAATAGATTCATTATAATTCGCTGCATCTTTATTTTTAATTATTCATTTGTGTAATGGGTAATTAATTTAATTATAGATCTATATTTGTATATGTATATATGTATGTTAATGCACGCAAAAAAAAATGCAATTTTGATAGTTCTAATGTGCGATAGTTGTAATATTCGCATTGTGTAAATATTATGAGCATAGCAAATCAGTTGTCGTTGTTCGCACAATTCTATGATAATGAGCTCTAGATTACACTTTACAATACGGGTGCCTATCACTTAACAATAATAATTATTAATTTACGATAGATGTGTCTAGCGGCCCATGAGATCGAGACTGTATAATGAATGTTTAGTGTATAATGAATTAAAAATTAAATACATTTCGAGCGCGTACATGAAGATGTGCGTTTATGTGTGTCTGGCTGTGTGTGCGCGCACGCGCGTTCTGGTATGTATGTATGTATATGCGTGTGCGCCTGTTGCGTGGCGCGCGCGCGCGTGCGTGTGTGCGTGCGTGTGTGTGTGCGAGAGAGAGAGAGAGAGAGAGAGTGCAAAATATTATAACGAAGTGTTTCAAAATCAATAGTATTAAAATATAAATTTTAACTATTAATTACAACATTTTCTTTAACTATTAGCGAAACTGCCAAATTGTTGTTTAAAAAAATTACTAAAGTTAAATGTTACTGGCAAGTTGCCCTCAATTACGATTTTTTTTTATATATGTAATATATGATTCTTAATTTCATAGATGTCGCAAGTTTCCAGAGTGGATTACGTAGAAACATCCCGATCATTGCATTTTAATTTAAATCATTAGGGCTGTAATCAAATTAAAAGTTAAATATACCTAATTATCAACTGTCAATACCACAGTTGCCACAATGATGGGCGGATGTCCCCACACACCTCCAACACTATCTTTAAGATTACCGGCTAACTGTCAATTGCGAAGTTGAAATAACGTATTTAACGTATGGAGCTTTGAATTTTAACAGTTAGTAGTTAATTATTGCAAAATTTGAAACACATCGCTGAATATCTTCAGAAAGTGTATACAAATATATACATGTTATCACTCAATTTCTGTTATTAATACGTAATTGTATTGAACGACTGACCAAATTAAACATTAAACGCGTGAGCGTTAGGTTCTTATAGCACAATAAAGCAGGAATAGTAAACGTGTGTCATTTGCGTACCATCTGGAATAACTTCAGACCATAATGAGAATTAACTTTAGTAACTTAAAAATCTAAGTATGAAGTGTGTTACACCGGCACTGCCGAAAACATACTCGAATCCTTTTTCCTGACGCGTAAAAGCATAACTTCAAGAACAAAATCAATAAGTTGATAACTTGAAAATAATAAATAGAATTAATAATACAAAATTATTTATTTATCCTTTTTGCGAAAAAAAACTTAATCCTTTCCTTCAAAAAAAAAAAAATACGAATGGTCCGATTTCAACCAAAGGACGAAAAGAATGTGTCAATTGGCGTGCTGAAGGTATGTTTCGAAACTACTTTCAATACTTATCGCTCTTATACATATCTTTTGCGATGTTGTACCCAAGAAAGAATGTCAAATAAAAATATATGTATGAAATAAAATTAGCAGTTTTCGTAACCGCAGTTTCCAACCGTACTCATGCAGATAAAGATGCACCGGATGCCGCAGCAGCTAAGCTTTCGAAATACGACCGGCTCCGTCCACGCGAACAGGACGGTAATTTGACGCGGATGATTCATCAGAACGGTTCGATCGTTAGAAATTGTAACTTCAGATCGAGTTGCATGAATACTGATCGCAGGTTGCATTTCAGTCACCGCTTATGCAATTATTATCAACTGCCAGATCGCGAAATGCACAGCTATCGACAAGTAATAGACGATGGATAATCGAATATCGATCGAGGCGTACAATTATCGTCGATGAGAAACAAGAAGTAACTAATGGTTAAAGCAATAACAGCTTATCCGATGCCAGTACGGCACTGTGATCGGTATGTTCTGCGGCGCGTTCGCCGTCCACTCGGGGGCGGCTCCAGTTTTGATTGTTTCCTGCCGATTTCGTAACTGTGAGTAGGAAATTGTACGTGAGGTGCGTTTCGTCATAAATGCTATTTTGTCCGCGGTTTACCCGCAATTAAAATTTGTGTAACCCTGAGACTACTGAAGCGGACTGTACTAAATTTCGGTAATAACCTCAAACGTTTTGTTACAATAATGGATATATTTACGTTATTGTTATCATAATAAGTTTCATAATATAAGTAACATTCCGGATTATTTGAAGTTACAATAAAATCATCTTTAGATTTACTAAATGCATTTATTAGATTCTCATTTAGTAACATTATTTCAAAGACAAACTACTAAAGCGTAAATTAATTACTTCCTCTTACGTATTTTCAAGGGAGTTATTCTAATCTAGTCTTTCTCTCTTCTATTCTCAGATAAATTGTTCACCTACATTTGAAATAAAGGAAATACGAAATACATGCAATGATGTATGAAATAAGTACGATATACCGATATCAATTACATGAATTTTTCCCCCAAGTAAATCTTAATACTTTAAATAAGAAGTTCTTGCATATAAAATATAAGTAATCGGATTTGTGAAAACGATTATATGTTAAAATTTTATATATAGATAATGTTTTAATTTCTAAGTTTATTTAGAAATGTGTCATCTCTAAAAAACTCGTGGAATATATAATTTTTTCTAAGGTCATCTCATAGAACATTGAGGTACCAGGATGTCCTGAGTGCGGTGCTCCGTTAATAGTATCATTAAGCCCAACTAACTAATCTTTGACGACTTCATAACTGGTGCTTTACAATTTGACACACAAAATTTGAGATTTTGAAATTTTTAAACGACATCCGCTACTTATTTGGCGTCTTAAAACTTAAGGCAGGTTCGAATGAATCATTGTTTTTTTCGTGTAAAAAAAAATGTTTTAAATAATTATTTCATACAAACTTATTGAGCACAAGGTAAATTTTACTCAATTAGAAAACAATCGGAGATTTGCAACCTAGATAATTTAAATTGGTATTAGCTACTCGTTAATATGACATTGTTTACATGACAGCAGATAGCGTCACTGGACGTTCTAACGGCTAATATAGAAATTCGAAGGGATATTTGTATTTGTTTACAATTGCGTTGTCGCAAATGGCTCCGACAATTTCGATAACGATTTGGATAGACGGGGTTTGTGAAAGCAAAAAAATCGATTTAATTACAATTCATCTCTGGAGAAGCCGGATATATTTGTAAATGAATTATAAAAAAACTGATAAGTTGCTTTTTTTTAGTAGGCCAATTATTTGGTTTTTCATAATACGTGACATTTACAATTTTTCTAGGATACAGTGGTAATAATGTGATAGTATGGCAATAACGGTGGTTCATTGACAGCTAAGTGTGGCGAAAGAAACCTAATGATTTTCATAAAAAGAAAAATTAAATAGGGAATACATCTAGCTAAACGTTTCACTTATGTTACACTAAATCGTGCACTAGAAAAACAAACGGTTGAACCGGTTTAATTATCAGGCCTTTGACCGATGGAAAAAAAAATGATACTCAACAACTAACACTGTATAAATGCGCAGAAAAAGTTATTTTTTTAATTTCTAACACATGCGAACTGATGCACAAATCGATTGCATTCAGAATTCAAAGTTCTAATATAAATTAATTACCTAGAACTAAAAGTTCTTTCTACTTTCTCTTATATACATATTACATAAATTAACAGTGTGAATATAATAACGTATTCTGGAGTAAGGTTGTAGCCACACAGCTTACACGATGATCAACGTGACGCAATCAGCAGAACACGGCCTTGACGGTCGTTTTTTCTTCTGCTATCAGTTACCATCTTGATAAATTTTTTTTCGAAACTACGATCGCAAACAATCACTCGAGCTTATAAATACTCAGCCATAGTTAAGAGCCGTGAAGGTTTACAGTTTTTGTCCTTCGACGTGAAAACAATCGAGAGAACTAATTAGATATGAGCTCGAGCGGCCCGCTGCTGATACGGGCAACTTAAGTATCACTGGAAAAAAAATCTATTTACTATGAACAGTTTCAAGAACTGTGTGACATTTTTCTTTCATGAACGACAAACGACAGCGATACCAGAGCAGGGGAACTTCTGTCAAAGCACCGATCGGATCGGTCAAGGAATGCCATCTTCTAGAACGGCTTCACGAACGACCGAGCCGCTGGATGAGATTTCACTTTCTATAGGTGCGTAGGATGGGCGTGACAGTTGACGATGGCGTCAAGAACAACAGACAACTCGCCCGGCAATTGCATACTTTCCCCCAATTTTGTGAGAAGCGGCCAGATAAGCGATGGGCGGGGAATTCAAATTCCGTGCCCTGGAGCAAAGAAAGCTCGTTTGTTACAATCACTTTTTGAGGCGAGTAAATCGTGTGCTTGTCCAAAACTGAACTAGATTTTACTTTTAACGAATGTTCGCGTCGATTGATTTACACCATTCTTTGTTAGCGTATACGTTTTGGTAGATATGTGTGTGTACGAACAATGAAAATATAAGAAACGGTCTTTAAACAATTCTAAAACATAAAAGTAATGATCTACGTTACTAGCCCGGCCTTTTGTAGATTTTTCTTTTCAATGGGAGAAAAAGATTAATTAAACATACGATACTTTATAATTACAGCACTCTCAAAAAGTTCAACGAGCTTATACATTTTTCTTAACTATTAGTCACTCAAAGTAAACTATATATGAAAAACAATTATCTATTGAAATTATATAAACCGTCCATTATGAATATAAAACATGTAGTATTTCGTAACTGAAGTCCATGTAATTTCAATTTTCTATTCCGAGTCGACTACGTTGTCTTTCTCAAACCGATGAAGACGGGCACAGTCGTGGGTGTTATTGTAACTAAGCTATTATTAGCACTAACATGTTTTATTTTAGACTATATGAATACGGTTACATACGAATTTTACAAAAAATATCTACCGAACTAGCTTTCGCACTCGGCTCTGATTGCGTGAACGTAGAATAAATTCCTTCATCATTTGTAGGTATCGAACGATCTCTTTCAACCATGACTTCGACCAAGATATCCGAGAATAGATATTTTTTTCATTTTTGAATATCTTGCAAATTACTGAACCATTTGAAAGCTTAAATCAGATTTATTTCTCAAACACTGCGTCGAATGCCATAAATCTGTCAATGTCGCTTGGTTTGGGCGAAAAATATATAAAAAAAAAAGAAACATTTTAACTTCCCACTGATATAAACGTTTTAGAAAGCTATTCTATTTTCAACTACATGTCTTTACATCTTTGGATATGTGTGTATACAGAGCACACCCACGCACACACATGTTCGTACATTTTAGCGCTCGTAATTTTTTAGACAACTTAATCCATGTGTTGGCCATCATAAAATTTGTACCAATTTGGTAATGCTTTGTACACTATACCTAGAGAAATTAAAAATATTGTCAAAAATACCTTATACTTAACAGTTTCTTGTTTCTATTTTTCAAAAACAACTCGACCGATAAATTTCAAAATCCGATCTAAAATTTGGAACATGCGGCAAATTTACTAAAGCTGATCTAAATGGATTGATAGGCTTAAGATATATCGTTGTAAAAATAAACCATGTGAAATAGTTCCTATTTTTATTAGATTTCCAAAACGATCTGGTCGATAAATTATAAAATGCAACCAGCTTTAAGTTCAACAAATAGAGTGGAAATCTGTAATATCACTATTTCGTCGATTCGATCAAGAGATATGGTTTGAAAAAAAAAATCAAACAGTATTTTTTTTTTATTTTCAAATCGACTGAACTGTTGATTCCCAAATCTAAATAATTATAGCATTTAAAGGCAACTATGTCGAATGACGCAATCCATGACATCATTTCCAAAAAAAAAATCATGAATAGTTTCCTTTATTTTTCTCATCCGAATGTTTCAAAAATAAAAAAAAAATAATCTTGAAGAGCTTAAAAAAGTCGTAGAATCTGAATTTTACTATTCATGCGTTCATAAAATATGTTGGTGAGTCAATGAATAATTACTGATTTGTGACATTAGAATAGGGATAGATACATATGTTTTTAGGGTTTCGAGTCAAAATGACAAAAACGAAACGCTTATAGTTTCCTCATGTCGTCCTTCCGTCCGTTCGTATATCACAGGTATTTTACTCAAAAACTGCAAAATATGTATTGATGAAATTTATGGTATACGTGTTTTGTATAAGTAGGTACTTAGTTTAGTAGTTTAAAGTACAAAAATAAATATTTCTAGGGAAGCACTCTGTATGTGTAACAGAAGCTGAAAAATTTTTTATCAGAAAACATCAACGTGGGGCACATATTTCGAGTTTTTTTAAAACACTTTATTTCTCTTCTCCTAAATTCAGTACTCTAAGCAACAAATAACAAAACACATGCTCAGTTCACAATCATCCAGAATTATGAGGATAGCCGTATAAAGTTGAATATTTGAATTGAATTTGGAAATTATAATTGCAAACCGTTTCGTGTCAAATAAGCTTTATAATTTATGTAATATAAATAAAGCTTATTTGAAACGAAACTATACATGTAATACAGTTAAAATAGTTAATGTAAAACTAAATAGGAACTCGTCGATTAAGATCGCAAATATTCATCCTTTCAAAATATGATAATAATCCTTAAAGATTTCTAATAGATACTAGAAATAAGTGAAAGAAAGTTTAAATTTCCGACGCCTGAAGCATTCGTATGCCTCGTGTAAAAAATGTGTAATGTGAAAGTCAGGTGCCAGTAATTATGCCAATGGAAAAACAACGAGGTCATTACACCTCGATCCTCCGAGTCGTCAAATAAGCAAATAACGAAGATTACCTACCAGACGGGCCATCGGCATTAGCTACGTACTAAACCGATTGTTTACGACAGCGAAGTGCGCTATTGTGGGTCGAAGGTATCACGCGAGCCTTAACAAGGTTGAGCGCGACGAGGCAAAAAACGTTTATGTATTCGCTCGATGGTAAAACAGTTTTACGTTTTAAATACCTAAAGACGCTAAAGCGCAAGAAGCGAAACATGTCGATGCAGAACGAGAAATGTGAACAGGTCCGTATTCGGGTTGGTGGATACTCAACAAAAAGAAAAAATAAATAAAAAGATATGATCAGTTGCCCGGTGTCACACGACGACACAACAATAGCGAGTGGTAACAACACTAATTTGGCTATTGTATCAAAAAGATACACGTCTTGGATTGCCGAGAGAAATTCGACAATGCGTTCGAATGAAAGTTTACTTTAATAAAATACAACGAAACGCGATTAGACGATATATTCTTTTTTATACTGTAATATGATAACATATTATACACGCCGTCGGCGTTCCCGCGACAAATCGGAACGGACCTTAGCGGTGAGCGTTTGATGCGATAATTGTGCGTGATTTGCGTTTGCCCGCGCGATCGAGGCGTTGCGTATGTAAATACACAGGCGAAAGAGATGAAGAAAGTGGCATGGTGACCCGCTTACAATGCACGTCGAAAGAAGCGAAAGTAATTGGATGACGTTGACGCGAGCAGCGCCTTTATCACTGCTTTTTTTAGATCCGACTGAATTGATGCGTGTGCACACACGCTTTTCAATCGACTTGATTGGCGAAGATTTGTCATTGTGAGGATCGAGTTTCACTTTAAAATTGTATACATGATCGCTTTGAAGAAAAAAAAAAACGTTTAAACCGAACTAACATCATAGCCATATTTTAGTCGAACACACTATCCACAGAAATAAGCATAGAGGAATCATATTAGTTATGCTCTAGAATCTCGATAGAGGCTGTTGCAAATCACCGTACGTCGTGCAGCCGTATGTAGTTTACCTGTCAAATATTTAATTCGGAACGTCATGTTGAAAACAAATCTGATAGCGATCTATTTTCGCAATCGAAACGGACAATGTCGGATTGTGTAAAGGCGTAGGTAATGGCGCCGCGAATGTTCGTTACCGCAGAGTTCTAAGTGTCATAACATGAATGCAATCGATGAGAACTTTGTCAACAACTTTCCGTGTTACCCGCGAAGTTTGTTAGCCGTATAAAATGCAAGCGGATACATTAGAAACAAATTAAATATTACAAAACATATTTCTCATACGGTCGAATTCATACTTCATAAGGTTTTTATCTGGCAATACTAACTGAACGGCGCGGCGCACGCGCCTGTCACGCAATTGCTTTCGCCGATTAAAAAACCGACACCGACAGCGTAAGAGATTTCGTACGTGCCCGACGTTCAGAGTGAATCTATTACGAAAGTACCGTCACGATTTGCCGACATTACGACCCCTAATGCCGGCGTATTGTCGGAGCAGAGATTTCTATTCAATATCAACACAGATTGCAATAGAACTAATTGAGACGGATGGTATAAGTGTTATACGAGAGTTGATTTGAATTTCTTAATTTGCACAAGTTTTCGATTACAACCTTTACATAATGGCTAAAGCGAATTTATATGATCGTTTGCTAACAGAGACAAGACAATTTAATAATCGTTATTTATTGAACACGCAGTTTCATCTGGACAAGGGACGTCATAATTACGTAAGTTACAGCGTATTATCGTAAAGTCCTATTTCGGTAGAAATACTTGTTTTAGATTATAATTATACTTTGTGATTACTTTATGCTTTTAGTATAGAAGTATTAATTACTAATGTATATCCAGTACCTACCAGCATACCAGATTTATAAGTGCATAAAGACATTATTAATACATTTTCAATATTTGGAGAGAAATTATCAATTTATAGATAAATAAAAATAATTTTTTTTTTGTGAATTTCTTTCCTGTACATATTTAGGTCACTTTCATTGCATAGGTACTACAGCATTTTATTTAATATAAACAATTACATTCTCTTTAATGAATGAACTTAAAACATTTTCATGCTAATTTACAAGCTTATACCGATTTAATATACAAATACACCTACGGTATTTTTATAACCTGGACGTTCCTCTGCTTGGCACGGGTCGCTTTTAAATTTTGATGTTCAGGACTGTCTCCACGCTGGCTCAAGGCGTGTTGAGAACTTTACGTTGTGTTGATTTCCTTCGACGTTAAAGGAGGTGACAATTGATTATTTTTCAGTCTACAATTTGTAAAGTCCCTCAGTGGTGCGGGGACTAGGCCTTAGTGATTTTCGCAGTTAAAATAAAAGGCCTTTCGGCAGCCGAAATGGAAGTACATTTCATTTTATTTTCATATGTAATTCATATGAAAAATGTAATTTTCGGATTTTCAAAATTTTAAAATACTGTAATTTCTAAACTAGTTGACCGATTTGGTTTAAATATGAACTCGACCTTTGTAATCGTCCATAGAACATATATGTTGAGTTTCATAAGGATCTCTAAAGAATTTAAGACGCTATTGTGCTGACAAACCCCGCGTTATATCGTATGTATATATATTAAATACATAAATAAACTTTTGAACCATATGTATTTTCTGACTCAGTTCGTCGAGTTAAGTCGGAAACCAGCAAAATTTTTCAAAAGTTGCGTCATGAGAAGAAATACAATAGTTAGATTTTTATGAAATCTACTAAAAACATAACCATTTTATTGTTCTACATTTTGTATAATATGTTCTTTGTGGTGTCCCTGATTTACGAGGTACTTCACGCTGTGGCGCGGCGACGCGTGCATGACGGTTCTTGGACTTTCCGTGTGGCCCTGACCATAAATAGACGAAAGTTATCAAATTTCATATAATATTTATAATTAACGTTAATCAAATTCATGCTCATTTGAAACAGTCATTTGTTTATTCTCTCTCCACCTTTTTTTTTTTTTGTACTGTTAATATCTCAGGCAGGCCATTAGTTGTAGTTGAAATTAAATTTTACGTTGGCTGTGCTTCATGTTCTGATAGAGAATTTGAGCTACAGACAAAACACAAAAATTTATCAAATAACAATCAAATCCGCGGACCCTTCTCATTGCTTAATGTAGGTACTAGTTAATTACTAAAATAATAAATAACAAAAAACTACAGTACCTAAAGATAACTGATCTCAATTATTTTAACTACTGAATAGAGTTAAAAGGTACACCACAATTTGCGAAAAATATTCAGTATTATATAATAAACAAAATCGCGGTAAATTTGCACACACGCACGCTCAAACACGCACACATAAAACTACCGCAAGTCGTCAACTTGCTAATCGTCCAAGTGAATCATCAGGCGAATTGTGTAATCTTTCGACGCTTTCGATCTCGGAACGAGACCGTATGGGCGTAAGGCGCGACGCCGGCGCCCAATAACGCGCCGATAGAGATCGCGCGCGTCATGATTTACTGCGGCGGTCCCGTGAACTAAGCCGACGACATCGATATCGTCACTTTCTCCCGTGAAGGAGATTCGTTTCATATTTCTGAATTAAGTTGCGAAACATAACTGACGCTATGAAGACTTCGTCAATATATCGGCATCACGGAGATGAAAAATGTGTCGTGTACGTGAACAAGTTTACTATACTGCTATTATTAAAAAGGTGATACTCGATGAAATAATATTAAAATCACGAATCTACTAGAAAATGTTACATAAATGTGTAGATGCTTAAAAGAGAGAAAAACAGATTTTTCATAAACGTTTTACATTTTCTTCAGCTTTAATCTAGCTTGTGAGCGACAATATTTAGGACATAGGTACGTTTTTGTATAAATATAAAAACCTGTATCAATCTTAAATTTTGTTGATTACAATAATCAGATAAATAACATGTTTTTTTATTACGAATTAATAATTTTAGGGCATTTTATATCATTCATAGACTATAAATCGTGATTATTTATCTAATATTCGGAATAGATATAAAGATTTCCACATTCAAATATTAAATCTGACGAATACCGGAAATGCGTACCACGTGATAAATCAACGTTTTTAATGGGCGCACAGTATAAAATTATAATTTAAAAACGCAAGCAACATTATACAGTACGCACACTCTGTCGAACCGAACGATGCTCGCCATTACACTCTTAACCTATAAATCCGATGTCATTACAACGTCGATTACGTTTAAAGTGAAACGAACTGGCTTCTTAAATTTATAGCTGGTCGTTGCAGCCACCGAACGGATTATTATATTTAATCAGGCGGCGAAGAGAAATCACACCGGAAGGTTGAAAGGTAGGTAATAGCCGGCGATCGAGATGTGATCGAAACTCGCATCGTAAACAGGAGAACTGGCGGGAAACGAATTCGAATAATGAGAAAGAAAATTAAAAAAATATATATGTCAACATTATAATATGCGATTCGATAGGTATCCCGGTACGATATTTGACAGTATGCGAGTCTCGTGTTAAAAACAGTGTGAAAGCGATTTTCTACGAACATAGGGAAAGCATGAAATACTTTCAGAAACAGTATCGCGAAATTCATAGGAATACAATAGTTCTGAATGAATATTACTCCTGTCGCTGTAATATTCATTGCAGCGACATACAGTTCCGTCCATTATAACAGAAGGAACTGTTTCTAATTAAAGGGCCAAGTTTGTAATTATCCCAAAAAAGAAACAAAAAAAAATTGTTCAAATAATATTACGTATAGACCGTGTTAAACACTACAGATCTTATGTAACAAAAAAAAATGTCTCAGTAAATATAATTTTAATCTGTGATAAGACAGCGAAAGTAACAAATCTTAAGGCGCATTCAATGTAAATATGGACCGTAATAGATGGATTAGAAAACTATAAATTCTAAAGTTCAATTAGAGAAATCATGAACACAATGGGATATTTGGCAATGCACACATAGCTGAGCGCGTGATACGATCTTCCCAAATTGATATATTGCCGGACAAGTCGTGAACATTAATGTTCGGTCGTGTGCATTTTATTAAGCAGCTTAAAATTAAGCTTTGTTAGATCGCGTTACGTAAGTGTCCGAGCTACGTAATTTCACTCCATAAAATAACTAAGTACTAATCGAGTTCACAATGTGCGTGCAGTACTGTAATTTTTAATACTGTAGGTTTTTATTGCGATAAAACCTATCTGAAATATATTGTTACGCAGGGTCCTCGGTCCTCTGCCTCCTTTCATCGCCGTTTATCAATTAACATCAAGGTGTTGCGTTACAAGGACAAGTAGAGCGCGTCGACTCGTCGACTCTGTTGTGGACACAAATGACAAAAACTGTAATGACGGTGTTGCAAATCTGGCGAAATCGTACGAGATGGAGTGGGATCTATTTTATTTTATTTATTTTTTCGGGACAAAAAAGAAATGCGGCTGACAAGAAAATATTGAAATTTAAGGAGACACGAAAAAGAAATGAACCAGATAAAACTTTCTAAAATTATGACTAAACGCTTGCGTGTCACAAAAAAGGGTTCGCCGCGGAAATAGTCGGGCGTGGTCAAACGGTAGGTACGTGTGGTTACGTTTATTACACGCGTTCCATTTTGATAACAAATTTTGTCAAGGGTTAACATGACAAGCGCGCGTTTAAAATATATCTAATCACTCTATTGGTCCGGCCTGTGTGCGCCTTTTAGAAAAATTAAATTTGGCTAGGCAAGGCCCTAACAATAGTCTTATAGTTGATACACGAAGCAATTGACAGCCGACGTAAACAGACAATTATCACTTTCAGTCACATTAGATAGTTGAGCGGAAAAATATATCGCATCAAAAGAATACATATATACCTATAAAACCGATAATATAGCGAAAATATGGAAATTATTTATACTCTACAAAATATTATTTTTAATACACTGCAAAATATTTTTTTAAAACAAAACTAAAAGATTCATACATACTAATTAATGTAAAATGAAGCTTTAATCTTTCTTTTTTCAATTATATATATATAAATTCAAACAAAGGCTACTTCGGGATCTGTTTTAACGATTTCGATGTAAATCTGTACTTTGATAAAGTTTGGTTTTTCAAGTTTATCTGTACAGGCGTGTTCGTTGAAAAAAGGAAATAAAGAAAATTCTAAACGTTGCTTTACTTAGCGTCATTTTGTAGAATTTCGAAGTAATTACATTGTTGCATTATTAGATCTCATCAACAAATGGAACTACATGACAAACTACAAATGGCACTAATTTGTAGAATTAGTGCCATTCTACACGGAAGTAAATTTTGCAATAACAGGTATGTATTTAAATATTTATTGTTGTAAATGAAATAAGCAACTTGTCTCGTGAGAAGACATCATATTCCCACAACAAATTCGAAAGACGCCCAACAAAGCTCGGTTACCCAAGTACTGTTTAGTTAGACGCAATGAAAAACAGTGATCATTTTCTTTTTTGTATAGCAACATTATTTAATATAGCTCGACAATACTCACCAAATTCTCCTTATGAGAAAGCTTTGTAAAAATTGTTATTTTTTACAAAGCTTTCTCGGTAGTAGAGTTCGGTACCTTTGTAAAAAAAAAAAGGCATAAGTATGGTGTAATCAATTAAAAATTCGATTACTGGAAGCCAATTATTCAAAATTGACCAAACGCGAATCGGATTCGTGCAGCGAAGGTTTCGTGTCACCGCATAATAATATTTGCGTTTGTATTTACGAAAAAAAATGTCTTTTTTTTTATTCAGTTCAGAAACCTTAACGTGACACCAATTCAATTTAGGCCATTTTTTATTATTTGTTTTACTTAGTACTATACAGCACTAACTTATCTACAACAAAACGTTATAAAAATATGTTTCCTATATCGAGACTTCCCTTAAGTTTTATCCCTTTGTTTTATTTATTATTTGTTAGGATGACTGCCACAATAATACATATCTGTGAAACTTTTAGCTGGCTACCTTACCTATTACGGTTTGATAAATATTGAAAAAGCAAATAGATAAAAGGACGAATAGACGGATGGACGGACTAACGACATAGTAAGCTTCAGTAATAGGGTCTCGTCGGTATCTTTTTATACGGAGCCCTAAAAAGGGGGAGGAAAAGGTAATTTTTTTATTAATATAAAAATTACCTTTTCCTCCCTATATGTATAAAAATATACACACCTTTTATAATTCATAACAATATATTTCCTACCTATACAATAAAGTTGTCACCAATAAATGATTATTCAAAAATACTCCTACTGGTAAAATTTTGAAAACAATTATATGTATATGGTATTAATCATACTAACATAAACAGAAAAGCATCTATTCTCTAAACAGGACTTTACGTAGATAATAAGTACAAATGCAAAACAAATTAATGCATAATTTACTATCAACAATTGATATCAAAGGGTAAAATAACTACAAACGAAAAACCGGCGAGCCTTTAAAAAAAAAAAAACCAAGTCAGATGCAATCTTTACGTGACGGGCGGGATCAGTGAAAGGTATTGAGTTGCGATCTGTCCATCGTTCGGGTGAAGATTAACAAGCGATTAGGTAGCCGCGTCCGACGAGGCAGATAGCATCGTAGATGTAATGCAGATGGCGCGGATACCGTTACGGTGTTGCGCAACTTCACGCACATAAGTTGCCTTTGCGTAATGGTTACTTATCGACGAATACCTTAAGGTGTACGCGGCAATGTCACTGCGTACCTAACGGCGACACAGATATCTGTGCGTGCTTATTGACGCAACAGGCGAACGTCAGGGCGTAGAAATGTATTAACGAACATGAACTAAACACTGGAGATTTGGACAAAAAAAAAACAAGTACCTGGATTCACTAATTAATTACCATTTTGATTTTTATATTGATAGACATTTATTTATTATGTTTGTTACCTTATATCGATGTCTATGGTTCTAATCAATATCTATCTAATCCGACTAATGAAAACTTATGGAATATTACGCATAAAAGATATTTCGATTAAGTGGTTTACGCTTTAATCCAAATATACGAAACATGAGACAGTCAGCAAAATTAATTATTGTTTGTTCCATTTTCTTATGTGCAAATTGCGTATGCCTAACAGTAAATTGTGAAATATTAATAGCTCAGTAACAATCTGTTAGTAATAAACATACGTAAAGTTACTGAATTTACGTTCAAATGTTTAATGATCAGATTTCGTAGACGTAATCTAAAACTCTACAGTAGTTGTACAAAAACTCCGATTACAAAAAAATATGAAGTGATTTATTGAAATTGGCATTAAAACATCTAATATCACAATCACTGTTTAGTGTACATCGACTTTAATCTCATTCAATAACATTTGTTTATATATACTGCATTTTATTACGAATTAAAAACTTTTTCAATTTACTTTAATAGTCCACAATTAATAAGTGATTATTTCAGTCGTTGTATTAAATCATTATTTTAGTTTGTAATGTTGAATTAAATATGAAGTGATTGCAGCGGTTATACTTTGTGCTATAGGCGTGACTTCAGTACAAGCAAATAAACTGGGCATACATTGTAGTCCCATACATACATTCCCCTAACTGATAAATAAATATAACACGTAATAAATCATGCTAAAAAATTATTTTTTATTTAATCGTGCTATCTACGTGTTTTTAAAATGCGAAAATTTACACAATTCAACATACGCGGTGGACGCAGGCTGTGCTAGCGCTGTCAACGACCGAAAGCACAACTATTCAATGCTTACCGGCCATATAAAAACGGTCGAGTCTTCAGCGTGTAACACAGAAAAATTGTGTGCGCGTGAAGATTTGTACGCGTAATTAAGATTTTAGAAGCAGTGATTTTTCTTTGCGTTTCATTCCGTTCTGTTGTATAGTAATTACTAAGAGTTTTCTCACCGTTTTGTTATAGATGTTTTTATTAAGACAAGTAATTGACTCTTTAAGTGATTGTTTAGTAAATTTAATTAAAGAAATTTAAAATACACCTGTGCTGGCGAAGAGTTTTTAAATAAGTACATTAAAATCGGCCGCTTTCTAGATTAAAATCGAAAAGATAAATATTTTGAAGAAACGATTAAATTGATTGCGAAGGGAACTTTTCTTCCTATTGTACAAATGTTCAGAAGTAGGGTAGGTAGCCACCATCGGCGAGCCATCGACCGAAACAATGGTGAAACTGGTAAGTTCTTTTAGCCATGCTTACCCTATTTGAAATCTTACCGCACGCCCCTGCTTATGGCGTACTGAAAAATTTATTTAAGGTAGCAGACACAATTCAAAATATATAGATGCAAAATCTCCAAACGAAGTATTGATAAAACGTGTTAAAATGAGAGACGCAATTAGAATATGTGCAAAGCTGCTAATCTTACTCGATGAGTACTATGCTACGATACAATGTATTCATTATTCGCTGCTAGCTGAATTGGAGACAGTAATTATATTTAAAACCTTAAATGGACAGAAGGCATGTATTAATTTAAGTGTGTATCTTTCCAATGGAAAAGTGTAAAACAATGACAAATTAATATTTCCCGTCAGAAAATAAATATTATGAATCAGTGAATGTAGCTTTACTGTCTATTTATTTAATCGACTTTCATCCAACTATCATCCCCGTCTTCCGGCCTGTCTATAGAAAATCGGTTTCGACGACAGCTAATGTTTTGTTTTCCAAGATAAGTTTCACCGGCTGACGGAAACATTTCTGTCCTCAACACGAAGGCCTTATATTGAAACATTCTTCTGAAATTGCACTTTCATCTCACTTGCAATAAGGTTGAAGTTTAAACAATTCTCGGCGAGAGAGTACACTGAAATCTCTTATCCGATATACGTCAGCAGAACGGTTAGTGTTGACGGGCGTCAATGTAATTTATCTGGTGCCGCATTCTATACATATTGTTATAATCGAAGCTGCAATTAGATATTCCAACGCTATAGTTATTGTGTTGAAGAACATGCACTATTAAAATGAATCTCAAAGCACGAAATAACCTTCGCGAAGTGCTTGCCTTTAACTTTAGATATTTACAAAGATCTATTCTACGAACATCCAATAAATGTTTGATCAACACCGAACGGTACCGGGCGAAGAATTTTTTTAATTCACTGCTAAAATAAACAACCCACGTCGATACAATACACACAATAACCAAACAGACCTGAACGAGAAGCGCGTCATTTGTAAACACAAATGTGTATTCATTAGCTGCCGACGTTTAAAACACAATACCCGCATTGAAATACCGATTCGGAGTCGTATTTCTCACTTTTTGGTTTCTGCTCGGAACATTCTAGGCGCGTCGGGTTAATTATCTTACGATTGAACACCACGGCAGGCATTATATCGAGAGAAAGTTAGTAACGGCTTATATTAGGACTTGGCCACTGCTTGCCTCCCGTTTGAATCCACACGCAACGCGAGCCCGAGCAGCTTTCGAATGGTCGTTGGTCATGTCTGATGGTGATTCATACGAGTTGGTTCAGGCTGACCCGCTTATTAAAATCAATAATATATTCATTTCTTTACCTTATTGTTTTCAGTCTGCCCATAGTAGCCATTATTAGTTTGTAGTGACGGGAAATTTACATAATATATTGTGAATAGTGAACCGAAAATGCCCAATATTTAAAAATATTGTGGAATTGACTTATAGAAATTTATTGAGCTAAAAGAGTTAAAGATTGATGTGAAATGATGAAGATTAATATAAAAACATTTTAAGCCCTCAATCGACTTTCCGTAATAAACATCGTTTGCTAATACAAATAGAACGTTTGCATTTAAGCTTCGTATTTAATATTTTTTATGTATTTAATGAAACATACATTTATATTTAATGTGATTGGAACAGATATGACTGAATTCAGCTTGTATACTGGGTTAATAAATAAACAAATTCAAAATAGTACTAGTTATACTTTTTTTTAATTTTTGTTTCAAATATCACTTTAAAAATATTTACACTGTTTTTATTAGTCTATTTTAAATGAACAGCATGGTAAGGAAGGTAGAAGAGGATATTCTCAGAAGGCATTCCAAATAAAATACATACGTTTGCTACATAACATATACGTATTAATTTATTTTATAAAAAAAAAAAATCAAAAAGGATATTACTGTTTCAATGTATTTCTTAATTTATATTATATAAATTATATTATAAAAGAGGGTCATCAAAATTGTGCATAATTTGGTTGACGGAGAAGTTAACATGAAAAAAGTGTTGATAAAATTATTAAGCATAGGATACAAAAATAATAACAATCAATAGTCTACATCAAAGATAACTGACATTGGAAATATCAAGCTGTAAAAATTTATTTTAAATAAATTAAATATAATATTTTTAATAGTACTTACGCGTGTTGTATAAAGATATTAAAACATCAGCAAAAATATATTTTGCTGTTTATATGAGAGTACACTAGTTTTCACAATAACATCAATTGAACCAACCACATCTAATAACGTCTTTATAACATTATTCTGAATAAGTCAATTACGAAAGGTATAATATACGAGCCTTTATCTCAACCTTTCATACAGTTTTGGAGCGAACCGTCATAAGCACTCATGCAGCAAGAACATGGAAATAATTTTATAATATAAAGCAGTTGTTGGTCGTCTAAGCTATTTCGCTAATCCTCTTCTAATTTGAAAACACTTTGAACTTCTAAGGTCATGGAAACAAAGTAGCAATCACAATACTGGTATAGTAATTCAAATGCCCAATAAACTGTAATTACCTCTGATAGCTATATAGTCAGTCACCTAGTCTGTGACATCGATAATTTACAAAACAGAATCTACAGCTACATAGCCGCACTATCAAATATAAAAGCTATCTTCTAAGTATTGTAAATAAATCAACAATTTTTTGAATTTAAATTATTAAATAACTATAAAATAAATAGTACTTTGCAATTGGCATGTTTGAGTAAACTCACCACTGCAATTATTCCTTTTTTGCGTCCCTTCGGTGTTTTCATTTTATATCAATATTCAGAAACAAAAGTCCACACTGCAAAATCGTTAACTATATAGCGGTTAATTAAAAATTACGCAGCAAAAAGTTAAAGGTACCTACATGAAAGCAAAGCACAAGTTCATAATCAACTGACGAGCGCAGAAGTTCGCCAACTGGCAGATACGTTTTGCGAAGGCACGCGATACTAAACGAATTGAGTGAATAAGTATCGATTTTAGGTTATAAAGGTCAGCGATACTGTTTAAGCAGCATTCGTCCCCTTTACCGTCAAACTGTTAATGACTGTAAAAAGACACTGACATTGCATTCATCTTCATTTAAAGTTTCATCTTCGCATTCAATTCTATGGTTAGAATTGCATTTAATTATTTTTTAACTTGAGATTCACTATATAAAAGACCATTTCTATCGTAATTCGTTACATCGTAATATCAATCGAATTGTCACTGTAATAAACACGTGAATAATCAATGTTATCCAATACCAAAAATGGTGTTAAAATGTAACTTAAACTGACGATCTGGGGTGGAATGGCGGCGGCAAAATGCCATGGCACGCGGGGAGGTGGCAGGGGGGTGGTGTGGGGAGGGAGATGCCTGCACGCGACCCCGCCTGTACCCTGGCACCGACAGATCATGCCGTAGCCACGCAACCTCCTATGCTATCGTTATGTTTGCGATAAACGTGATCTTTTATTCGTATTGTTTCGTGAAAGCCGCTTAAATAACAAAGACCATTCGACTAGTCGGGGTACTATTTCTTGAAATTGATTTAATAGTCGAATTATACTACAACAAAATCTACAGACAAATAATGGCAAAACAATTAGAATCACTCAAAAATATTACATATCAAAGTATAAAAGCAAACATATTTTAACAATCAAACACGTAAAAATTCAATGCAATAATAAAACAATTGTGCTAATCATCATCTGGTGATTGTGCCACCCAAATTAAATTGTGCCGGCTGGTTGCCCCACATTATATTGTTTATCCGTGGGATCAGACAATAATTTCTCATCGTTGGAGAACTTTGTTTACTAGAAATCTCTTGACAATGGCTGTAGTTTTTTACCGTTCTCGCGCATGTTTACTGCCAAATCGGCCTTGTGTAAATTAAATTATGTTCTTACAGTTTTCTTATCACATATTGAAAACGATTTGTTTTCAATATACAGTAAGAGCGTCCAGAACAATAAAATGTCTTTTTTTCTACTACTTTCGGAGCAATTATTTCCGAAATGGTTCACGTAATCATAAAAATTGCTTAGAAACCTTAGTGTTTTTAAAAGAACTGTCGAAATACGTACCATACGTTAATGTTTGCTGAAAAAAAATTTTTTTTTCAGCTTCTGTTACATGTATGAAGTGTCCCCCCTCCAGAAATATTTATTTTTTGTTATTTACCTACAAAACTAATAAGCCGCTTGTACACGACATCTATAATACAAATTTCATAAATATACGTCTTATTGTTTTAGAATAAAATGCCTGTGACGAACGGACAGAAGGCAGACAGGACATGACGAAACTGACGGGTTTCTTTTTTGCCATTTTGCCTCGGAATCCTAAAAATGAACCGTTATAAGATTACTACCATGTCTGTTTGTGGGTCTGTCAAAGTCCTTTTTTTCGGGGACGCTTGGAGGTATCAAGTTAAAATTAATATTAAGTACTTAGGTCTTGGGTTCCTTGTAAAAAATTAAGGTAGTGCTCTACGTCAAGAATTTGCGTAACTTAAAATGTCTCTATTATATGCATATTAGATGCCTGTATAGGATAATGTAAACAACACTAATGTTAACACATTTGATATTTTACATTTATTCTATTTAGTATAAAAATAAGAATTATAAAATATAAATATCAGAATTGCAACAAGTACTTTCCTACTGAAAATAGCTGTCTAATTTGGTGTCTTTTAATTCCAATTAATAAATAATTAAAAATTGAAAGGCCTTGTCTATATCTATGGCACTTGGGGATTATTTGCAGCTCGTGCGTAACATTTGTCTTTTCTGAGTCAGAAAGCCTGCGAAATGGTTGAAAGTAAATTTAAAGTAATTTATAATTATTATAATTTTATTGATATTTCATTGGAAAATAATAAAGAAAAAAATTCGGACAGATAACTAAAAAATAAAAGAAATAAACAATAAATAATAAAAAGAAACTAGCTTTAAGCAAATTTGGAAGAGTTATGTTCGACTTGCAGCGTAAGATTAGATGAAAAATACGAGAACAATGAATGTCAATTCTGAATCCAGTTTGGTCTATAATAGCAGCGCATGCACAGTATTTCTAAGGTTCCATACACAGAGGGTACCAATGAAATGTAAAAGAAATGTAGAAATGAAAAAGACTGCTGACCTCCATGGTCTGTCAGTTGCAATTGTAAACTTTGTTATTGATTGTATTGCACCACACTTGATATTTATCTTTAATAAGAGTTTAAATGATGGCGTGTTTCCCGATCTGATGTAACAAATTAAAATCATCCCTGTATTTAAAGGCGGTAGTAAATTAAACCTCACCAACTTTAGGCCTATATCCATACTACCGACATTTAGATGATCTTTGAAAAATTGATCTTAAATCAACAGCAGGCCGAGACAAACGGCAAATGGTTTCTATTTCTACAAACGCTAACACTTTAACGTGTCCGACATTTGCCTTCTGAAATTAAAATTTTGGCTTTTCTAGCCCACGTGACATTTCATAAATTAATATTGATATTAATTTATGAGATTCAAAATTGTATTATTTTTAGAGCTAGAAAACCGAAATTCAATTTTAGTAGACGAATATCGGACACGTTAAAGAGTTAACGTTTGTAGAAATAGAAACCATTTGCCGTTTGTCTCGGCCTGCTGTTATCACATTTTTATAGTAACAACTAAATGTAGAGAAAACAGTTTGGTTTCACGCGGGGTCGTTCGACAAGTGATGTTGGTGTTGTACTTGCTCAGTAAATTTTCGAAGCATGAGAGGATTCGCGAAACGTGGAGGGAGATTTTGTGATCTCTCCAAGGCATTTGATTGTGTAAATCACAAAATTCTGATTGATAAGCTATGTCATTATGGGGTTACGGGCCTGGATCTTCTTCTGGAATCGTATTTGAGCAACAGGATTCAGAAGGTTGATATTAATGGGATAAGATCATCAGGATCTGTGATCCGCATGGGGGTACCACAAGGGTCAGCCCGTGGTCTATTTCTGTTTTTATTTTATATTAATGACTTACCCAGTATTGTTGGGAATATTCAAGATAGTACTGTTCTCAGATGACACTTCATTATTATTTAAAGTCAAAAAACAACAAATTACCTATGACAATGTGAATATTGCTATCTCTAATGGAAAAAATGGTTTATTGTGAATAATCTCCTATTCAATAAGAAAACAAAATATGTAAAATTTACACTTCCGAATGTAAAACATGGACGTGGCACCATTTTATTGCATAATGAGAAATTTGAATTTGTTAATGCTACTGTATTTTTGGGAGTTACTAAAATTACTTATTAATTACAATTAAAAAAAAAAGGCATTTCTCAGATATGTAAACCGCTAGATTGGTCTATTTTGACTGTTTTCATAACTTGATGTCATACGGCGGCCTGCTTTGGGATCATGCCGTAGATATTGATAGAATTTTCGTGCTGCAAAAGCGAGCAATTCGGGCTATTTACAGGCTGGGACCTAGACTATCTCTTAGAACTATGTTTAAGAAAATTGGAATCTTTCTCTGGCATCTGAATTTATATATGACAATTTAATACATGTAAAAAAGAATATGGAACTTTTCGAGAAAAATAATAATAGACATAAATTCAATACAAGAAATGAAAATAAACTGTGTTTGCATGTGAGTCCACTACATAAAGGCACAAATTAATTTAGAGAATTTGTGTGCGCAAGTTCAATAAAGTCCCTGAAAATATACAAAATCTATCCTTAAACAAATTTATTATTAAGTAATTGCTTGTCAAAAAAAGGTATTAGACAATTTGTGAATATTTAGAAGACAAATATTCATGGATATAACCAGCTCGACTTCTAGCGGATTTTTTCTATTTATATATGTTTGATTGTATAACATAATGCATTTGAAGTTGAAAAGAGATACCCTGAAGTTTCTTGCTCGTTCTTTTTGAGGGAAACCTGCCTTCCGAAGGAGTGGTAAAGTTGTAAAGCTAAGTGGTAAAATATAAATTCTTGAAGTATTGTGACGTATTTCAAGTGTTGTTTGTGACCTATAAAATAAAGATATATATAAATTAAAAAAGATTTTTTTTCTAAATGGGACTATTAATAATTGTCTGTCTGTCATAGGGCTGAACTTTTGAACCATATTAAATAAATACGTAAAATTTTCACAGTGTGTATTGTTATGGCTGTTAAAACAACAAATAATAAAAATAAAATAAAGTTGAAAATTAAAGGTGGTCCCCATATAACAAACGTATTTTTTTTCGGCGTTTTTGGTCGATCTTAATTTTTAATCTTCTTTTTTATTAAATATTTTTTTTTAATATGTAATGATAAATATTGTACGGTAGGACGGAACTGTTCATGTGCAAGTCCAACTCGTACTCTGCCCATTTTTTTCTCATTTGGGCCGAGAAAAAGTCTAGAAATATTTAAAACTATAATTAAATAAGATTTGTTTGAATATTTATATTACACATATACCTAAAAAGGACATTTTTGAGGATTATCAAGTATTTTTTTCTTTTTAATTTTACCTAATTTTTCTTCTTGATATCCTTATATGTTTTTATGTTTTTTTTATATTATAAATCAAAATAGTAATTAAATTAAATCAATTATACATATTATTGTGGCAGACCGAGTGGACTGGACGGAACGCTTAACGACTCGTGTACCTTGGTTCGCTATTATTCGCTTCAGGAGCGGGAATTTGGCGAATGTTGAATCTCTGATCACTAGGTGTCCATTGAGACGCAGACATTACTTCCGAGATGCTACAGCATGTATACTATGGCTGCTAATGATGTTAAATGCAAACAAGGTGCAGGCTCGATGCCAGATGCCAAACAGACGGAGGGACAGTAGCGTTTACTTTCACGCATTCAAAACTTAAATGAAAATGTTTTTATTTTCATAGAAAAAAAAACAGTCAAAATGTACAATAAGTTCTGATCAGGAAATCAGAATGAAATCGCTAACAATCCGGGCTCTCTATATTGATTCGGCAATGGCATTCATCATGTTTTGTAAATATTGATATAAAGAGAAATAAGAGTGACATCCATCAATTTTATGTGGTATTGAAATTTCCTGCAGTTTAAGTCTTTGTCAATGTTGGAGACATAATGGGAAAATGATCACTTAGGAGCTAAAATGGATAAAAGTCACTAAGATCTAGGATCCGAATGTGAAAATGTACAGAGCTATTTAAAAAAAGCTTGGATGAAATACAAGGAAGAATGATTTCTGGAAGACACTGTTCACTAGGGTGCTTTTTTTTTTTGAACTATTTTTTTTTTCCTACAAGTTTGTCATTTACAATGTTGTTTACGAGGTGAATCCAAAAAAACGCGAATTTTATGGAAAAATTAGGTTTAGGGGCCTGTACTACCCCATAGGTGGAAGTTATGACTTTACTGTAATGGAGACTTTTGTAGAGCATTAAATTCTGAAGAAGACCTGTCTTTGGGCGAGATAATCCCATTAAATGCCTCTGAGTTATAAAATTTAAAAGAAAAAAAATCAAGTCTTACGTGCATTTTAAATGGGAAATCTTTACACGCCTTGGTCTAGTACTTAATATTAATATTAAAAGCTCAAAATTTCAGGGAAGTTTTTTACGGTACTTCCAACAAAATTTCACCATGGGACCGAAAAAAAAAATAGTTAAAAAAAAAAAGCACCCTACTGTTCATGATAGTGTAAGTAAAAAATTGATAAATGCATTACAACCACCATACAAAGTTTCTAGTGTGTCAGAATAAATGGGCCTCATATTAACTGGTTTGACACTAGATGAAATGTCAAGTAGACATGTGTAATCTCATTGTGGCTACTAAAGATATTTATGTAGATATATCTGTATGATTAGAGTATGAATGAGCATTAATTATCACACTCGTCAGCATATGCCTTCTAATGGTTTCAAGCTTGTCATCCTTAGTACAATCAGCATGCTAGGTACCAGGAATAGAAATCAAAATGAACAATTCTCATAACAAATAAAATATGAATGTCGATAAGATTTATGTCAATGGTGTTTGAAAAAAGCAAAAATGTGATTGAATGTAATATGGTGACAGTTGGGAGTTAAAAAATTGTAAGACTTAATTTGAAGCATTACTTTATGAAACTGTAAGCATAACAGATATTGAGAGAAGAGTAAATATGGAAATAAAGTGAATCGGGCCTTGCTTTTACGAATAGTAAAAGTATTTCATGACAAGCGCATTCGACTATCAATAATGAAGTCTTACACTCCACATTTATCTATGGCAGATAAGTTGGGTATGAGAGAAGAAACATGAAAGTCAAATCAATTACAGAGGTAATGCGATTCTTACAGAGTGTATGTGGAGTGTTGTTGTATGATACATATAGGAATAGTGAAGTGAGAAAATGGTGTGGTTTGAAATATGTAGTGACTAGAGAAGAAAAGGCTATGTTGGGGTGGTTTGGCTACATGGAAAAGATGATTAATAGTATCAACGATACTTATGATGACGATGTGACAATCTACAGTATCTGATAAATAAATGTATACAACGAATGCATGTGATGGAATTCTTGTGCAGACCAAATTGGTGCCAAATTTTAAATATTGGAACTGACAAGTTGTCATTAAACATTTAATGAATCTAAGTATACAAGGGAGCTATATAAAGAGTGTATCATATCTATGACCTATTCCTGTCCCTCTGCAAATTAGGTATGACATTATAAATAAGAAATATAAAAAACTCCAAAACCAGTATGGCACTGATTACATTTTTCGACATTTTTTTCGTGATATGCTTTATTTTTTGACTCACACCCAATCTAGGTAAGAAAACTTCGGTCAACTGTCACTTCTATTACTCTATAGGGTCTTGACGTAGCTTTTGCAATATGGGTCGGGAAAAGATTGTGTGCAAGAGCACTTTTCTCTTTGAACATCCATAGTCCAAAAGAGACTGATAATATCACTATTAATGTACGAGTTGATGTAAGTTATGATTCGGCTAACATATAACATCTACTGTAAGTATATTGCTGCTGGTTTATAAAAATGTTTGGCAACAGCTCTATGAATTTTAAGAATTTAGTATTTGTTGAAGTTTTTTAAAAGTATTAAATTGTATTGCTTATTTATTAAACCAAAAATAATAACCCCTTTCCATCTAAAATTCAAATCCATAATGACTGTACAATAAAAATGATCTAGATAGAAATCAGCCAATAACACCTATCATACAGCCTCTATTAGGACATAATAACATTATGTTCATAATGCTATATAAAATAAGTATTAAGTATTGTAGTCAGTTGTACAAGAGAATGACAATAAAAATTGATAGCTTACAATTCATCATTATCTCAAAACAATTCTAATTTTAATTGCACATTTTGCTGTCACATCTAGTCCTCTTGCATATTTCATCAACAAATATAATATCTTCAGTATCAATCAACTAACTTATTGTAAAGACACTTCCAAAAGCACCAAATTTACAATATAACCTGTATATTTCACAATTCCATTATTCTTGGATATTTGAAAGCAATAAATATATGTAGCAAATTATTACTGCAAATGTGTTAAATTTTAATATAGTATAATGACATACAAGTAGGTAACAAGTAAACATTGAGTCTCGCAAAAGTGGTAAAATTGAAGATTAATTGGATTCATTAACATTTCTGTTATCGTAGTGCTACATTTACAGCTATCTATAAATATAACAAACATTAGAGATAAAAAATCAGAACAAAAAATATTTGAGAAAAACCACTCTGGGAGTACAGTACAATGTAGGAAACTATAACACTGTATTGACAATAAATTAAGGAATGTGCAAGTACAGCCCTCCCCTAACCCTCTTCCCCCCTCGTTTCTATTTTACGCCATTGCAACGCTTTCGTGACTAACTTCACACAGAGTTTCGTGTGGTACTATATTAAAAATGTTGACAGAATGCATTTCAATGGTTTTTTTAGTTTTTATTTGTCTGTCTGTGCATTTGTTTGCAATTTCTGTAATAGACTACTAGACAGAATTTAATAAGATTTGGTATGGTAATAATTTATATCCCGAAGTAACTATAGAAAAGTTTCTATTCTGTTTCACTGCAATTTTTTTTTTACATTATGCACATTTTGATCAAAACCGGAATCTAGATTAAGACCAGAATCAGAGTGCGGCTCAGGATTGGAATCGAAAGCAAGAATAAAATCAGGATCATGGTTAACAACATTATCGATTGACATAAAAGATGAGAAATTAATTTGATTGATTCCAAACACATGGAGCTGTGGGTGAAACTAGTATTCAATAAATGAGTAGAAATGGAAATATTCCCAAATTTAGTGAAAGGCAGTAAACTTATCCCCCTTATTAGGTCAGGTATCGAACGGATAACCCCACAAATTGTGAACCAAATTCTATATTATCAATCAAACAAATAATACTTGTTCAAATGCTGTTATATTTCACATTAAATAATTTATTACACAAAAATCAGTTCAGATTAGCAATGCATAAAATTCATATTGCCTAACTTTCAACAAGTTAATGTTTGAGAGGTTAGCGATACGGTGCTTAATTTTTTAATCAAACCATATTTTTTGGGCAACACCTTGGATTCAAATCCACAGTGGAGACCAACTGTTAGGAGTGGCAGATTGACTAAGCTCAGTCATATTCGCAGTTAAACAAATTGAAAAACAAGCCGATGAACTAATGGCAAGACTTGTATACTTTGGTTACTTTCATGGAGTGTTATTTAGGGGAAAGGCTGCAAATGTTAAAACAGTATTCATATTACAGAAAGCAAATAAATTTATAAGATATCTTCAGAAAATGTAGTATTCTAATAGTAGGTTGTCAATGCATTTACGAAAATATAATACATATTCATAAAAATATTAATGATTTTCTGAAGAATAGTGATTGTCCCATAGTAAATACTAAAAATAAATATAAAACCTTGTTCCAATGTTTAGACTGTTGAGGGTTGGTTGAGTTCTTACATGGGTAACAGTATACAACTTTATAAAAAAAATTTGAAAGAAATATTAAACTTAAATAATAAATAGATTACAGAAATGTATTGAAGGCCACCTCATGAAGAATGCTTATTATTTCATTAATGAATATGCAGATGACTTTGTACAGAAGAAAAAAAGTCTTGAGGACAACCTTTACTTGTAATTTACGAACCAGTGCATAATAATGATAATATTGAATATAATAAATGCGAAAGGTCAAAAAGCAGGGTAATATCTTATTTTAAACAAAAATAATTATTTTGATTGAAATTTTATGTAAAAAAAAAATCCATTTTAACCTTTTAGGGCCTTTTCCAACATCTTTCAAACTGATTACTAACAAGAAGTCACTTTTAAATGGAATTTTAACTTAGGAATTAAACTATCCAAGGCAGTTATGATTAAAAGTGTATTTAAAAGGAGGTTCACAAAAATAGCTCATAGTTGTAGAACCATAAAGATAAAGAATTGAACATCATATTTTAATCCTATGTGATGTGTTTTTGGTAAATAATCAAATTATATTTATAATATAAAAAAAAATTGTCAATCAATATTTTAGAAAATAGATTGGTTAATATTTGAACATATATAATCAACTTATTCATATTCACAATTAAATATTTAGTCATTGTGATCAATGTGACACAGATTCCATTACATAGAGAGCTGATAAAGATAATCATTCTTGTACAAAAAAAATTGAAGCAACTGACTTGATTATTGATTGGGGTACACTTCCCCTATGCATTTTTGCACAAATGCCTACGTAATGTGATGGAATTTTGATAGAAGGCAGTGTAAGCTGTCTTTAGTCAAAATGCTACAAGCTGAAGCCGTCTTAGGTATATAACGCTGTGCACTTCCATATGATGTCTGTGTGTCATAACATTACTCATCCATTCTTACAGGAAAAAAAGGATCCTAAAATTACCATAGATATGTGCCACTAAGTATAATAGAGTCAGCAGGTTTCTCAAATCTTTCTTTGAATGAAATTATGTATCTTACCCATTCCTCAGGAAGATCCTACAATAGCAATTAATATTTAACAGGAGTCGAATAACTATCACATCTTCTGGAGAGAATATCGGTTTATTGCAATGAAATAATAAAATGATATTATTTTTAAATAATCAAGAAAATAATCAAGCAATAAATATTTAAAATTGCAAATAATCAAGTAGTAAATATTATAAGAGGGTATTTGTAATAATAACTTACAATATCAGGGTTTTGTAATTTTGAATAAAAAAAATATTTTTCAAAAAAGTAAAAACTGCCAACAAAAACCTATTTTCAATAATTTAAACATAATTAAATTTATACAGACTTCAAAAACTGCTAGTTAGTTGTTTATGAAATCGGTTCTAGCTAAATGTTAAGCAGACACAGCTGTGTTTCCTTAGAAGAAAATCTCCTTTTTGTCTCAATATTCAAAGTTTCACATTCATATAGGTTAGTTGTTCATTTGCTTTGCTTTAGTTGGAGCCAATTTAAAAAACAACTAATTAGCTGTTTTTGAAAACTGTTTAAAAAATTATTTAAATAGGCTTTTGAAGGCTCTCAAATCTCATTTCACATTTTTTAGTTTGTGAGTAATTATACCTAATTCATTTAGTTGCTGTTTGTTCATGTGGATTAAGCCATAGCTAATAGAATTGGTCAAACATTTCCATTACTTTTGCAGAGTAAGTGAGAAGAGCTCTGTATGAAAAGAAGTTCTGATCCTGAATTTACTGTCTGCTGGTAATCATTCCAGGGTCTTTACATTCTTAGTTGGAAGGTAACTAGCAAATTATTTTAAGACAAACAATATAAATTATTTTTTATAATATAAAAGTTTTATATCACATTTCCATTCGTTTCTATGTTAAATTAATTCATCCTATTTCAACAATTATTGTTAAATAGTTCCAATGTGTACCTGTTAAGATTGTCAGGTTGGATTAAATACACAAATGAAAAATATGTAGGTAGATTAATAATTAATTTATGTATTTCTGCTTTTACTAGGTTTTACTAACAGCCAAAGAAGAATAGTTTCTGACAACAAATCGAAGTATTATCCCCTAACTCCTAACTGTTAAAGAGTTCTGTCGTTTACATTATCAGCTTAGCAGCACGAGATTATAACTACCAGACACAAATACTTAAATAACTAAAAAAAAGGCTCAAACATAGTGTATTTATTAATTTCATAAGCACATATAGTTACGTGCTTATAATATTTAAGAGTATACCTCGATATACCTGGAATCCCATAATCAGATCCTGACTTGGTGACTATAGGACCATCTCGGGAGCATCCCTCTTCACAAACAAAAAAACGGACCATAATTGAGGAAATTGTTGCTGCACATACAAAAAGAAATACAGACAAACTTAGAAACTCTTCCTTCTTTGACATCAGTTAAAATACATGTTAATTGCTATTTTGTAAGAAATAGCTAGGAAAGTATATTTGAATGTTTAGTTCATTGTTTCTTTTGTTTAATCTTTGTTTTATTTTTTTTATTAAATCTAGTCTGTTTGCATATTTTGTTAACAAATATGTTTTTAATCAACCGTCCTATCGTTTGAAAATAAATTTAAATAAGGGAATCATACTATTAATATAATAAAACTCTTAAAGTAAAATATAAAATTATTTATTTGTAGTCAAACAATTATAATCCAATGACTACCAATATATATTTGGAACAGTAATAAAGTTTAATAAGTTCCTACCAATACTTATAAGATAATAAAAAATTAATAATGATTTATTCAAAATATAATATACATATACACCAGTGATGTAAGATATAAAACCCACATAATACTAGAGAAAACAGACAAAAACCACAACTTATGTATTTTTCAACAAATGTACACCTACTTAAAACAATTTGTTTTAATTTAGTAATGCAACTCTTTCAACGATTCAGACAAAAGAATAAAAGGTACATATTTAAACTTACCATATTATTGTAGTTGAAGGCAGCTGCCGAAGGTGACAGAATATTGTAGTCACCATTCATTTTCTCCTCCATGGCTAAATTTGCCAATATTATCTACGCAAAGTTCGCACGCTTAGAACCATGTTTACAATTCGCATAACATTAAATTAAAATTCGTCCCTAAAACCGAGTTGGAAAACTGGAATTTCCTTGAACTTAAGCATTATTATTAGTAGATCGAGACAATACATTAGTAGTTTCAGTTTATATAGAATTTGATATATTGACTAAACGATAATCGCGTAACAATTATAGTCCAAAAAATTTAAAAATCAAATCCTTAGAATATAGCTAACGCCACGATCTTTAATATTGACAGTTAAAACAATTTTTTGACATAAAGACTTAAGAATAAAACGCCATTTTGACTTGTTCAAAAACATAGTTTCGAATTTGTAGTCGTTCAGAAATAAAATTGCATTTATTACTTTATAAATTATAACGGTGATAAAAATTCGAATGAAATAAATTAGATTAATTTAAATGCTACATTTAAAAGTTTACAGGCGTTACCCCACTAGATGCGGTTACATATTTCCATACCTGAGACCAATAAAATGTGTAAAAGAGGAATCGATATCGATATTTTTGGTTTTTATTAGAGCATCGATGCATGTATCTGAATAAACCGCATTAAGGCATAAATGTACCTATAAGAAAATATACCATTAAAACATAATATTCGCACATATATTCATGTTCTCAAATCCAAAAAAAAAAATTGTTACTTAGAGCATTTAGGACTACAGTAATCATGACATACCCCTCTACCAGATTACAACATCAGTGAACCAGTATGTTGTATAAAATAAATTTAAATGATTATTTTCCTTATGCAAATCAAAACTTTCGAAGGGACGAAACGGAAAGTTTAATGGAACTTATATGTCTGCAGAGTTCTTTTCTGGATTTACATACAGAATACATCATTTTTTCCGATTGTGGAATTGTCATTAAAAACATTTTCTATTTCGTATTCGGAAATCCACATTGGTTTTTATGTCCACATGGACTTACGATAAAAACGGATACAAACCTACAGGTGAGATGCAGATAGGATCCATACAAATACAAATAACATTACAATCCCATTAAGTTCAATAAAGAAACCTCGCTATGATGGACTTACATATAGATTCCAAATTTAACTCTATCTGGAATTTTTTTCTTCCAGATAGTTTACATGTAAGCTATTACAGATTCTATTGTTTTGTATGGGACTGTATTGGATATTTTCAACAGGGATAGGCAGTTTTGAAGAAAGAAGAAAGAGCAAGAAATTTGAGTATAGCTGAACTAACTTCAGATAAAAACAACAATTGTTCATATGGACATGTCCAAACAGCACATATTAACTAAAAAATATCGCCACGTTGATGTATAGCGCCACTGGTAGTGAAGTATATTCCATAGGATATGAAAATGAAAAAAATAGTCTTTGGCCTTTGACAATTGTCTTGGATTGCCTTGGAAACTGTGTGTACTATAAATTATCTTTGGAAAATGTGTGCTGTGTGGATGTCGTTAGACACATTTAGATCTTGTTTTTGTTTAGGTTCAGGTAGAGTTTTTAATGTACGATATTCATGGAAGCAATTGTTGCTCATGACGCATTATCTAACATTGCATACATCACACTTGATTATCGTCTTACGTTCTTTGCCATATTTAAGAAATCACATCACGCACCGCGAACGACTGTCACGAATAGGCAAATGCTGTTGAGTCTTGTCTAGTCGTAATTGTGGCTGTAATGTCAGACTGCGAATCGGCACGGGAGGCAAGTGCCGCCTTGTCAGCAATTTTGCAATGTGATATTGAGCTTCTCTATGTGTCATATACTTCGTTTCAATTGTTTTGATTTGACTGTCGTCGAACAAACATAAACGTTGTGCACAGATGCGTTCAACAATCTTTTGAACCTCTTTCTGTACCATTTTATATTTTTATTTCTTTCCATTGGGTACATGGAGCGCTTTTGATCTTTTAGATCAATGCCCCCTTATAGTCGTCTAGCACACATACGGGTTTCTCGCATTCCTGGCCACCCTTTTATCCCATGTAAGAGCCGTTATCGTGGAAATTGCTAATCATAGATACGATTTTAGCATCCTTCCATGCCAACACCATTACATCACCGGAGTGGCGGGCGATGATTTTTCCCCTTTTACACTTTTTCTTCATCTTTTTTATATCTTCTGGTATATTTTTACGAGTCAGGCGCCCAAACTGTCGAAGCCTCGGCATTTAAGATATCGTGTCAACGGTGGACTATTATAAAATTTGTCCATCGTGACACAGTATCCTTTATTTTAAGGTCTTCAAGTAAATTTCAAACTATTTGCGTAGTTTTCCCAGCTAGGGCTTTTGCCATACTGTTAAGGTTAAAAGCAGTGCCAGAAACAGCGGGACGTTTAGACGTTAGTTTTGAATCCGATGTATGCTTTTTGTTTAAATTTTATTCATGCCCTTTTCCTCAACTATTGACCCTGCCCCTCCCAGCCCCAGCTCTTTCGTCACAGTCGTCGTAGAAGTAGTCGACTACATTTTCATTGTCATTGTCGTTAACGCTCTCCTTCATAACACCCAAAGTCATTATTGTCGTTAACTCTTTTTTTGCTCTTTGCCTCCTTTTTTGTCGTCACGTCCAGTGTGAATGACGAATTTGTACAAGTACTCTGTCTGGGATTCACATAATTCAAATGATTTGGTTCCCCAGTAAGCGGCTATTGTTTTTATGCAGTGTGAAAAGCCAAGATGACCTTTAAACAGGTTAAGGGACTCATATATACTTGTCCATCTATCTAATACACATAATTTCTGGAATTTTCGTTTCAAATGAGAAATTATAGGATGCAATTTATACAGTCTATAAGATAAGGAACCAACACTTTTCGTTTGACTATCGGCAGACAGCTGCTTACTGTCAGCATGCAGTTGTTTACTGCCAGTAAGTAGCTGTTTGCTTTGGTGGCAAAGATTTTTTTCATTGTTAAAAAAGTGTAGGCATTTAGTCAGAAGGATATACCTGTCATAGGACATGAGTTTACGGAAATGGACCAATTCAAGGTCTTCCAAAACTCTTCTAAAGTGCTAAACGAACGTATGCCCATATAAGGAAATATTACAAACAAACGCTAAAGCTCATCTACAGTGGTATCTTTCTATCTGTACATGCGCGATGTCGTTGTAAACATACCTGCAGCTTTTGCCTTATCAATCACTTAATGAGCGTAACGATTAGCTTCGTTGACAATTACCTTTATTTAATGTTCATCAAATATTTTGATGAGGGCATCATAAGGGGAATCATAATACTTCACCCCACTAACGGGGTGACAAGAAACTCTTCTCTAACCGCATTGAACGTGATGAAGTTTCGTCGCCATTTGAAATTAACGTCACTCAAGAACTTCTCTTACTCTGCATCCATATACGGTTTCCATAAGCCTTATCGACGTAGATATGTCTGACGGTAAATCTTCATCATAATGTAAATTCAGCTGAACCTCCATTTGGGCGGAAATGACATGGTATTCGGCGTCACCTTCGTCCGAATATTCCGCATCACTTCCGCTTTCAAGATCCAAAAGCGCTTGTGTTGGTGATAAAGCACGGACAGTTCTAGAAGAACTCGCCATGAGTTTACCAGCATAAACGTGAACATCAGCGAAAATTACCACTAGATGAGTACTCGCCGGTTGATTCGCAGAAACCGTAACTGGCGCAGCTAGATTTGATAATACCTTTGAAGTAGTGTCATGGTGAGTATCTTCTGTTGAGACTATTTCGATAACATGTACAATATGTGAAGTTTCTCTGAGTTCCCCGAGTTTGTCGACCTCCAGCTCTATCAGCAACTCCCCCGTGTCCGACGCATTTTTCCACATCCGTCGACACCACCCCTCGAAATGGACCTGTGCCTGATTCCTCGGCTGATAGAAAGCCTGATTCCTCGGCTGATCAGGCACAGGTCCATTTCGAGGGGTGGTGTCGACGGATGTGGAAAAATGCGAAAAATTTGAAAAAAAAAATACAATATAAACATTTTCCCTCTCTAACGTATTTCCATAGTTTATAATATTATCCAAGTAATTCCAAAATTCAATTCAAGTTATTCAACAATTCAAATAAAATCGTAAAACAATATATTTTTCAATTTGTAGCCTGACCGTACCGTAGCTGGACGATTGAAATACTTCTCCTGCGTCTCGGGACCTTTTTACGTAAAAGTAGAAATCAATTGCGATTCCGGATTGATCGATTCGATTTGGGAGTCGAAATTGTTGGATATAAAAAAATGTTATCCTTATTTTGAGCGACTTTAAAGCGTTAGATTAAATTAAAAATTTGCACACTTATTGAGGACCAATGACTGTACAATAATATGGTACAATTGAAATGACCTGATAATGGAGCCAGAAGGTAAGCACAGGAACTCTATAACGGAATAACATATCCTAGTCGTGTTTAAGCTTGTTAGAGTTGTCTTGAAAGGTACTCTCACTGTGAGTGACTTTCGGAGTTGGATGATGGAGCCAGAAGGTAAGCATTAGCACTCCATGATAGAACAACGTAACCTAGTCTTTAATGTTCTTAATAAAAAAAATGTAAGTGCACTTTGGCCATAATTGGCTTTCAGGGTCTGATGATGGAGTCCGACGGTTGGCACCTGAATTAACATATCATAATGGATCAATATATCCTAAGTGTGTTTGGGCTTCTTGAAATTGTCCTATAATGTATTTTGACCACGATTGACTTTCAGGGTCTGATGATGGAGCTTCCAAACTTCCAGCTCCGTTATCAGACCTTGAAAGCCAATCATGGTCAAAATGTATTCCACGATAATATCAACAAGTCCAAACAGGGCTAGGCTGCGTTGTTTCATTATGAATACAAGCGTCTACCTTCTGTTCTCTCTAATTCTATTCTCGTCCAACTGCATTTATGCCACCTTCTACTATATATTTTGACGTAATTTATTAATAAATATTTATTATAAATTTACGACTCATTTTGCGATAATTGTTTTTTCGAGTCATGGGTTGCAATTCTATATTCTGAGATATATTTACAACATTATTACAAAATAAAACCTGAAAATTTTAGCGAAACTACTTAAATCATATCACTTATCTCATATCACATTTACACACATCACATATTTTTTACTGAAAATTAAGCAGAAAACACTTAAAATAATGTAGTTATTTTGTTTGTTTTAAGTTAAGGTTAAATTATAAGGGTTTTCAGCAATTCTCACAGAACCCTAAAAATATATAAAATATTTTTAATTATCATTCATTTATCACCAACCCCAAAAAATGTATCGAATAATCTTTTTTGGCTTGTAAAATTTTCTCCATTTCATTTTTTTTTTGTAATTGATTAAACTATATGCGTTTTTGGTAACTCTCACGAAACCCTAAAGAAGAATCAACCCATTGATATTTTTTATTGGAGATAATTTTCATTTGTGGCTTCACCTTAATATAGAATGGATCCCTATATATTGTATATCGACTGTTGATGCTATGTTTATCATTACCTTGATCTCAGTTCTTGTCTTCATTTTCAACTTGATCTAGATCTTAATTCCAGTTCCGCTCCCAATTTCTTCATCATCAAATCGAACCTTTGATTGCAATTAAATCCCATTTTTAAGTTATCCTATAATGTCATGCAGGAATCCTAAATATGTACAATTATTATAATTTATATGAAAAGGCACGAAAATATTCTGCGGTGTTTGATGATTGATAATCATAAAACAATATTTTTTTTGAATATTATTTGATCATATTGTTAAATAAATATAAAATTTTTGGACGACTGGCTATGCAGTACTCTCAGCTGTTATTTTTTCCAAATAGTTTTTCGTAACATAAAAGGGTTGACCTATTTGTGAAGCCACTCCTTTTTGAAAAATCAACCAATTGCAATAATCACTTACATGTGTGTATTTGTGTTTAATAACACAAAACGAAAAGGTCTAAAAAGCAAATAATATTTTGCTGTATTATTCTTATACGATAATTTTAGAATAAATTGTGCTGTTATATGCAAAAATTAAAAATAGCTTTCTGTGAAACTGGATTTGTCTGATCGCCAATTAACATTTGGTACAAAATTTAATATTTATCAGTAATACAGCCAAACAGCGCCATCTCTCGACACCTTAGCTTTTTGTAATAGTTTTGAATCACCTAACCGGCGTCGGTTACTATCGGCGGTCTTATTATCTAAAAGAAATCGATTTCTGATTTCGCATGATTTTAAAATTATTTTAGTAATTCCTAAGTTGATATTTCGAAACGCTAATTGTCTTTCTACTAACAGAGTTGCCTCTACAATGAAATCAGTAAATTATCAAAATGAAATTTAATCGCATTTAAATTCAAAAACCGTTAAGGATCGTGATTTCGCAATTATATATAAAAAAATTACACTCTCAAACCGAAAATTGGTCTGTTGCGATTCTTAAGCGATTTACAATCGATTTTCCGTCATACGTATTTCGTAAAAAAGCAAATAATTATTTTTATGTAAGTCGTTAGATTAAATAACATCTTTGCATATTTATCGAGGGCCTATGACATTGCAATAATATGGTATAATTGGACTGATCTAACGATGGAGCCAGAAGGTAAGCACAGGAATTCCATAGCGGGATAACATATCCTAGTCCTGTTTGAGCTTGTCAGAGTTGTCTTGAGATTCAATCTCACCATGAGTGATTTTTAGGGTCTGATGATGGAGCCGGAAGGTAAACACTAGCACTCCATAATAGAACAACGTAGCCTGGCCTTATTTAGGCTTAATGTAATTTTTTTTAAGTGCACTTTGGCCATAATTGGTTCACAGGGTCTGATGATGGAGCCCGACAGTTGGCACTGGAATTAACATATCATAACGGACCAATATATCCTAACTGTATTTGGGCTTGTTGGAATTGTCCTACAATGTATTTTGAGAACGATTGACTTTCAGGGTTTGATAATGGAGCTTCCAAACACCCAGCTCCGTTATCAAACCCTGAAAGCCAATCATGGTCAAAATGTATTCTACGATAATATCAACAAGTCCAAACAGGGCTAGGCTGCGTTGTTTCATTATGGAATACTAGCGTCTACCTTCGGCTCCATTATCAGACCCTGGAAACCAATCACTGTTAAAGTGCATTCCAAGACAATTCCAACAACCGAGAACACCGCTCGGATACGTTGTCCTATTATAAAGTACTAGTGCCTACCTTCCATACTTGTAACAGAAGCCGAAAAAAATTATTGAATTGAAACTTTTTTATCAACGTATGAGAGAAATTTTATAGCAATGTAAAAAAAAATCGTCACGTTTTTCTGTTGCGCGCCATATTTATTTCTGAGTCACGTTTTTCTGTTACGCGCCTTGTTTAATTCTAAAACTCAGCAGTGACGTGAAAATAATATTTCAATAATAATGTGATAGTAAAAATAAATAAAAGGATTTATTCTAAATCCAGTGGATTTGTAACAAAAGTAAGTAATTACATAATTTTTTCTAATACATCCAACACATGGGCGTGATTATGGTATTTATTTTTTTTAGGTTATTACAGGTTAACCACAGTTTTTGATTGTAAGTATTGGTAAATGTATATAATTTCATTAGAACTAGCAATTATTAAGTAATACGACTGTTAATCTAGTAAACATCAATTAATTGTAATAATAAAAAATAAATCTATCATAATTTTATTAATGAAATACTATAATAATCCTAATAGTAACAGTAAGAAGAAATAATTATATTATTTGTATGCAGGTCTAGGATAATAAAATAGCATTGATTTAATACAAAATGATTTTTGTTTTTGTTTAAACTTAATCTTATTTAGCATTATATAACCAATTTCTGTAAAGTCGTAAATAGTGGATCATTTTTCGAAAAATGATGTCATAAAGAAGTTTCACTTCTTATGTGTGTACACTATTACAAACACACACATTTTTTTCAGCAAACTTTTCAACAGTTCTTTCAGAAACACCTAGGTTTCTACGCATTTTTTAAAAATTTATAATCTCTCTGAAAGTAGTCAAAATTGTGTATCCCTATTTTTTAAACCATAAGTTCAAAAATGTGCCAAAATTACAAAGATATCGCTTAATACAGACTTTTAACAAAAATTATTTTGTAGATCATCAGATATACGGTTTTAAGTTATTTCCATTTTTAAGTTGTTACTTTTACTGGTGCACCTTAATTTACACTAATTTCAGAGTAATAATCCACATACCTATTTGTTTCTTTAGTTATAGGCTACTAAAGTGCTTATACCTATTCTGTGCAAGAAACATGGAAAAAAGTGTAACAAGATACAATAGTTTTTTTCATCCATAGTGCATTTTTTTGTAGCAACGTCCTCTGAACCCTACAGTGAGCACGGTTAGACATGTTCTTGGCCAATTTTTTTAATTTTGCTTTAAACAACAGCAGATAACATAATGACAAACTGAAAAAGAAACTAAAATGTCGCAATATCAAACCTTATTCAATATATAGTCCATAAAATGTTTGCTAACTTACTGAGCCAGTTTTTCTTTTCCTTCTGTGTTATAATAGTGCGATGTTAATCATGTTTAGTATATTCTTGGATTCCAGCCTAGGACTATTTGTATTTCATATAATTCACACAATAATAAGACTGTAATCTATATGTGTACCCATCAATAAATAAATAAATAATTTTGTAGGTAAGCCAATGTTTAGACAAGAATATATTCTTCTCTATGGGCAGGACATCTGTCAGGTCGCTAGTCTACTTTAACAATAGGTTTCCGCACTTTAATGTATGGGTTGTTAATTTCCAGAAATCCACAATTAGATGATTTCCTGCAATATACATTAACTTGCTGCATGCAACCCACTGCTGATATATCAACACTTGCTTAGGTATTCAATATCTGTTGATCCTCTCTAATCAACATTCAATTTATTTGATAGGGATTCGTAGTAAAAAAAGATTTAAGGGTCAGTGGTGTGTTACATGCTGCATGTTGCAGGCAAGCGTCTATCCAATATATGTATAACAGAAACATTAAGTCAATATTCATGCAATTTTTCAATGATGCATTATAACAGGTTGTTCACATTTACATTTTCATTTTGTGTTTAAACCTGTAATGATTAGCCAAATACTTTTGTGTACCTACGTTTATTAACAAATACAAAAACTGTTTTTGTATGCTTTTTCTTTCTGCATAATAGAACAATTAGAATATTTGTCAAATCGTCCATAACGTTCTAAAGTAGCCATAGCATAAAAGAATGAGTATTGCTAAATGATTTGCATCCCAAAGCATATTTATATATAAAAGTGAAAAAATATTTGCCTATTCATTGTGAACTCTTTATTTCAGAAATAATTGTTAATATCAAGATCTTGTCTAATACAAAATCTTAAATGAGTATATTGCAGTTTCTTTGAAACTTTAATTAAAAGTATATCAGTCTGCCTCCGAATTCTGCATGTGTATATTGTCGAAATAAGTACAATAGGAAAAGGAAATAATTCTAAAGGCTTACGACGCGTTTTTCACGTCCTGGGGAGCGATTCTCGGGCCATGTGGAAATTGTCACATGAGACATTTTTTAAAGAGATGTATAATAGATTACAAATTTAATGGAATAAATTTAATAAATGAAATTGAATTAGTGTAGTTATTTAACATTTTTCCTTTAATACGAAATGATAATGCCAAACGAAAACTCTAATTCAGTATTCTCAATTTCCAAGCTGTGGCAATTGTCAAGCCGCGTTTATGTGGCATGGAACAGGTACACCCTAACCCTAGCATATGACATCAATTGTCACATTTTAAATTTAGAAGATCAATATAATGAGTGACACATTATTTTAATGAAATCATGACTAACAGTTGTCCCACTACTGTCCTCTAACGGTCTTTTTATTTCACATTGGAAGGCTTTAAAAGTCCACGTTTTTCGTTTTAAATATTATAAATATATTCTCATATCTACATAAAATTCATGATCTCTAAATAGAAACTATTTTATATATCCACAGGTGAGTGAGACATATTTTATCCATTACTCAACATGTTCCATCATGTATACGGAATATTATGGAAATTTCACATTTAAAAATTGTTTCATGTCACAATTTCCACATGGTTTGAGAATCGCCCCCCTGGGATCACACATGCGGCAGAGAACAATTTGATTTTTATATTACTTTGCGAGTGCCCATAGTGTCTCAATAAACAGCTTAAGAATGTGGTGTCAAGTTTATCATCTATAGGTCTCTCATTAAAAATACACTGATAGAGAATCCAAACAAAAAAAATCTTTTGAAACCATTTGTAGTCACCCAAATAGATATCTATTTGGTACTGTTTTATAAAACTGTCTTTTTCATGACATCCACCAACTGTTTCTGCATTTTCATCAGTATCAAATAATTAAAACTTGGCTCTTACTTAATGTACCACAATTTTGGTCACTTACGTTTTAGGGCCATTCTAATGAGTGTTGTAATTAGGGAATAATTACCATGCTATTGATATCATTATCGTATAAGCATGGTTAGCACAAGCTAAGTTATGATTGAAAGGAGTTGTGAATGAAGCTGAAAGCAATATTAGGAATGAAAAATAAGAATTTTGAATAGAGAGTGCATTTGGGATTTCGTGTTCTTGTGGATTTGCTGATATGTAGAGTAAATGCAAAATATAAAGTAAATGAGGTGTTGTGACAACCACACTTCCCATTACTGGCTGTTGGCTCTTAATTGTGATGAACAAAATTTTTACCCAACTGCAACGAAACACAAATGATAGGTTATGTGTTTGACCTGTATAAGTATTTTTGTTCTATTTAGATTTGGAAGCTGTTAGGTTGAGATGTTAGGGAAATGGAAAGCATTTCAATCTTTGACTTCAACTTAGAATTGAAATAGTAATAACGAAATTATAATTTATAATATCATATTTGAAATAAACCCTTTAATTATTATTATAAGAAAGTACAATACAAAATTAAGTTGTGAGCAGCTTACTTCTAAGTTTAGAGATGAAACATCAATGAGCTATGTCACTAAACATTTTGAGTTTGAACACAAACTTTGACCAATTGTACATATAGAAGGCTTATTGGCCAAGCATACACTTCCATAAACATTTTACATGTCGGAAGAATGTGGGACTATAGGCCCCATTCGCTGTTCTATAATTTTCACAGACATTTTAAAAACTTCTTCGGCAATGTCTTTGTCTTTTGCCAATGCAGACTCTTCACAATAAAAACAGTTATTAAAATAAAGTCCCGTAACTTCCTCCAGTTCAGGAGCTACAGCTACATAAACAGTTGTGGCTGCAGCTTGTTGCTGAAATCATAATTAAAATATATATTAGGTTGGGGAAAAAGTTTTGTACTATTTTATAAGTAAAAAGTTGAAGTAAAATTTCTTTAATTATTCTGCTTGTATCAGGATAGTTTTGCTACCATTAAATAGATGAAATTTAAAAAAAAAGGAACATAAAAAGTTAAAACAGTGTCCTACCGTTTTTTAATTGTTTTTTCTGTCCACCAAAAGGAATAAATCTAACATAGAAATTCAATACATTAATTGAAATTTTATTACAAAAAGGAAAAATGTGACATAAGCCGCGAAAATATTTTGGGAAGTATATTGATCTAATGCAGTCAGTAAGAGTTGCACAAAACTGGTTCAAACTTTTTCAATTGAGTAATTTTGATGTCAAAGATGTACTTCACTCTGGTGGACCTGTTATGGATAAAATCGATGCCATTATGGATAAAGTAGAGCATATTATTTCTTACTACATAGCTAGAAATTTGTGGATTGACTACAAAACAGTTTTAACTCGTTTGAAAAAAGCTGGATACACAAAAAAAGCTCAATACTTGGGTTCCACATGGGCTCACTGAAAGAAATGTAATGCATTGTGTACTCATATGTGATTCTCTATCGAAACTTAATAAAACCGAACCGTTTTTGAAAAGATTGATCACTGGTGATAAAAAATGAGTTTCCTAAGACAAGAATTTTCGAAAAAGATCAAGGTCAAAAGACAAGCAAGCTCCGCAGACTATAACGAAACCTGGATTAACATGCAATAAGTTGATATTATCACCACGATGGGATGGGAAGGGCATTATTCATTATGTGTTTCTACCACCGGGCAAAATTATCAATTCAAATCTCTATTGCCAACAACTGATAAGACTCAAGCAAAAAGTAGAGCAAAAGCGGCTGGAATTGATCAACAGAAAGGGTGTGATTTTTCACCATAATGCCAGGACACATATCTTTAGCCATTCAGCAAATATTGACAGATTTTAGTTAGGAAGCATTAATGCATCCACCATATAGCCCTGACCTTTCACACTCAGATTTTTCCGGTTCGGTCTCTTCAGAATTCTTAGGTAGTGTTACGTTAATATCAAGAGAGGACTGTCAAAACTACTTGTCACAGTTTTTTGATCAAAAGTCCCAAAATTTCTACAGCAAAGGGATTATGTAACTACAAAATGTCAACAAGTTCTTGAACAAATGGCATATATAAATAATATAATTAATTGTAAATAAAATATGAAGAAATATTATCTTGAATTTATATATATACAAAATAGGAAAATTATTTCGGTTTTTCTTTGATTAGAAAAGACTGTATAAAATCGCATCATTTTAAAACATTTGAAATAATAAAACCAGATAATTGAATATCACTCACCAAAGATTTTGTAAATGGCCTGACAAAGAAAAATGCAAGTTGAAAAAGCCACCATGATTTGCATAAATTACTATATACCATATTCCCAGGATGTAATGAATTTACATATATCTTTTTAGTTTTCCACTTTTCAGATAGCACCTAGAAAAGGTAAGAGACTTATTTTAAGTTATCTAATAATTACATTGCATTAAATTTTAATAGAGTAGATGCCACTATTAGCAGTTGTTGTTAACTATGAACAAGTAACACATTAAAATTAATTTCCATGAATAGATAAAAGAAAAGTGTTTTAAGGTCCTTACCTAAGGCATAGCTTTGACATACTCAAATAAAAATCTGTAATTTTTTTTATGTAAGTATCTATTTCATGATGAGTTTAATTATCAAATATTATTTAAACAATTAAAAATTAAGTTAAAATCATTACATTTTGCCACAGCTTATTTAACTTTTAGAAGGTTTAAACATGTTAAATAGGAATCCTATTAGATGTTTACATAAATAATGTAAATTTATATCCTCAAGATTAATGTACATTTACAATTTTTTTAAGTATTGATACTAATTTAGATGCAAGGTGTGATACCTTGCATTTACAGCAGCATGAAAAGTTGCCAGAAAGCGAAAACAAATGGATCTTGTAAATGGAACAAGACTGAAGACACAAATATCTAAATGTATCTACTTTTTCTCCCTAGCATAAAAAAAATTAAACATCAGCCCAAAAGCTGTTCAGCTATTTATTTCAATTTAATAATCATCTTTAATGAAATACCGAAATTCTAAGAAAAAAAGAATGTTACCAATTTGGTAAATGTTGCCTATTCCTTTAGTGTTGTTAAAATTAAGATTGTAAATATAAATCGTGTTAAAAAAGTTTAAGTGGTGTTCATCATTAACGACTTGGGAACTCTTTTTATGAGCTGAAGCAAATGTAAACATGGGTAAAAAAATTGTAGAAAAATAAGCAATTTTAATGTAAATTTGAAATGATTAAGAACAAATGAACTAATAATACCTCACAGATTTATATTTTTATAAAGTTATGAAGGATTACCTTTGCACTTAGAACATTAAATAATTTAGAATTATTGTATGCCATCATGGATGAATAAGAATCTTCCTTCATGGATATATTTTCATCTACAAAGACATTTTTAAGACTAGCAAACCTGAAATATAAATTAAATATTAATAAAAAAAACATACAAAAAAAATGTGTAATATGCAACTTTTTTTTTAAAGTCTCAGACCTGTGTGACTCCGATGAAACAAATATTACTCTTGAACCTTTTTTTAAGAGGGGCTCTAATAATAGAGCTAAATATAAATGACTCAAATGGTTTATTTGGAATGTACTCTCTAAGCCATCTTTGGTTTCAGTATAAGGAAGACCAAATATTCCAGCATTCAATATCAACATATCAATTCGACTGAAAATTTACAATTTGGAATTAATAACAGTTTTTGTTTTCATTTTCATGAAAAAATATAATTTAAGAACAATATATTAATAGTTGTGTGTGCGAAACACACTTAAAATAAACATTTATAGAAACATGCACATGAATTGCTGTGATGATAAGTTTATTTTCCAATTCAAGAATAATTTTTACTATTTTTAATACAGTAAAATTAGTTATAATATAATAAACAAGTAAGGCATATTTGCACACATGGTCATATTTTGTCAAATATTAAAAATATAAAATTATAATTACCTAGAAAAAATAGTGGCCACTTGTTCTGAAAATGTTTTGACATTGTGCAATGAGGATAAATCTAATTGTAAAAACATAAGATTGCTTTCAGGTGCATTTGTTTCTTTTACTATATTTTTAATTGCTTCTTTAGTAGAATCAATATTTCGATTAGCCATAAGCACCTTACACCCATGACGAGCTAAAGATTTTGCTGTTTCATATCCTATTCCGACATTGCAACCAGTAATCACTGCATATTTTCCAGACAAGTCTATGCCATGCAAAACCTTAAAGTAACATAAAATAAGCATTCTAGGGAGGACGTTCAAATAGGGAAATAAAAAAAATAACCAAGTTTCCTATATCAAAACTACCTTTCTTCATAAAGTATAAAGCAGTTTACACATCTATGTACAATTTTACGTATCTCATTAAAATTCTACAGCAACTACATTGTTATAGTGCAGTTATATATATACACACACATACATTCCTATATATATATATATATATATATATATATATATATATATACTAGCTGGCCCGGCAGACATTGTTCTGCACTTTCTTGTAGGGGACTTGGTTGTATAGCTAATGCCCTCAGCTGCAGCTGTTTACACTTTAATTTTTGATCTGGTCCTTACATTCATTTTCGACCCGCCTTTTAGAAATGATGATGCGTGTCCATCATAATTCTGTTTCCACTCCATTTTGATCAAATCCCAATCGCTGTTTAGCTCCCAATCTTGATTGCGGTTCCAGTTTTGATTTAATTCCAATAAATTATCCCATTTTCAAAGCTTTCTTTTTCACACAAGAATGCTAAAAATATAACTATAAGAAGCACGAAAATTAAGCCCAGTAAGCTACCTTCCAGTAAAAGTTGCATTGTGATCTGTTCAGCCATTCTGAAGATACTCCGGACAAATAGACAAACAGACAGATACAAAGGATTGTATCGATTTAGTCCTGATTCCGCTTCTGCTTCTGATCTTGATTGCGGTTCCACTTTGATTCAGTCCTAATAGATTGTGTCATTTTTTAGGGTGTATTTTCAAAAAGGAACCTTAAAAAATATAGCGATTAACAGTATTCTAAATGTAACCCGGTGAGCTCCTCTACCTTCCAGTGAAGATCGCATCTTGATCTTTTCAACCGTTCCGAAGATACCCTGGACATACAGATAGACAGACAGATAGAAAGGGTTGTCTCAATTTAATTTAATCCTGATTCCGCTTTTGCTCCGATCTCAATTGTGGTTCTACTTTCGCTTCAGTCCTAATGGATTATGTCATTTCTAAAGGTTTATTTTGAAAAAGGAACCTTAAAAAATATTGTGATAAACAGTATTCTTTTATTGAAAGTCGCATCTTGATCTGTTCAACCTTTCTGAAAATACCCTGGACAAACAGATAGACAGATAGAAAGGGTTATTTTCTTTCATACAAACCTTGTCCTGATAATAATGAACACAAAAAGAAAGAATTATCCATTTGGTGCAGTCATTCGGAAATGATGCGCATACATACATTTTGGTGATAATTTTTATATATACACTTACTGTTTTAAGAAGCTAAATTTTCAACTTATTAATGATTTAAATTTTGAAACCTATTATCAGTCTATAATATCTATAAAAAGGCATATACAGAAATAGTGTATATCTTTAACATAAGCTAACTTTTAGGGTTCCGTACCAAAAGGGTGTCAACAGAATCCTATTACTAAGCCTCTGTTGTCCGTCTGTCTGTCAGTGAACTATATCTTACTGATTGAACTGCATCAAATGAATAATAATATGTAAACAGTTGGAATTTTTAGAGTGTATTTCTATTGCCTCTATAACAGCAAATAATAAAAATTAAAAACTCTCCCCATACAAGAAAAATGATTTTTGGCATTTTTTGTGGATTGTAATAACGGCAATAGGTAGACACTTGAAATGTCCACACAGTATGTATTACTAAATACAAACCAAACCATATAATAAAACTAAAGTTAAAAATGAAAAAGGGTTCCCATGCAAAAAATATGTTTCTTTTTGCAAAAAATTAGTTTCATTTTAATGTTTTTTGTTCACTCCTAATTTTTGTTCTTTTTCAATTAACTATATTTAAAAAGTATGTAGTGTTCAATATTGTATGGTGGTATCTAATCTTTGGTGTGCAAGTCTGACTTGCATTTAATATTATTTTTGGAAGTATCATTTGCATTTAATAAAAACAAGTTACATTAAAAGGGATAAATAATTAATGTTAAATATCAAAAATAAAGTGCATTTAAGTAGAATATTCAATCAAATATTATATTAAATATACTTTTATATTATTTATTGTACCTGAAATGCTGTAGAAGATGCATCAAATCTTTGACGAAAATCATAAGCATACTTTTTCTCATCCTTAGCAAAGGCTAATCTTGGGTCAATATATGTTTTGTTTCCAGTTTCTTTATTGAAATACACTGTCTCTCCATTTTCATCTAACGTTTTTGCCCACCCAAATGGCATTTCAGTGGGGATTACTTTTTTTCTACCAGTTCTAGGATGAGTCCATTGTATTTCGCGATTGCATGTGCTGAAAGTTTAAATAATGCTTGTCTTTTGTAAGTCATAATTAGTAGTTGTTGGGTATTAAATTTTGTTACCAAACAACATAATGCATGAGACCATTTTTAATAAAGAGAATTAAAAATTCACAATTTATTAATAACATTTAGAAGAACAGGAGAAAGAAGCCCACATGCTAGTCACAATATTTATATTTTTCTTTATGGATGATAAGGTTTAAAATCAGTTAAAGTTCTCTGATGACAGTGCAATGAACAAGCATAATCAGTGAGATTACGCGTAAGTTAGTGTATTTGTCATTTTTCTTATGGGTCTCAGGTTCTTAAGTCAATATATTAAAATCGTTAGGTTAGGGTTGTTCAGTGACAATGCAATGAATGAATGGGACGAGTAAAACAATGTGCAAGTTTGCATATACTTGAACTTTCTCTTTTGGTCGTTAGACTCGTAAAGCCAGTATATAAGCTTGTAATGATCATAAAAATGTCTTGAAATTCCAACAATTTATTTAGTGACAAATAGTTTATTAGCACCAACTTTACGAAGTAAACATTGCCGTCTTCGGTGGCTTTTTCTTCCCATCCTGGTGGTATTTCATCCTCGCTATCAGAATCTATATTGTGCATATTGACAAATTTTAATACTATATAATTTACTCTTCTGTGTGCAAAGTATACAATCACATTTGAAAAGATAAATGATTTTTTGCTTTAATAATACAGAGTGCCATTTCTAAACCCCGATTATGACATTTAAGTTAAGTTTGATTGACAGATTGACTGTGAAAGTAATTGGTAGAATTGGTACTAGTTTCCTACTACTTAAAGGTACTCTGTGGGTACTAGTGACTTGGCCCAAATTCACAAACGTTACTCAAGTTTTTAATCAATTCAGAATCAATCGATTTGCAATCAAATTAAAATCAAGTTAAAGCTATTTTCACATAATACATGAACCGTAATCATACTACACTTTACTGATTATGCTTGGATTGTAATTAGTGATGTCCATAACAGGTCAATCAACAAAAGACGCTAAAAAAAATATTGGCGTTTTCTAAATGTAATTTGGATACTAAAAACAATGTTTTTTAACATTTAAGCCTTTAAATATGGTAATGTTTTTGACGATTATTGTTTTGACATTGTTTTCGTTTATAGGTACAACTACAAGCAATTGTTTCTTTGGCGCTTAATTTCTGTTTGTTTTAATTCCGCCTCAATAATGAAAATAATTTGTGTGGCGTTAGAGTTCAAATAGTCTTTATATTTTATTAGTTATTTTTTAAGAGGTAAAACGCCAGCAAAATAAGGACGTAACTATGTAAATCCTTAGCCGCATAGCTTTCACTGAAGTATTTTATCTACAAAGAAATGCTTTAAAATATTCTATTCTTATTTGAATATGTTGTACCTACATAATTTTCTGCTTTTATTAGACCGAACGTCAATCGGTGCGGTAGCTAGTTTCAGTGATAAATTTATTGGACAGCAAAAAGACGGACGCGACTTTATCACATCGTAAACAAGAAGCCTGGAAGAGACTGACAATGCAATATAATGCATATGTATAGACGCATAAAAAAGTACCACATTATTTTTAGACACGCAATTAAAATTTACAGTGATTTGAAACAAGAAATAATGCTGTCATTGGACAGTTTGACAATTGTTTTACGAATCGGGTTCTAGGTTATTCAACTGCTTGTATAATGCATATAATTAGTAAGATGATTCATTCAAAATTTACAACTTTCGATTTATTAATACGAAGTTTGTGATCTTTGGTACTGATAAGACGTCCCTAATTTTTTAATTTTGTAATCATTAATAGCAGGTGCAGTGCAATGCACGAAACTTTGCCGCTCTGAATTAACTGCGAATGATGTACTGCGCAAGTGTTACGTTCCCCGACTTTTCCTTCTTCTTCGTTGCATTTAGTTTATGCCATTGCGACGCTTTCGTGACGAACTTCACGGCGGTTTTCAACGAACTTCACGCAAAGTTTTGTGCGTTGTACTGTATTATTGCAGGCTACACCACTACAAATAAAATAATTGTGGACAAATATTAAAGTCAGAGCCCGAGATTGTCGTATGAAAAAAAGGCAACAAAGTTTCACTGTTGGTGGACCTTATATAAATGTAAACAATGCAGAAAGTAAACAAGTTTTAGGTATCATGCCCTATGTAATGACTATAGTAGAAGTCGCACAAGATAGTGATACATTATTATGTATATATACCTAAATCCTTATATCCTTAGTTTTTCTTAATTTCTTGAAATAATCACTCTTCGTTACTTTATAATTAATAATATAAATAACTTTATAATAATAAAATTATACAAAGTTATAGTTAATGCAGCTTTCAGAGACGTGCGTTTGCGATCAAATAGCTCTGATAAAGAATAATTAATTATTTTATTAATGTAAAGACTAATATTATTAATGTAAAGAATAATTAATGGTGTAATTATTACAAAATTAAGTACTGAAACGATTCTTAATTTTTATGCTTGTATTACAGATGTTGAAGTCCCGGACATTATTATTGAAGAATTATTTACAAATCTTAATGGTAGACTATTCATATAAATTTTATAATAGTACTGAAAGTAATTGAAGATCATTGATGTTCATAACAATTCAAAATTCGAAAATTATTGAGTTTTAATATTTTATTAAGCTGAATATTTGTTATAATGCAATGGCTTTTGCATAAAGATAAATATTAATTTGGTTTGATCATTTAGAAATTATCAAATTAATGTCTTATTGAAGTTTTGTGTTTAGTCAAGTTAAATATTTATTAAATCTTGAAATTTTCATATCATCGTATAAACTATGCAATTACATGGCTATTATATGCTCAATCTTTAATTTACAGAACCTTCATCATCAACTAGAGACCAATAAGATGAAGTTAGCACTATCAATGGTAATATGCTTTGGGCTTTCTCATAAATAAAGCGTTAATTACCGAATGATTATACACAATATTAAAATTTTTATGTTTTCATTATGTTTGTTTTTATAGTCAAATATTTGCTCAATCTTAAACTTACATACTCTTTTATAACATATACTATTTTGGCTTGATCATAAAATGCTCATACTTTAATTTATAGAACTTGGACCGTCATCTAGTCAAGGTGGAGTTAATGCTGCCAATGGTAATGTGGTCTATTTTTTCACATGAATTAAGTACTAATTATTGACGGATGTATAAATAGTTTCAAAATTTTATGTTTTGGTGATGTTTGTATTTAGTCAAGTCAAACATTTGTTCAATCTCAAATGTTCATATTGTCATATATCATACACAATTTTGCTCATTCTGTAATTTATGGAACTTGGATTATCAACTAGTCAAGGTAGAGTTAGTGTTAAAGTGTTAATTATTGAATAATTTATATACAATATCAAAATTAAATTTTTGTATTGAAAAAAGTATACAATTTTGGTTTAATTACAATCAAATAAGAGCATGTACTTAATATTTATTAAATGTTTATATTTCAATTTATAGAATTTGAACTGTTAGCTAGTTTACAAGAGAGAGTTACTAGTATCACTGGTAAGAGGTTTTCTACATTAAAATCCAAGGTATAAATGTGTATACTTTGTCATGAAAGTAGTCAAGATATCGTAGAATTTGAATGGATTTTATGTTAACTATTCTCTCTTAGTTGGAGTATGTTTATCTTGTTATATGTTGAAGCTGTATATGAAAAATACTGAAATATGACATGTATAACAGTTGGCACGTTGTACATGCATCCCATTGTAGTATTCATTGTATACTATATATTGTTTATTCTTCACAAACATGAATGATAAAGTTCATTATAGTTAAAGTAACAGTCTTCTTAATTTTCAATGTAGAAATGAGATTATATACAAGAACGATTGGTTTCTACGTATCTAATTATACTGGAACATCTCCAAATTGGGGCTACAGCCACAGTTACTGGTCGATAAATGTGCATATATCATAATCATGTAACTTTATAGCATTTAAAGATAAGACTTAGAAATTATGACATGTACTAAAGAAAAAAAAGCTGAAGACTTAAAATTTTTGAAAGAATGAAAGAGGAAAGCTTAAAGAAAAAATGCACCAGATGTAGAAGAGAAAAACCTAAAATTAGGTAGCATTATTAAAAAAATAAATGGAAGAGTAATGATAAAAATGAAGGCATTTTATTTTTTTTTAATCTTAATAAAATGTAAAGTTTTACGGATATTGTTTAACTTTATGTATAAAAAATATTCACAATAATATTTCTAAATGCGACGCCTTTAGCACTGTTTAGTTGCTTGAACTGGAACCTCTTCTAAAAAAAAGCATAAAAAATTATAACAAAAAAAAAACAGTAAGATGTTAATACAAATTTAACAGCATTACATGAATATGAAGTCTTAGTTCTAAATGTCAAGTATAGATACCGTTATATAAACTACTAAAAGAAAATAAATTTTTTTTTGGTTAATTTTGCTTTTGTAGAAAACACAACAATATTTTAAAAAAATACCTATTCTTTCATAATTTTATTATTACTATGATAAAAATTTAGATTTTTATTTTATTCAAAAATAATAAACAAACTCCAAATGTATTATTATTATTATATATCCAATCACATACTTAATATAACATCCATAATACCTTGAAATAGTACTATTTAAGGTAGGATAATTGGAAGACCTTTTTCAAACAGGCAAAGTTTAAAATTTTTCTAATATGTCTATCATTTGCTCTTTTGTTATAGGAAAGTGTATATACTTTAGCTGTAGTTTAGCTAATTCCAAATGAATTTTATTTATTATTCTACAAACAGTAGCTGAAATGAACAAGTGTTCACCACACACCAGCTGACATACAATTACATGTTACATGTAACTCATGTTTTATCTGTAGGTAAGTTCTATAATTTGTCCAGTAGCCTAATTTTTCATTTACCTGGATATGTAGGTAACCATTTTAGATGTTGCTCTCGACTATGAATTAAATCGTGCTTGAGTAAAGATTTTGACATTTACGATTTTGAAATCAGGCTGATTTAAACTTGAATAACGTTTGTGAATTTGGACCTTAGACTGTTAAAGTTCTCGAGTAGAAAGAAATCGTCACGTCAGTATCATTCTCTAGTGATCGAGAATATCTTTTATCGTCAGAACAACTCGTATGTAAAGTTTATTTACGCTGTTCGCGGTAGAAGGATTTCTTCTTCAGAAGGTGGTTCTAGTTGCAAAATCAAATAATGACTAATTAAAGTTTTGTTCAGAAATAATCTTAAATGCAGCATTATTTCTTAATTTTCAAATTTTTACACTGTGCTCTCATCAATTTTTCAATCTACTGTAACAATAGAATATATAAAGATAAGGAGTAATATTATCCATTAATAAAATAACATGTGTCTTGATGGAGATTAATCATAAAATTTCTAATACCATAATATATTAAATATAATAAATACGGATTAATATATTTACTTACCTATATATGTATACCAATTACATTTAATGCATTAGAAAAATTTTTCACTGCTCCGCCTAAAGAAGTTCCACTTCAAAAACTCAAATAAATTGTGACAAAGTTACAACATAAGCACTTGTGTTTACGATGAATCTGCTCCTGAGTAAATTTTGCATGCCTTAAGCGCGAGCGTAGGTATGCTTCCACTGTCGCCTGAAAATCCCGTGTAATCACGATAACTAAAAAAACTATTAACTTTTAAACTTAATTTCTTTTTCAATCTCATCACTAATCGATTGGGAATAACTGTATTGAAAACCATAGCTTGATATAGTACCGATTAGCTGTAATTGAATTTTTTAACTCATAGTTATTCGTGTTTTGATCTGTCATTTCGCTTAAATATCTGAAATGGAGATTGAAATGAATGTTTTATGTTTTTCTAATTGTCAACAGATGGCGGTAGTAATATAAAAAATAAAACAACTATTTTCGCCCGAGGATCAGCTGTACGATTTAGTTCAACTGTTTAGCTTTAAGTCGCGCGTGCAGGGTGCCCGGGTTCAAATCTGTCCTAGAATTTTTTTTTTTTAATATTTTTAATTACTTTCAAACGTTTTAATTAATTCCAAAGTTATTTTCAATGTAATTAGTAATACATTTATATTAACAACAATTATTGTATAATCATTTTAATTAGTCACTTCGGGAAAGTTTTGAAGAACTTCAAAAAAGGATTTTTGGTGAAAAGCTCATATATTATTATTAACCTCTAATTTAAATAACATACGTATGTCACGAGCGCTTAAGGCGTGCATATTTGGTTTTACCAAGGCGTTACGTTAATACAAACAAGCTTGAGGTTATGGTTTTTTGTAAAACATTTGGTACATTAAAAAGTCAAAGTTTTTTCTAAGTTCTAAATTTTATTTCGTAAAAAAAATTCTAAATTTTTTTTACGAATTACGGACGATTTAGATTGTAAAAATATCTAAATGGTAAGTAAATCATTAACACGACTCCTTTATTAGTAAAAGTCACTGACAACAGATTTCAGTTTAACAGTCTTAATTGAACTATAAAGACCTAATATACATATTAGTCATATAACTGTATGGTAAAGACCCATTTGTACAACACACGAAACTTTGTCGCTCTGAATTGGCTGCGAATTATATACTGCACAAGTATTATGTTCCTCGACCCATCCTTCTTCTCGGCCACGTTCCTATTTTACGCCATTGCGACGCTTTCGTGACGAACTTACAGCGGCAAAGTTTCGTGCATTGTTCTGTACACAATGTGTATTAAATACAAGATAAATGTCGTTGTATGTAATTAAAATGTATAAATACTATATAACTAAAAATAATAAGCCCGATGGGATGTCGCTTCATACATAACTATTATGATTTCATTATATTGTATTTTATTCTTATTTAAAGGTAATTTGTGGCAAACACTTATTGTTTGTTTTTTTTTTTTGCTTTTTCAGTATTGTTCCTGTAGAGAAACGGTTTTAGCTATAATGTTGGATTGTTGTACAATTATTTATAAATGTCTACATTACCAAAGCTTGAAAATTCATTTAGTAATAATTAACTAAATGCAGGTGTAAAATTTCCTATGTTATTTTAGTATTGTATGATCGGTCCTAATTTATCTAGAAATAATAAAATAACAGAAGAACCCCCTTATTAATAATAAAAGATAAGAACCCCATTTGTTTTTCTCTAAATATGTGGGCGTATTGTTTAGATTATACGTGCATTTTGATTGGTTAGAATGTTCCAGAATATGGTAGACGTTTGTTTACGCCGGATGTGACATATTTACGATTCTATTTTTTAATCGATTTATGGCCTAGTTTACACTTAGGGATTATATTCAACCACACGCAAAAACATATATATATATATATATATGCATACGCTAAGGTTGAGATGTTTGCCTCCCTTTTTATACAAAACCTCAGAATTACTCTACATTAATTTCATATTATTTCATAGATAATTACATGCTCTACCGGCATCAACAACTAAAAAGAAAATATTATTGCTTTGGTTTTTGTAAATTAAATAATTATTAAAATTATATATGTGCTGTCATTTGACGACTTTAATTTAGAAACAATGTCAACATAATTAACTGTCGATAAATTTTTTGCTCAAATATTTCTTCGATTTATTCATCTGAGCTTCATAATGTAATACAACAAAAAGAAGAACGTTATAAACATTGTGCAAAATTAGAAACGAATTAAATACCTGCTATAGATTTTGATTCAATAAATTGAATTGAATGATATATAATAATTACAAAAACAATAAAACAAAATGCCTAGGCGACGAACACTGGAAAATTAAGCAGAAAGACGTCACAGTAAGTTAAATTATATCAGTAAATTTGTAAACTGATAATTATTATACATAATTTGTGTGAATTATTCACACAGGGTATGTCAAATATATGTGTATAGTACGTTACCAAATGTACTTTTCTTCTGGATATTTTCTTTTGTTTTTTTTTTCTTTCTCATCACTAACTTCCTTTCAAGTCACATAATGATGAGCTTCGCAATCTCTTTTTTAAAGGAGAATAAATCACGTTTTTTTCTTGTTTTTAATAGGCTTCAGTGTATTTATAGAGTTCCTAACAAAAATAGCAAAAACGGAAATTGTCATGTCCGTCCGTTCGTCCGTATGTCATACGTATTTTATTCAAAAACTACAAAACGTATATTGATGAGATTTATAGATTTATAGGTGTCTTGTAGAAGCCGCTACTGAGTTTCGTCATTAAATAACAAAATAAATATTTCTAGGGGCGCACTCCATACATATAATAAAAGATGAAAATTTTTTTTCAGCAAACATCAACATGTAGCACAAATTTCGACAGTTCTTTTAAAACACAAACACTTCAAAGTTCCTAAGAATCTTTTCCGATTACTTAAATAATTTCGGAAATAATCACTTCTAAAGTAGCAGAAATTGTGTCCCCCCCCGCTTTATTTTCTAAATCATATGTCCAAAAAATATCAAAAAAAATAACGAAGGTAAATCTTAATAAATACTTTCAACGAAAATCATTTTAAACATGATCAAATATACTGTTTTTGAGTTATTACCGAAAAACTGCGCTCTTCAACAAAAGGATGTAAGTGACATGAAAATACGATCATCTGATGAGGCACTTTAGTTTAGACTAGTTTAATAGTAATAGTCGACATACCTACTTGCTCTTCTAGTTATAGACAACTAACGTGCTTATAACTATTCTGTGCGGGAAACATGGAAAAAGTGTAAAAATGAACTTCATCTATAGTACATTTCTTTGTAATAATGGCTTCGGAACCCTATAATGAGCATGGTCCAACATGCCCTTGGCCAGTTTTTTATTAATATACTGCTGCGGACATAATATATGAGCATATACAACTTCACACATACTCAAGTATTGCAATAGACCATCATTTGTCTCTTTAGAAGCTTGTTTTAAAGTTTGTGATTGTCTTTTATTGTCAACAAAAGAACCTAGGTTAATACTGCTCTGAGATCCAAGTTTTTCCCAAAGAAAACCAAATATTCTTTAATATGTGCTAACTCAATATTTTTACTGAGATTACTCATGCTTAATAATTGTCTGTGACAAGAAATATTAGAAAACTTGATTATCGGAAAGTCGAAAATAAAAAAAAAGATAAAACAAAAAATATAGAAATTAAATTTTTGTTCTTACTGTATAAATTATTGCTATAACGACACACGATGAATACGTTTCTATTGACAAATATAAATAAGAATTTCGATAAACACTGCACAAAATATTCACAATAACATTCTGCTTACTCACTGGCACTATATTTCAAAGTAAAAAGTTTTCAGAGCAGAAAAACATCTGTCACTCATTCTATCCACTATTCCCATTACTCCTCCCTACTCAATTTTCTTGATCTGCAATACCTACTTTCCAAGCACGTTTACTGTCTCTTCCTATATCTTATATAGAAATATAGTTATTCTCCAAAAAAAAAATAAGTATGCCTGTAAAACAAATGTACTATACTAGAAGTAAAGTCATTTTCATGGGACAATCCTTACAACAACATTAGCAGCAAAAAAACATTAATGGAAGGTTTCAATAGGTATTTTTTTTACATTTTAGTGCTAGAAATTCAAAAAATCCAGAAGCATCCAAGTCCATTCATTATTTTAGATTCCGAGATATAAACCTAATTGCACTGGACTATAGCCTATGTCGACCATGCGTCTTTCCGTAAATTTTAATAATCTCATTCTTTTTTAAACTATGCCAAAGAAACCAGTCATTGAAGGAGCCATTTCCGAGAAAAAAAAACCGTTCCTTGTAATCTCACGAGAATGAATTGTCATGCATCGACCCGTCCACGCGCGGTCATCGACTGGAGGACGCGTGGCTTTAGAGGTTTGGGTATTTTGTTATAAAGTATTATGTTTACGACATTGGCATTTTTGAAACTAAGACTGCGTGTGATTAATGTTTAACTGTTTAATAACAATGCCTTTCACTATTGTGCTAACATGATATATATCGATATATCGAATATGTTAATATGATTGATTGTTGGGGATTGTTTTTGCCTGCGAGTCTGTAAGTTGCGTGAAATATTAATTACACAATAATTTGGGTTAATTTTCCTTCTTTGTTTAGAGGTGAGTGGAATAAATGTGGAAAATCAGAGATTAATGTAATAATGCCTTCGGTGACCTTTGCATCGCCCCATGCGACGCACGACGCCGTCTGGTCGAGCAGGGTCTCTCTTTATTAATTTATGTGTTACAAGCACATTTTAAATGACATATTTTTGTTATAGTTACTTTGGCAAAGTGTTCTAAAAAAGGAGGAAATTATGAATATTTACGAATATACGCATGATTCATTCTATCTTGTATTTCTTTGAAGTAAATGCTCTTTCTTTGTGAATCTTGTTATAGTCGACACTATTTTTTAAATATTTTGGATAGTACTGTTATATATATAGACCGATATTTATTTGAATCTGTTTTAGATTTGCTTTGGATCAAGATACTTTAATAAATGTGTGTATATAATTTTAGCAATATTTCTTTCTTGTATATCCTTTCTTTTAAACCCTTATTAATACTATTTTTCAATTTTCTATTATTATGTTTTTTATACATTTTATGAAGAATGTATTTGATATCTAGTAATCGAATATTAATTCGAAACACGAGTTAGTACATTAAAAAAAACTTTTGTTTTTAATTTTATTTGTATATCCTAAAAACGATTCTTCATTTAATTTGAGACTTAGGCAGGAGACACGATAACAAGCCGCAAACTGAAACGAATAGAGAAAACATATATTTAGTATTAAAGATTATCATGTTGAAGTACTGAAAAAGATAAAGAATTGGTTATAATGTGGTCGAAGCAAAGGACAATAATCTAATGGCAATGTCTACACAAGACTTCTCAATAGCGACCGGTTACGTGTCATTTCTTATTTATTTATTTTAAACTTTTTCGTTTTGCTTATTTTTATACAGATACAAATACATTGTTGAAACAAGAGATAACGGTGCTACTATTACTGTTTTTTTAAGAGTAAAAAAATAATTAAGAATTCGCTTTATGCTTGTCCTTAAGCGTCTCTTTTGAAAGTATTTAACATTGTTTAGCAATTAACAAATTGATAGAAAGGTTAGAAATTATTTTGTATTCTGTTATCATTTGGCGGATTTTATATAATCGAAATAAATATGATAAAAAAAAATAATTAAAACTTACGTATTAATAGTCCTCCAAAGAGATAGAAAGTCAGTTCACAATTGGCATTAATGAGCAAACCAGCGGCGTTTGTGCCGATAACTGAACCCAACCGACCTAGCATCAAACTGAGACTCACCGCCATACCTCTGGAATTAAAAAGATAACCCCACATCAGCAATTTCATGATTCTAATCCAAAACCAAATAATTATTTTCAGATCTCGTTTTAATCTTTTGAAACAGATAATTCAATGTGATGTAATTATCTATAATAATACTAGTATAAAATTTAATTTAATAATAAAATGATAAAATATTTAGATATCAAACTTTGTTTACAATTGTATTTAAATGGATTGACGTTACAACAAAAGAACATTTAAATATTGACAAGTGAATACAAGATAATGTAGTAGGTCATTTATTTCGAGAATAGTTAGGTTTAAATTTAAGATAAGAAGTTTGATAACAAAGTTTTTTTTGTTCTTCGCTTACCTAATATGTGTCGGAAATATTTCCACCGTGTACGCGTTCACCGGGCCTATTGCCAAAGCTGTTATCTGCAGTGACGATAAGAGCGCTGCGAAAACCAGATCCTGTCTCACGAAGTTGATACATATGCAAAATATTCCCAGGATCGTATACACAAGGATTAGTAACATTTTCTTCCCAGTAAGTTTTAAAACAACACTACCCAGTAACGTAATGAAACTGCACGAAATGTTGGCTATAGAGTTGATTATATATGTACTTGTCTCTATGGCATCGTTACAAATCAAGTGCGTGGTCTGAAATGTAAGCAAGAACATAAAAATAAGAAAATTAAATTGAAGTGTCATCTTTTTGAATTATTGTAACTCTTTCCTTTTTTGATCGGACTGTAGGACGCAAAGATGTATTATTAAGTCGAAATATATACATGTAAATTTATTTTCTACCATTTTGAAATTCACTCCAATTATTTTTCAGATTTCCATAGAATCGGCTGGAATTTTCAAAGTAAGCATATGAGAATCGAAATTCATGAATGACCTATATAATATTTGTCAATGGTAGTAATGTGAAAACGCATACCAGTTATTTATAAGAATAAAATATTTTAGCTTTGAGTTCGATACTTCTTAATATAGATAAATATTTATCATTTAATTTTCAACTTCACTCATATTTATTTAGTTTCTTTACACGCTGGAGTACGATCTCGGATTTTTTTATACAAAAATCATAGTATGAAACACAAATTACGTGAATTCAGTTTGCATCTTTCACATTTGTAAATATACATTTTTTTCGTAATATTACATAGAAATATGATTTTGACAAATTTCCGCATTATATTTAATATTCAATTAATTATTATCTTACACGTCTTATTTTTTCAGTTGGTAAAAGATGGTCTAAAATGTAATATTTTCCATTAAATAAAGAAGCTTACAACGTTCACTTGTTCGAGTCGAGCTCTGATGACCTGACAGGCGGTTGTGTCACTTCCTGTGGATTCGCTTAATACACGGTTCAGCACATCAGGCACCCACATAAATAAGCCATTTAGCCTAAAAAAAAAAGTATTGCATGTAAAATTTCTAAAATTAATTTTTCGTTATTAAATTTATTAGTGTAAGTACAAAATGAGTGGTAATCCAACACATAATGTATAATATATTTATAAATAGGCAAAGACTAAATAATTCAGCACTTTTTTCTTTTTTGTTTGTGAACCGATTTTCTTTTTTTTATCTTTTTGTTTGGTAGCTATTGACGTGCTTTAATGTTATCCGTAAAAAAAATTTGGAAACAGATAGTTTTTTTCCACCTTCGACGTAGATTCGCAGACTATTAGGAATTTTTATTTGTCACATTTCATATTCTTTATGTATACAATGAATAGAGATTTTTAGATATCGTTTAAAATTCATTTATATGTATATAAAAAATGTGTCAGTTCCGACGCACGAATGGAGTTTACTGCTTTAAGATGATATCGTACATATAGATTAGTATAATGGTAAATGAAAGCATCTATTATATTATTCAAAGCATAATACACAATTTATTTATTTATGTTAATAGTAAAACAATTAATTCGTCATTTAAGAAAATATTGAAAATAATTATATTACACAATAAAATTTTTAGAAAGATTGATTTTCTCTATCATTGACGTTATCTTGCGTAATGTTTATCACAGGAACAATAGTGGTATCATTAAACACTGAAACAATTGGTTTATGGTAACTAAAATATGATGCATGAATGTCGGAAGATACATGTGTGATAAATCGTGAAAACATCGCTTCAATAGTTGTACCATATCTAGTTGTTCCTAGTGTTCTGTCAGAAATTAAATCTAAGTTCAGTTCATCTTTCAGAAATTATACTAAACGGAAACCATCTTCTTTATTAAAATCAATATTAAAATCTCCACCAAGTATAAGTGGAAGTTCATACTAACGTTTCTTCAATAGTTTTGAACCCCCTTCTGTATACACTAACAATGATTCGTGGAGAAAATTTATTATATTTGTCACATTCTGATTGATTGAAATGTAAACAGTAACCATGACGATTTATTTATTTCAGACGCTTGCCTGCAACATGCATTAACATGCAGCATGCAACCCACCATGACCCTCATCTGTTCACTACAATCTCTATCAAATGATTGAATATTGATTCCAGAGGATTGATATCGAACACCTAATAAGTGTTATTTATTATTATAATAATTCCGCTATTAAATTGTTTATTCTAGTTTCATGCCAACAAGGCACATCTTCAGGAAATTGCCGACAGATGCCTTGTTGTATGCTACGTAATAAACAATTTAATAGCGGAATTAGATAATTATAATAATAAATAACACTGCTTAGAGTTTCGTCAATCAATCTGGAATCAATAATCAATGCATAAATTAAACAGTGGAGAGGCGATTCAGGGTCCTGTTGCAATCCATGCTAATTTTGGAATTAACCTCATACAATACAATTATTTATTTCAGTAACCATGACGATAGCGTAACGTCATTTATCTAACATTTGATTTTACTCTCATAAAATTCCATACCCCGGGTCTAAATATGAAATCGATTCTTAAGGAGTAAACTCCAAAAAAAACCTTTTACCCTTTTTTTAAGAATTTTGCGCACACGGGAGAGTAAGACTTGGGGTCTATTCCACCATCTCTTTTTAAAGTGATTTTTAACAAAAAGTCATTGTTGATAGTGATTTAACATTCTTCGTATTCCTTTTAATGGGTTTTACTCGAACGACCGAAAGGAGCATGTACAATGTAAAATAACTTTAAAAAATTACTTTGTTAAATGTCACTTTGAAAGAAGACGGTCGAAGAGGCTCTTAGCACAGTTAAAGTTTATATGGCGAAGGAGTACAAAAAGCTAAAATTTATACATAGTAAGTGTTATTACTTTATATAAAATAAAACATTCATTGTTTTACGTTTATTCAATATTAACGTATAACAATGAATGTCTTTATTGTTTTACCAGTAGTAATAACTGCCTAAAAAGTGTTTTCCTTAGTCTCGTTTTTACTAAGGAAAACGCAAACTTTACTACAGCGTTTGATGTATATATTCTTTATTATAAGTGAAATCGAATGTCAAATACATGCTTCGTTTTATATTTTACTAATATAGAAGATGTGGTGATAGAGTGTGACTGTTGGTTCAAGGCAAGTTCTATTTATATTTGCATATCTTAAAAATAAGTTATTGGTCATCTGAAACATTTATTGAGATGAATATGATATAAACGCGCACATAATCAATATTGTATTTGCTAAATCTGACAATAGACATTGTACCTACGGGTGATTGGTGAGAAGCAAGTTGTAGACACGAAGTGTACGATGGCGTTAACGTTGGATGGATCACTTTTTAGTTGTTTGTTGAATTCAAACTTTATGTCAGCTTTGGTAACAATATGCGAGAACTATTAATATGAAGCTAAAATATTTAATAATTCAGGGTGTGAAAAATGAATTTGTGCTTAGCAAATTTTGGGAGTTAGCCTATTAAACACAAATAAATACAATGTATATGAAGTGATTAATAGAATGAATGTTAACCAAGAAAAGTAATGATCATGGAATTACTAAGTAAGGAAAGTACCCGTGTCTTCATCAGAAGATAAAAACACGGTCAAAGTTATTCTGTACAGAGGCCAAACATAGAGTGCAAAAAATGGGTAACATGAAAAATAAATTAAAAAAAGGCCGAAATGGTCGTCTATTGAATGAGGAAAAGCATGCGTAAGTGTGTTTTTATATGTGAGGATATAGTTGTAATTATCAATGCTGTTGGAACTAAATATTTTAATGATGATGGGTATGAAGATAAAATTACCATAAAACATTTTACGAAGGCAATAGAGTATGAAAGTAAGTAAAATTACAAGATAAAATGTTTCATCATCAATATGCAAAGATGGAGAAGGATACTGAAGAAGATGCTGCGTCGAGGGACCAAGCTTCTGTACCAGCACTTTAATAAATGTTGAAAAAGCGGTAAGAAGGTGTAATACCGTCATTATATTCCTTTAGGAAGGAAAGGGCAGGTTTATAAAAATTACCACGTTATAATATTCCTTTGCATCATTGATAAATTTTATGTATGATAAATTAATACGCCTTTCAATATTGTCTGCTATTTAATATGAATTTGTCTATAAGGATGTTAGAATGTAGAAACTGAAATATCGCTATCGTCAATAAAAGGAACTCGTTCTTTGGAGATTTTATGGGAACTTTTTATTGTAACTCTCTCCGCAAAAATTGAGCTGTTGTACTTCCGATTTTGTATTTTTGCATTTTTTTTATCGATAATAGAAAGCATGCCAAACATGGAGAACCTTCTATTCTATGTAAAATACTTACGTAGCGAATACGCCAAACAAGAGAAATCCATTTAATGCCAACCATTTGACGTATGGAGGTTTAAGAATAGGAAGCGTTTGATCACGCAGTGAAGAGACGAAACTCGCCTTAGGGGTTTTTAATTTATCATCACCATTCTCTTCTTCCGACTTTAATTTAAGCACCTGAAACAAGTTGGATATTTTATCATGATGCTCTCATAAAAAACTAATGTTGCAAAGGGGGTAGTAGGAATATTTGTTTGAGTGCATATAGGTGTGTTTCTGAGTCAGGCTTCAGATGTGCCGGATGCCGGTTGGTTTTTATGTAAGCCGGTTTTTGAATAAATTAGAAAATTGCAACGTCTTAAATACTTTACGTACCGGATATTCATCCAAAGTCTTATTCTTATTTTTTGCATACATCATTCGAAGAATTTTTAATGCTTCTTCGTTTTTGCCTTTTGATACTAAATATTTGGGGCTTTCTGGTGCAAAACATAGAAGTATTCCACATATGACAAAAATACTAGAATACGCAAGAACTAGAAGTCTCCATGATCGAAACTCGTAGATTCCGAAGTCGAGTCGGAAGCCACGCGGTATTATTGCCCACGCTAACACTGAAATAAATAATACGGTAATTAGGTGATTTTGAAATAGTTAACGAAACAATGAAATAAGTGGATATTTTAAGAGCAGAATAAAAAAAAATACAATGCTAATTCCGTACAATCATGTTTTTAGTACATTGAGTAAAAGTATTAAACGTATTTAATATAAAATTGACATCATATTAAAATAGAATCTCTCTGTGCCTTCAGGAGCACGTTATACACTGATTCCAGACGTCATCGCCGCATCGTTGCCAGCGTTCGATTGCAGTCTAAGAGCCTCTTCTACTATCTCCTTTTAAAATGACATTTAACAAAAAGTTACTTTTATAATAAAATTGGCGTTCCACGTCCTCCTATTAACGGTTGTTCGGGATAAAATTCGTCAAAAGGGAGATATAGTATGTAAAATTAATTTTAAAAGTGATTTTCAGTTAAATATGAGTTGGAGAGTAAGTAGTGGAAGAGGCTTAAATCCGTACCAGGCCAACGTACTATTTTGTTATAAATAAATTGTGGCAGTGTATGGTACTGCATTGAGATGATAAAAGCTTGCCGAAAACAAAATTGTTAATAGTATCACGTTCGAACCAGACCATGATCCAAACAGATAAATTAATTTATAATTTAAATTAAAGTTAACTACGTGCTCCAAAAAAGGCTGCATATTTTTTTATAAATTTATAAAAAAAACAAGATCCAATTCTACCGCCTCGTTTTACATATTTATTTTTTATTTTAGTACAATATTGGATGGTTTGACGACAATGGACGTGTACACAAACGCTAATCTTCACAAACGCCGATATATATATATACACATATGCTATTGATAAAAAGTACATTAATTTAATTTGATAACAATTTAACAAATTTACTATAATAACATCAATTTCTTTATTGAACTCACCAACTGTAAAGAAAAAGATCATAAGGGAAATCATGTTCGAGGGTAGGTAAAATCTATTCTTGCTGTATGTATTTACAAACTGTAAACAGGGATGAGATTTTGTAACCTATCATATGAGACAACTACCAAACGTAGGTGTGGACATAATTTACCATTTCCGGGTACCTCCTATTGAAAACAACAACGTAAAGTCGAATGGAATACGAATGTGTTAGTTAAAATAAGTACTACATACACGGCACTAGAGCAGAGCCCAAAGTCTGCATTGCGTTGGTGATGGACAGCGCTAGGTCCCGGTGGCGCGCCGGCAGCAGCTCGCCGATGTACGCATACGGCACTGACGCTGGACACGCCATACTGCACAAAGTATTTTATTTTAATTAATTGCACTTGCCTTGAAAGTAAGCGTCGAAAGAAATGTATTTATTTTATTTTTAATTTTTGCGTCAGATAACATCCATCCAATTATCCACGCAACTCTCTTTTTATTTAAAGTCGGTTCAATATGACTTAATCTTTCATAGATCTATTTGTATCAGTGAATATTATTTAGATATAAAATTTTCGAATTTATTTATATGAATGAAATTGGATTGGATGGGTTATGTTCTTTTATTTAGCAAAGGTGCAAAAGAGAAATATTTAAATGAAGCTCAATGTATTTGTTAAGAATTATTATTGAATAAAATGTCTTTTTGAGAATTTTGGTTATGATAAACTCTCTGTCACTTCACGATTAGGGTTTCATGATGGAGCCATATTAAGAAGTGTCAAGACTACCGAAGCCTTGTACAACCTTGTATCCTCTTGCAGACTGCTTTATTATTAATTTAATCATTCCAAGAAGTATAATGACAGCTCGCTTGGTCGAGGTCAAAAACTCCGATTATGATAATTTTAAGGTTTTTTTTTCAAATTCGTATTTGTGAATAGAGAACTTGCTAATAGAGGCAGTCGCCGACTCAAATACTGTGACGATGACGATTTTAACTCCGGAAGATTCTATATTGAGGACAATGATAGTCTTTGTTTGAACCATTAATTACGCAAGTCAAATATTTATTAATACTTGTTACAAAGATGAACGGGTCTTTGTTAGCAAATATATATTTTTGTTTAACAAATACATTATACTGCCAAAAAAACTGCAGTTTTTTGGACAAACTACAAGTAAATACTCACGAGCTCTGCTATGAATTACTATGATACTTTAGATAGTTAGAAGGTGACGGCATTCGATTGAAATCTTTAGACGGCACTTTCAAATGATAACTAACACGATATATTAATTTAATTTTTTTTCTTTATATTAAACTGATCTCTAACTTAGATCAAAAATATGGTTTCTTTGAACCAGCGGTTTATGATACATAACGATTTTTAATATTATGGCAAAATAAAAATATGAAGTAAATTGAATGACTCGTCAATTAGATAAGAAAGTCTTTCCGAAATGGCTCATATAGTTAATTAAACGCGAATATTGTAATTTTTGAATATAATCAAAATTGTTAAGTAGAAACTTTGCAAATACGATTGAAGATGTCTATTAAAAGTTTCTTTCAATTCAATTCGATTATATCCCTTCCATATATCTCATGGCGCCCTCATTAATATGAAATACGGAAAACGAAAACAGTATGCTGAGAGGCACCTCTTTTGCAATTTTTCGACCATGTCAATATTTTGATGTTCCATTTAGCCAATCATTGACAAAATTTTTAAGCGTGTTCATGTCGCCTCTACAATTATCGCGGGTGTAGCGTTATGTGCAAAAGTCTACATGTAGGACGCAACACGATACGAATTTATGAGATCTGTTTATTATAAATATAAAGATATGTTATAATGTTTGTCCTTAAATTAAGTTTAAATCGCTGAACGAATTGTAATATAATTTTGTGTACGCGCATATTATGTTTGCAATTGGTCCTATAGCATATGTATTTTATAAAAAAATATTCCTATTTTTGTAGGACTACCAGAAAATGTCATCGGAACCCGCAAACAAATTTAAACAATAAAATAAATCAATTACTGCCAAACTTTAATTTATACCTAGGAAAGCAAGCGGAAAATTCCTAGCAAAGCACAATAAAGGTAAGTTTTTTTGTTATCTATTACATTTTTATTATTCGTTTTATCTACAAGCGGTAACAATGTATATTTTTCATATGTAAACTTTGTTGTTGATGTTCCTGTGGTTTTGGCTATTTAATATTTCACACTAAAAACTGATAACATGGATTAGTTCAGGGTTTGCTTCCATAATAGCAGTTATAATTGGCAGTAATGACCTAGCACAAGGTTCCATATTTCGTAAAATCTAGTTCACATTTTTGATTGAAAATGGCTCTTTGCGGATCTGTTTATTCTCGGAATGTGAAAAATTATGGAAAAAGGGGTATATCATTTTTTTATTTACACGATTGGATGAAGACGCAAAGGCATTTTCATCGTTTAACAATATAGCAAGAACATATTTAATACTTAAACAAGAAATACTCGGCGTATTTAATTTTGTTAATAGCAAATAAACATTATTATATGTGGATTCTACAGTACAAAAATTATAATATATAAATTGAATTCGCTCTTGAGTAATTTGTGAATGAATACGTTAAAAAACCGAATGCTGATGGTGTGCTGGTGCTATGCTGGTCATGTCACTTAGGTTATCGGAACTGTGATAGTTTATCACACAAACGATTAAAATATCAAATACATTCATATTACAAGGTTGTTTTTTAAGTTGTATTATCGTCGCGGCGATGTGGTAGGTTTCCTTATGGCTCATAAAGTTTGTTTTAGCGCACTAAAATGAAAAGATGTGCTAAAATTTAAGAATGATATAGTTTTTATTCTTCGTTAATAAACCACATGAAGTCTTATTTTGTTTTCTTAGAAGAAACACATATTAACCCAAAAATTAACCTATTTATTTTGCAGTACAAATTTTCTGTTGTAACTTTTAATAATTATTACGAAAGTAAGTAAATGTTCAGTAGCTTCATTATCCACAAACTCGTTATACGTGAGGCGCACTTTAAGCATCTAGAACTGGCCACATACATAAAAATTATTTAAAAAGTAATTATATTTGAAAATGGAACTCTTTGACAGTAGATTACAGTTTGTTTTATCTATCAATTGTTTTTAAATTCTGAAGTCATTCAAAAAAATGCTGTCTTCATAATTATGTATTTAAGTCGTGAATATTTTCGTAGGAAGATGAATTAGGTTATGAATTAGTCGTGAATATTTTCTACAATTTTTAGTATAATTTGACATCTCAGAAGAACCTCGTTCG